>WNWU01013905.1:2705820-2764917 GCA_012654045.1 Ptyas mucosa | reverse complement strand
TTTGGAATTGTGAAACAACAAATATGGATCTGAAGTACAGGCCCTTGTAGAATCTCAATTTTACACAACTAAAGCACTCCAAAACATCTAAATAAACCAAAAGACCCAGCAGATCTAGAAGAAAAAAACAGTCCTTACAACATATATTGGTACATCTAAGATTTGTTGGAAAGGTTGTGACCACCCTAGAATATATTATAACTTCTGGATGGAATTACCTAAATGTCCAACAATTGGGAAATTGGTTTTTAAACAAATAAATAAGATTTGAACTGCATCAGTTTTAGCAAGAACAGAATTATGTCTTTCATAAAGAGAAAATACAAACATAAAAAGCAAAAGCAAGATCAGTACTCCAAATTTAGACATTTGATACACAATTTATTAGAAATATTTTAATGGAAAAGCTGATAAATATCTTTTAATTTAACGTAAGGTTTTTTTCCTTTTTATAATTAGTTTGCTAAATACATTAACCAAACTACTATTTGAAGAAGGATTACATTTAAGTATCTTACAAAACAATTGAAAAAGTTGGGAATAATTCATAAATGAGGACTTCCATTTAGTCAATCGTTTTATTTCAGTCACTAATCAGCAAATCAAAACAAACAAATCACATTTAACTTAGTGAACATCAGTGCATCCTACACATAGAAATTTACTAGAGTAAAATATGCTATAAAAACATAGTACAAGTTAAATTGTAAATTTAATATAGTAGTATATAATTTATATAGGGCAATTAAATGATTATTTAGAATTATAGTATAGTAAATTATCAATCTGAAGTATAGAACATTATCATACTAAAAGCCATGGAGAAGTTGTAATTAATATTAATATTATACCTAGATAAAATCTAAACTTTCAGAAAGCTTTTGAACAGGAATAGGAAAAAGATGAAACCCCTTCTGCCTTTTTTACAAAGATGAAGAGATCAAAATATGTTTAGTCTAACAAAGAAAAGGACTAGAGGGTGTAATGATAGCAATTTTCCAATATTTGGGATGGCTCTCACAGAGAAGAGGTGGTTGATCTATTCTCCCGAGTGTCTGAGAGCAGAAGTAATGGATGGAAGCTTATCAAAGAGAGAACCAACCTAGAATTAAGAAGAAATTTCCTGTCAGTGAAAAAAAACGGAATAGCTTGCCTGAACAGCTGTGGCGGCGCAGTGGTTAGAACGCAGTATTCCAGGCTAATTGTTGACTACCAGCAGTTCAATTCTCACCTGCTCAAGGTTGACTCAGCCTTCCAAGGTCATTAAAATGAGGATCCAGTTTGTTGTAGGTAATCAGATGATTCTGTAAACTGCTTAGAGAGTGCTGTGAAGTACTACCAAGTAGTATATAAATCTAAGCGCTATTGCTAGGTAAATTGCTCAAAAATGGGAAGGAAAATTTCCAAAGTTTCATAAGGCCTGCTGAACAGGGAATCTGATAACACCTACCCTGTATAGATTCTGCCCATTTTGTTGAAGAATGCAGAAAATTACAGTTGAAGGTCCCTCCCCACTTCAGAGAGGTGCGATGAAGTGGGGGGGTGGGATCAGAGCTCCATTACTTGAGATAGCTGGCCCTGAAGAAAGGGTAGCTCCCATTTTCCTCTGAGTTGTGAGTATTTGTAGAGTTCCTGGCTTCAACCTCTCTAAGAGAGCTAACCACCGACCTTCAGTGCTAACGACCACATAACTGCAAAGAATATAAACTATTTCCCATCAGTCAGAATTGAAGATGCTTCTTGGATGAGAAGCGAAACGTCTTCAAGGAAAAAACAAAGACTAGTTGCCTTTTGGAAAGCAACCATGATCTGGATGACAGAATCTCCATAGATTCTCAGACTTCATAGACTGGAATCTAAATTATGGGTGTGAAACTCTAAGATGCACATTGGTCTTAATTTAGAAAGGGTTAAAAAAACACCCCTAAAAAGGATGACACTGCTAACCTAGGATTCTTTCACGTCAGTACTCTTCTTCTCTCCCTGCCTAGGCGCCGAACCTTTCGCTTTGGTTTGCACCGCCTTTTGTAGAGGTTCATCGGTTGTGCCACGCCCCCTGCCGCTCACACCGTTTGCGCGCGTGCGCGGCGTGTCCTATTCCTTACGCCCGAGAACTAAATCGGCTGCGATGGAGAACGCGGGGACAACGCCACAAGGAACTGTGGGGCGTAAGAGGATCCCCAACCGGGAGAGGCCCACGGCCGAGGATGAGGCTCTCAACATGATCGCTCGCGAGGTATGGCAGCACCAGGGCTGGGCGGTTTCGTCTTTTCCCTTCCTCTCTCGGTCTTGGGAGCTTCTCCGCCTTGGCCGCCTCTCCTTGGTTTGCTGGAGGGCCTCCCCTTCGCCGAGGGCGCCTGTGGCAGGCGAGACTGCACGGTGTCCTCCCTCTCCAGGGGGGGTCTGTTCGCCGCTTCCCCCATCACGCCCCTTCTCGTAGATTTCTGCGTCGTCTCTCTTAATAGGCTTCCGGGCAGCATGATGGAGGGTGGACGGGGCAGGCAGCCACTTCGCTTCCTGTTAGTTTTGCCAGCAGAAATTTGTATGCGTGTTTAACTGGAAATTAACGGGAAGTAGTGTTAACACGATCAAGTTGGTGCGAGTGAGAGAATGTGTTTTTATACCCATATATCCGAGTTAACATTTGGTTTCCTCTATTGTGCGTTGTCCTTGTATATACTTTTTGCAGTTCAAGATTTTTTCCCATTTGTAATATATTTTTATATTTTTTATATGGTACATGGTGGTATGTTAGATTATTTGATTTTTTAAAATCCTGCCTTTATTGTTTTATCAGAAACTCAAGGTGTCAAACATATATAATAATTCTTTCCTATTCCCATTTTCCCCACAACAAAAACCCTGTGAGTTGTGCTGGTTAGAGAGAGGATGACTGGTCCAGAATCACTCAGCCAGCTTTCATACCTAGGACAGGACTAGAACCCACCATATCCTGGTCTTTAGGCCAGCACATTCACCACTACCACCAAAGTGGCTGATAAACCTGTTACTCTTTAAATTTCACAACTTTTATATGCATACTAATTTTCTGTGTTATAGTGTTACATTTACCTAGTAGTATATGAAATTAAGAAATCGGTGAAATTGTGGATTTGAACTAATTCATTTAACATGAAATAAGAGGAATAATACCATAACAATAATTGGTAATGTATAATTTATATCTTCTGAATTAAGTAGCATAAATGTATAGATCTATATATACAAATATATTGTTATACAGGTAGTCCTTGATTTATAACAGTTTGTTTAGTGACTGTTCAAAGTTAAAATAGCTCTGAAAAAAGGAATTTATGACCATTTTTCACATGACCGTGGTTACATAGTTTACATTCTGATGCTTGACAACTGACTCACTTTTATGATGCTTGCAGTGTCCTGGGGTCATGTGATCAACTTCTGACAAGCAAAGTCAATGGGGAAACCAGATTCACCTAACAACTGGGTTACTAATTTAATAACTGCAATGATTCATTTAACTGTGGGAAGAAAGATAAAATGGGGCAAAACTCACTTAACAAATATCTCACTTAACATCAGAAATTTTGGGCTCAATTGTGATTGTAAGTTGAGTACTATAATTTCAGAATAATTCAGAATAATTCTGAAAAGTACTATACTTTCAGAGTACTATAATTTCAGAGTTCAGAATAATTTGTCTGAAAAGGAGATGGGAAAGCATTTATTCATATGCTGTGATCAACACACAGTTTTATCACTGATTCCAACATGGCTAAAAAAATAGAGTGGGTCACATGGTATCAGCAAATCCAACTTTCTGCTTATTGCAGGAATTAAAGTAAATGCATCTTTGATCTCTTGCATTTTACCCATTTTTTAAAATTCTCAAAGACTTATGTATTCATAAGATGTATAGACTCAATAGGGACATAAAGGTTTGATATACCATTAGCATGTTACTTTAATTCCTAGAGCGCGGGTGTCAAACTGAAGATGTGGTTAGATTTGGCCTACGGAACCGTCCTGGAAACAGCAAAGGACTAGCCTTCAGTGCCTTGGCCTGGCCCAGGCTGATGGATGCTGATCTACAACCTGGCGGCAGCCATCCGGACCAGAATGTGGTCAGCCTTAGATCCGCCAGGCTGGCCTGGAGCAGTGAGGGGCCACCCCTACTCTGCCCCGCCCCCACTCCACCCCTAGGCATGCACACATGCAGGGCCTGGCGTCCCTGGGGACCATCTAGCCCTGCAGGCTAATTGCGTTCTCAGCACTTCATTTCACCCAGGACGCCAACGCTTGCCATCTCCTGTGCGCACCCCCAGGGGGTGGGACTGAGGTAGTGGGGCACTCTCTCGCTGACTCCAGGGCATCTGCATAGGTCAGAACTAAGGCTGACCGCGTTCAGACCTGTACGGCGGCACCAAGTTGTAGATCAGTGCTGTGCCTACACAGTGCCTCCATTCGCTGCTCGCCAACCTGGCCTCGCAGCCCCCTTTCATTGGGACTGCTCTTCCCCCACGTGGGAAAGCCATGGCCAGCGGCAGTGCTGCCAATCTCTCCCCTTGCCCTCGTTTCTTCCTGAGCTCAGAGGAAGATTAGGCTATGGCATGAAAAGCATTTGCAAGTTAACAAGACTTTGAGGCAGCGAAATCGCCTTGTTTGAAACCTCCCATCAACTTGTAAACACTCTTTGTGCCGAGACTGGTGTGAAAGATGTTTTCTAGCTGATGGGAGGCTTCAAGTAAAGCGATTTCACTGCCCCAAAATCTCATTGTCTTGCAAATGCTCTTTGGCTGCATCTAGTAGAAGCCTCTGTTCACAGAGAACAGAAGCCCAAACTATTGTAGTGTGAGATCAGTAGCGCAAGATCTTGTGCTACTGATATTGTGTGATCTTGCACTACAGTACTGCATGAACTGCAGAGCATTGGTGCTTGTATGCAGCTAAGGAGGGTGACAGAGGGTCGAACAGTACTGCATGGACTGCAACAGGGAGTGTGGGTGAAAATGGGAAGCCGCCACAGGCAATGGGCAGGCAGCAGTGAAAAGGGGCTTCCCATTTTGATCTTTCCCCACTGCAGTTGCCTTTGCGCCTAGACTCCAGCCTAAAACCAAATGGGCAAGTTTGGCTGCCCCCCACAACACCCCAGCACAATTTGACACACACACCCCCGCGCCCTTCCCAACTGCACGCAAGCACTGATGCTCTGCTACCCCCCTTCACGGCTTTGGCGCTCACCCTGGATCACACACCCCAGCCTTGTTTGGCCCCTTAACGTGAGAGAGGTTGAGTTGTCCATGCCCATCCAGTCACACGACCACCCAACCACATCCACCCCACCCTTTGAGGGCGACCATAATGCTGATCCGACCCTCAGTGAAATTGAGTTTGATACTCCAGCTAGAGTGAACTTATTTTGTCTTGGAGATTCTTCTTGTTTTTAACTACAGTGGATATAACAAGTCTTAATATGGCTTCCAAGTGGCTTACAGAATATTAAAGAGTTGAAGAAATTTCTGGCAAGTACTGGTTGTGTACTATATATGACAACAATCTTCCATATTCTTCATATGTCTGGGCTGTGGGGTAGAATGGTAAGATGTAAACTTTTTCTTATGAAGAAAAGCTTGGCTACATTTTGCAAAAATCTACATCAAGTCTGACAAAAGCATGCAGAAAAATTTTATTGTCTAATAGTCTAAGGATGAACTTTTTAGCCATAATTTCAAAAAGTATGGTGCAAAAACAACACTGCACATCACCAGAAATACATCATATCCATAATGAAATGTGGAAATGCATTATGCTTTGGGACTGTTTTTCTTCAGCTGGAATTGGGTCTTTAGTCAAAGTGGAGGGAATTATGAACAGTTCTACATATCAGTCAATTTTGGCACAAAGCCTTCATGCCACCATTTTATTTTAGTTTTTAGTTTTTCCTCCTAAATTTTTTAGTTTGTTTTTCAATTGAATTGTGTAGCTTATATGTTATATTACAGTTGGAAACCATTCCTTAAGTGGTCTTGGTCTAATTTTTTTTTATGTCTCAAAAATGCATTTTTACAGGGGTGTGTAGACTCTCTATATCCACTGTATTTTGACTTTTCTGTCTTCACAGTTGTCTGGGAAAACATATTGTTGTAGAGGGTTTTGAGCCAAAGTTGGATTTAACTATTTGTTCTTTATTACTGGTTTTATTTATTTATATTCTATCTTTATTTTTATCATTTGTATTCATTTTTACCTTTGCAATTATAATTTGTAATAACATTACTAACATTACTAATAAATGACCATTTTGAACATCATCATTGTAGAATATCACAGATATCAGAATTTTAAATTCCATGAATCACAGGAATGACTTTGTTTAGAGAAAACTGTTGACTTTGGCAGATATAATAGTATTGATCCAAATCCAAAATAGAAGAAGAAATGCTGAATGCTTAACAATTTAAAGTAAGCATTTCTTAAGTCATAAATAGCGTAAAATCGAGCCTTGTATTTAATTATCTTTTTAAGTGTTACACATTCATAGACTTGTTAAAAATTTTGTGACAGGAAATTTCAAATGGTTGAGTTGTTTTTGGTTCTTGACATCTACAGGATGTATATTTTAAAAGGGAAATGGCTATGAACCAATAAAAGGAAACTGTACAAACAAGTCAAATTGCATAAAGTCTCCTGCATCAAGTTCCAGTGTATGTTGCTTACATTTTTATTTGGGCAGAGTGGAGTGTGAAGTGATTTATGGTTTCCATTCTTTCTGTAACTTTGTAAACTATAAGGTAAATATAATTGAATTCATGCATGGATGGACTTTTATAGATAATGAGGTGTAATTGTAACAATTCTCTCATGTAATATTTCTAATACTTGCAGTTATAATTTTAAAATCAAATATTTGTGTTTGAATTTTTGCATCATTTCAGTTTTAACTACTTTCAGTTTCTTAATTAAATAATGCTTTTGTTTATTATGTAAATTATTGGGTAAGACACTGAACTAGGCTATGGGGGGACCTGAGTTTTAGTCCTTAGGCACAAAGATAGCTGAATGTTTGTGGGCCAGTCCCCCTTTTTTAGTCCTAGGACAATGGCACATCACTTTGCTTAGAAACTTACCTTGATTTGGCCATATGGTTGCTGAAGATTGACTTAAAGGCACACAAATTCATGCACACAAAAGTCCTAATTATATAGCTGAAATAAAACACAATGTTTAACTTTGATTTATTTTATTTCTTTTTAAAATCCCATCTGACATTAATTAACCAGACTGAAAGTGGCTTACAGAACTTACTTTTGTATTGTTTTTATTATGTAAGAATTAAAATAGATTCAGTTCAATCCTTACAATGTTAACATTGTGGAAAATGGTGTTTGGTACAGTTAATTCTCAAGGCCATCCAGAAGAATTGTGTTTCCATCTGCTTTAAAAAGGTCATGAAAGGGGGAAGAAAGTCATATGGGTTAAGGGAACAAGCAATTTCAGAAGAGAGGGGTAATGCTTCCAGTGAAATGCTTCCTCTGGTACAGTGTTACTGAATGTTTAATGCTAAAAAAGAGTAATTTCAGCTTAATTTTTTTTTATAAGAAAAGTTTTTATTGGTTAAAAATATACAATATTATAGTTTACAATATGTTGAATTTTCAATATCTTTATAAAAAAGATATTTAAATTATTATTTTCTCTTTTTTAAATTCTCACACAACAGACGTTATTATGTTAAGTCAAAGCAAACAACCGGAATATATAAAAGTTATGTAAACAAAGAAAGCCAATAGCCAAAATATTATACAAAGTACAGTGAAAAGAAAGAGTAAAAAGAGATATCAAAAAAAACCATTAGATAATAGATTCCCCTCCTTTCTTCATTTCCTAGTTCTAGCTCTTAGAACCATGGCCTGGCCTCCCCCCTCCTCCCGGGCCGCCACAGCCCCGCCCGCCCCCGCTCCTTGTTCATCTAATACTTCCCCCTCTTCAGCTCCTGTATCTTCTCCCTATAGGAAGGACTTATGCTGCTCAAAAAAGGCCTTAGCCTCCGCTACGTTATTAATTTTCTTCTTACTGTCCTTCCAGAAAATCATCAAACCCTCCGGAATCAACCACCTAAAGCCTACTCCCTTAAGGTACAGCTTGTTTGATAAAAAATAATATTTTCTCCTTAATTCTCGTACCTGTCTGGGAATCTGCTTTAGGATGGTGACCTCCTTGCCCCTGTACACCAGCGCCCCCAGTCTTTGTTTTCTCAATATCTCATCTCTCAGTTCCCTTCTTACAAATTTAATATGGACCTCTCTTGGGACACTATGTAAAATTGCAAATTGTGAGTTTACTCTATACACCAGATCCACATCCCTTCCAATAGACTCCAAATCTCTTTCAAGAAATTCACCCAACATTTTGACCATCACTTCTCTCAAGTTTTCCTGGTCGAGTTGTTCCACGTTTTGAAACCTGAGAAAATAAGACATCTTATCCAATTGTAAAGTTAGCATTGCATTTCCTCTCCCTTCTTCCACCCGCTGGAGTGCCCGTACCTCCCCCTCCAGACCCTCCATCTTCTTCTTGTTTTGCTCTGCCAGCTGTTGAACATCATTTAAATCTTTTTTCATAAGTATCATTTCAGATTTAATTTCAGATAATCCTTTTTGTAAATCATCCAACTTATCCAATTTCTGATCCAATTTTGCCAGTCTTTCCAAAATTTTTTCCATGTCAGCTGCTGTTGTTTTGTGGCCCTTGGCCATCTTACAATAATAGAAGATGAGAAATCCCAAAAAACAAGCCTCCAGGAAAGAAAGAGGGATTGACAGTCGGTGTAATTTTTCCAATATCCACCAGTGGGCGCTCACAGGAGCAACGAGTCCGGAGTGCAGAGTAGGTCAAACAGGAAGCTCGAGGTGGGTAATGTCTTCAGTCGTAAATAAAGAAGCAGGAAGTCGGACCGCCGCCTTAGCTCTCCACCGGGAAGAGAGGCCACCAGACCTCTTTAACAAATTCTGATTCAGCCATCCTCAAGAAAAAGTCAGCAAAGGAAGGGGTTTTTTTCCATTTCTTTCCCCCTACTTCTCAGCCAGGGCACCTTTCCAGCTACAAGGGGGGGGGAAACTCCAACCCCCCCCCTCTCACCTCCAGGATGCCTTGTCAGCTCTCTGCTCCTTGCAGTTAAAACTCCGTCATGCCACCTCAACTCTCCGGTCGATCAGCTCCCAGTCCGCTGTGTCCTGCAGGTAAGCGCCGGTCCCCTTAGGCGCTGTGGCGCCTCAGCGGTCCCAGAAAAGGCCGCCGATCGCCTCCCTCCCCCGCTGGAGCCTTGGGCGCGCCAGCATCGGCCTCCCGGCCCCTGGATGTGAGGCAGGGGACCCCTGGCGAGCCGCCCTCAAACGGCAAACGCCCCAATATTAGGGCGTTTGGCCCATAGGGCCTCCAGATGTGGGGGATCGGACACTGGGGCCAGAGCTAGCCCGATCAGTGTCCGTCGCCACCGGAACCGGAAGTCAATTTCAGCTTAATTTGACCAAAAATTCCTCTATGTCCTTGAATAGCAGTACAGTAAGTTTTTAAGATTCCTAATTATCTACAACTCCAAGTATAGTTCTTCAAATTTGTGCATCATATATATGTTTGTATTTGTATCAATAATTTCACTGTTCACATGAGGTTTATATTTAGTTCCATTGCACATCTAGTACCATGTTTCTCTGAAAATAAGACCCACCCCCAAAATAAGCCCTGGCCTGATTTGGGGTGGGCCTAATATAAGCCCTACCACAAGAATAAGCCCAGGGGAATGGGCATGGCCAGAACAAGAGGTGGTGAGCGCGCATGGGGCTGATGGTGTCCTGCTGCAGCTGCAGCCCACCCACCCCTTGGTGCAGCGCAAATACCATTACTACCGAAGAGAGAAAGTAAGCCTCTGAATTCCTGTGCTTTTCCATATCTTTTCACTTTTCATCCGGTGTAAATGTGTGTGTGTGTGGTGGGGAGCAGAGCTCTTCCCAAGGGAGAAGAGTGCAGTTTGAAGGTTGTCAGCCTACACGCACAAACAATGAAAGATATGGTGATCACTGTATATTTTCAGGGCAGCGAGAAAACTTGGGAAGAGTTCCGCTCCTCACCACGCACACACACACACACACACACACACACGTTTACACTTAGTGAAAAGTGAAAAGATACCCCCCTCCCAGGGCAGCCACATTCCTTCACTAACCTGCTTTCCAGCTCTGTTCTCTGCCGCTGAATGCAGGGCAAGAAAAGTAGTCTATGGGACTATGGTAAAAAAATAGTTCAGACCTTCCAACTTCTCACCAAAAAAAAAAAGAACTCATGAAAAGTTGGAAGGTCTGAACCCAGAGGTGGGCATCAGATACTGTAACAACCGGTTCGCCCGGAACCGAAAATGTGAGCGTGCCAAAAATAAGACCTGGTGCCTTTTTTGGTAGCCCAGAAATATAATTCCCCATTTTTGGGGAAACACAGTATTTGCACTACATTAGCCAGCTAGCTGTTTTAATTCATAGAAGATCTTCAGTTTAAAAATACGTATGAATTGCTGTTCCAAACTAAAGATTGGCTTGAGAAAAACTCGCTTTGGTATTGACTGCCTTCTGGTTTTTCCATAGCGCTGCCCAGTCAATTCATCTTCTGGGCTTTCGCTGTCTGCTTTTCTTTGACTGAGCGTAGTGTTCCTTTAAGAGTTTAGGCCACGCCTCCCTGTCCTTCAGGCTCCCAGTTTATTTCGCTCAGTCTTGCTGTTTGGACTGATTCCCTCTGCGCTGCAGTTTTCACTTTAATTAGTTAGTTTTAGTTCCTAGTTAGGTGATTATTAGTTAGTTTATAGGTTTTCTTATTTTTGTTAGCTCTGTGTGGGCGAGTGATTAGTGGAGCTGAAGAGCTTGGAGGAGCAGTTGCGGCTGCAGCTGCTTCCTACCATTTGGGATAGGTGAGTGCCCTGGGGCTCCAGCCTCACCTACCCTTAATTCTGAGCTGACCTGGCTGGGCAGCTCTTCCACCCCCTAGGGGGGCTTGAATTTAGCTGTCGGCGTGCCGCGGGTTGCTGAATTGCCGTGAGAGCCCCGGGCGCCATTTTTACAAGCTCCAGTTATTTAGGGCAGCTCCGGAGTGCCTGCTCTGCTCAGGAGTCAAACTCCAATGGTTTACTATTGCTGGCCGGCATATTTGAGGACATAGAAGGACTTCCCAGCCATTTTGGTGTTTGGGGCTTCTGGCGGCGCTGCGATCTCGCTTGTAAGGAGTGAGGGAGCGCGAAGAGTTTGGCGCCTTTTTCTGTTTCATGCCTTTTCTGCAATGGTTGTAAACGGCCAGAGGCGGTGTGAGAGGGATCTCTATCCTAGCCGCTTACCCTCCTGTACTGATTCTTATCTTACTGCCGGGACAACCAAAGGTTGGAGGATTATTGGGAGATTAATTTAATTCTCCCTTCTGTTCTTTGGCTAACCTCAGAAGCTCTACTGATTTATTATTACTGAAGGAAGGGGGTCTTTTTCCTCCCCATTTGTGACTGATTACATTGCCTTTTTTCCCAGTTCAATTAAGTTCTGATTGACTGTGAACAGTGATATTGGGGGCTAATCTGCCTTTAATTATAATATAATTGGACCAGGCCTGGCAATTTATTATGGCTGAGCAGGAATTTTCTTCTGATTCTGAGCAACCTCAGACTCCTCCCAGATACAAAAAAGCTTCAAAGTCTAAATCTAAGGCTGCACACAAAGATCAGGGGGTGGCAAGCCTCAAATCTGGGCCAGTTGACAAAGATGCTCAGAGGAGACATCTAGCCCTGGAAAAACAATGTGACAAGGCGGCCAAGAAAATTCTAGCTGCTGTACCACCTGCTTCTCCTCCCTCGGAAGGGGAGGGTGACTTGGCCCAGCGAGACCGGGATCTGGACTATGCTAATTCTGTCTTACCTCAACATGAGGGCTCGACTGTTTGCCATGACTCTGTGAGGGTGGTGCACTCTGTACAGCCCAAGGGCAGATCCATGCCAGAGGCTACATTCACCCCTACCTCTGCTGGTCTCAGAGTTGGAGAGGGGCAGGAAATGGCTCAAAATGTTAATTTCCAAACAATTTTAACTAATGCCTTAGCTCAGGCCTTGGCCTCAGGTTTCTCCCAACAGATCCAGGTACCTCCTCCAGCAGCTGCCTGTCAGATGCATCCCAGTCAACATTCTTCTCGACATGCTCTGATTCTGCAACAGGAACCTGTCGAAAGTGAGGAGTCCTGGCAGCCTGAGGGAGACCTGGAGGAGCCAGAATTTTCGGATGATGAGGAGCTGCCACCAGAGAAGCCAGCTTTTGCCACTCTCTTCAGACCATCTGTCTTCAAGACACTACTAAGAAAAGCTAAGTTGGCCACAAACATGTATTCTGCCCCTCCTCCTCAGGACCAGGCTTCAAAAGCTCCGCACAATGAGTTGTTTGATGTCCCGGCCCCGGATAATGACTTTATTCCATGTCCGGAGTTATTTTCCGAGCTGGTCAAGAAGCAGTGGGAGCGTCCAGCAGCTTCATCTGCCCCTTCGGGCCATGACAGAAAGACTTACCCAGTAGACCCAAAGCTCGAAGGGCTCTTGGACCTACCCACAGTAGATCCCCCGGTAGTCAGCCTAACTTCCTCAGCGGTCTTGTCCAGTGATGTAGTAGAGGTCCTTAAGCAGGAAGACAGGAAAGCGGAAGTGGCCTTCCGCAAGACACATCAGGCAGCGGCATGGGCAGTCAGGGCAGCCACTTCAGCATCCTTTTTTGACAGGGCCAATCTAATTTGGCTAAAGCAGCTTAGGGACCGGATTCCCCCAGAGGAGTTGAGGCTCCATCAGGACCTCAACAAGATGATCGCGGCGGCCGAGTTCTCGGCGGATGCGTCCTTAGATGCCGCCCGGTTTGCTGCTAGGGCCATGGGTTCGTCAATTTCATCCAGGCGCCTTCTTTGGCTTAAGTTGTGGCGAGCCAATTTAAAATCTAAGTGGAAGCTTTCTTCGGCTCCTTATCAGGGCAAGGACTTATTTGGAGCTGCCTTGGACCCCATTTTAGTGGAGGGGCGAGATAAAAGGAAGGTGCTGCCGGTGTCATTTCGTAGGCCAGATCGTAGGTTCTCTCCTTACTCCCAAAGGCAGCCCTTTCGGGCTGACAATGGACCCAGTGGGTCATATTTCAACAGGTTTCAATACCAGGCCTCAGACAGGTTCTCTGATCGACAGTCATTTAGGGACAGGGGCAGATACCAACACCCCCCACCCCAGGAGGCCGTTCCGAGGGGCCGGTCCCAGACAGATCAAGCGAGGCAAATGACTCGATATCTCCTCTCCCCATTGGCGGCCGCCTCAGCCACCTTGCACATCAGTGGGAGATCTCAACAGGGGAGAACTGGATTATTCAAACTGTGAGGGAGGGCCTTTCCCTAGAGTTCAGGGCCAGGTCCCCCGACCGGTTTGTCTCTTGCCCCGTTCCCTCTCAGCGGGACAAATGTCAAAAGAAATTCAACATCTGCTGGACATTGGGACAATAGAGCTGGTTCCTGCGGGACAGGAAAAGACGGGGGTTTATTCAATCCTCTTTCTTGTGACAAAATCATCGGGGTTGGAGGGGCATCTTGAACCTCAGATTTGTCAACAGATTTCTTCTCTTTCGAAAGTTCAAGATGCAGTCCCTCAAGACTATTTTACAATGCGTCAGGAAAGGCGACTGGATGATGTCTCTGGACCTGCAGGAGGCATACTTGCATGTGCCTGTGCATCCAGACCACCGCAAGTTCCTCAGATTTGCATATGCGGGCAGACACTACCAATATCGGGCGATGCCGTTTGGCCTGTCGTCTGCCCCGCGCACATTTACAAAACTTTTGGCCGTAGTAGCCGCATCGGCCAGGCGAATCCCGATTCGCATTCTTTGTTATTTGGACGATGTATTGCTTCTTTCCCTGTCACAACAACAGGCTCTTCGCGACCTCCAGAGGGTGAGCGACATCCTGGCTCTTCATGGCTTTTCTGTTAATCGGGCGAAGAGTCATCTTCAACCGACCACCTGCATTGCTCATCTCGGCGTTCTAATCGACTCAGTGAAGGGCCAGGTATTCCTGTCGCCCGAAAGGAAGCAAGACATCCGGCAATTGACACGCAAGATCCTGCTACAAAGACAGGTAACCTTTGCCACACTATCGCAATTGCTAGGCAAATTTATATCTTGTATTGCAGTAATCCCGTGGGCACACAGGCACGCGCGGGAGTTACAGTGGTTCCTCCTACCGGCTCAGAGGTCCGGCCGCAGTGCGTCCAGCGCCAAAACATCGCTCCCCATCCGGGTGAGGAGGTCCCTGCGTTGGTGGAGGACTCCGGCCATCGACAAGGGCTGCTGGTTTCAGGAACTGGACAGGATTGTGGTAACATCGGACGCGAGCCTGGTAGGATGGGGCGCTCACTTGGACCATCTTGTGGTTCAGGGTCGGTGGACATCGGCAGAAGCCACGAACAGTATAAACTTGCTCAAACTACGGGCGGTCAGACTGGCGCTTGCCCACTTCCAGGACAGGTTGGCATTCCGACATGTCTTAGTTCTAACCGACAATATGGCCACAAAGGCCCATATAAACAGGGAAGGGGGCACCCGTTCTCATCCTCTGATGTTAGAGACAGACATCCTGATGACTTGGCCAGAAACCCATGTCCTCTCCCTGAGAGCGGAGCATATTTCGGGGGACACGAACTCACGAGCCGACTGGCTCAGCCGGACTCAATTGGACCCTTCAGAGTGGATGCTCCACAGAGACTTGTTCAAGGACATTGTGGGAAGGTTCGGGCAGCCGGTATTGGACCTTTTCGCCCGGCCAGAGAATGCCCAGCTCCCAAGGTTCATTTCCAGGTTCCCGTGCCAGGGGGCAGTGGACTTCAACGCCTTGTGCTGCCGCTGGCCGCGGGGCCTTCTGTACGCCTTCCCCCCTCTCCCTCTAATCCCAAGGGTAGTTCGAAAATTGATGGCGGAAAAGGCAGAACTCCTATTGGTGGCTCCCCACTGGCCAAGGCGATCCTGGTTCGCCGACCTCATAGATCTCTCCGTGTCTCCTCCCTGGCAAATACCTCAACATCGGATTGTGCTTCTCCAGGGGGAAATACATCATCCAGACCCTCTTTGGCTACACCTAACCGTGTGGCACTTGAGAGGGTCATCCTGAAAAAGAGAAGGGTCCCAGGGAGGGTCATTCCTACCATCCAGGCTGCTCGGCGGCCCTCTACCACGAGGATCTATGAGGCGTCCTGGCGAGCTTTTTGCTCTTGGTGCCGTCTGCACCATGTAGACCCCACATCTGCCTCTGTCACTGACATTCTTGTTTTTTTGCAGGATGGTTTCGACAAGGGGTTGGCCCCAGCCACTCTGAGGAGACAGGTGGCAGCATTATCGACTGCTTTGTCTAGGGAGGCTTCGGCGCCACTCACACATGATATTTCGATTAAAGAATTCCTGAGGGGTGCCACTAACTTGAGACCGCCTAGGGTCCACAGGTATCCCTCATGGGATCTTTCGTTTGTGCTTCAAGCACTTACGATGCCACCGTTTGAGCCTTTGGTGTCAGTCAGTCTTAGGTTCCTGTCTTTTAAAGTGGCTTTCCTCCTGGCCATTACATCGGCTAGGAGGGTTTCCGAGCTGGCGGCTCTGTCCATCCGCACGGATCTGTGTATCTTTAGAACCAACACTGTTACCCTTCGATTAGACCCTTCATTTATCCCTAAAATTAACTCCCGGTTTCACAGGGAACAAGAAATTGTGTTGCCAGATTTTTGTCCCTCCCCTAAGCACAGGTTGGAGATTCAATGGCACACTTTAGACGTGCGGAGAGCCTTACGTCGATACATCGCGAGGACGGCTTCCTTCCACAAGACAGAGGCGCTTCTTGTGTCATTCCTTCTCTCATCTCTGGGAACCAAGGTTTCATCCAGGACTGTGGCTGGTTGGATCAAGGCCTGCATCTCACTGGCGTACAGCTCTAAGGGACGTTCAGTGCCAGGTACAGTGTGGGCCCACTCCACAAGGAGTGCGGCGACATCAGCAGCTTGGTCCACCCAAGCGTCAGTGACGGACATTTGCAGAGCAGCCACATGGACCTCTTTAACGCCATTTATCAGACATTATAGGCTGGACAGTTTTGCGTCAGCTGAAGCGTCCTTTGGACGGCGAGTGTTGCAGAGGGTGTGTTCTGATGCGATTGGAGGGGCCAGTCAGCCTCCCACCCCTTAATGTACACAGCTTGGGTATATCCCAGAAGATGAATTGACTGGGCAGCGCTATGGAAAATGGATGTTGCTCTCCTGAACGTCCTTTTTCGTAGCGCTGCATGTCAATTCATCCCACCCTTTCTGGCTGCCTGGCTTGTGCCAGGAGGACTGTTTGTGTTTTCTCATTAGATTCCTTGGATCACAGCAGTCTTCATCGCGAAACAAACTGGGAGCCTGAAGGACAGGGAGGCGTGGCCTAAACTCTTAAAGGAACACTACGCTCAGTCAAAGACAAGCAGACAGCGAAAGCCCAGAAGATGAATTGACATGCAGCGCTACGAAAAAGGACGTTCAGGTGAGCAACATCCATTTGTCCAGATTTTGCAGTTTTTTACAATGATGTTGATTGTATACTTTCTTCTTTTGTGCAGATCACTATTAAAAAATGTTCTTCCTATCCCCATGAAAAACTAAAGAAAACACTTGGCTGGAGGGAAGTTTTCTTGCCTTAGAATACCAAATTGTAAATACTTTGTGCACATCTTTACCCTAATCCCATTCAGTGGAACTCGATACATAGTGTAGCAATTATGCACTCTGTGCATAATTATTAGGCGAGTTGTATTGTGGAGGATTAATATTATTATTGAACAGCTACAGTTCTCTCGGTCAATCCAAAATGTTAATAAACCTCAAACCTGAATATTTAAGATAGTAAAAATTAAGTTTTGGCTGTTTTAGAAGAATATCTACAGTATGCGTGCATAATTATTGGGCAACTATTAGTGTGCAGAATTACAATGCAACTAAATGAAAAGTTTTCCCATCTCATTTATTTGTATCTGTTAAAGTGAGAATAATAATACAAAATGTACTGCTGAGACTGCTTTGTCCTGCTCCTCCGGTTGTTCCGTCGGCCCTAGCTCCATCTCGTCATCCTCCTTGGACTCAAGCTCTGATGGGGCGATAACAAATAAACAACTCAAAATGTACAAATAAACATTTCTGACATTAAAAAAAAAATCAGTGACCAATATAGCCACCCTTCTTTTCAATACTAGTCATAAGTCTTCCATTCAGAGTCTGTCAGTTGCTTGATCTGTTGATGATCAACTTTTTGTGCAGTGGCAACCACAGCTTCTCAGACACTTCTCAGAGAGATATACTGTTTTTCTTTACCATAAATCTCCCTTTTAAGAAGGGCCCACAGGTTAGCAATAGGGTTTAGGTCAGGTGAGGAAGGGAGCTGATTTTGAATCCATCTTCAATCTGAAGAGGTCCAACTAGTTCACCTTTAATAATACTAGTTCATACCAATACCCTACCTCCACCTTGCTGGCTTCTGAGTTGAAGTGGAGGTCTGTGTCTGTTACTGATCCAGTTACGGGTCCACCAGTCGGGTCCATCAAGAGTCACTCTCATCAGTCCATAAAACCTTTGAAAAATCTGTCTTCAGATATTTCTTGGTCCAGTCTTGCTGTTTCAACTTACGTGTCTGGTTCAGTGGTGGTCAGGTTTCAGCCTTCCTTACCTTGGCCATGTCTCTGAGCACTGAACACCTTGTACTTCTGGGCAGGTAGGTTGCAGTTCTGGAATATGACAGAATAATGGGTTCCTGGTAGCTTCATGTTTGATTCTTCTCCAATTTTTGGCACTTAATGTGTGTCTTTTTTTCTCAACATGTTTCTTGCGACCCTGTTGACTGTTTGCAACAAAATGTTTGATGGTTTTGTGATCACGTCCCATAGCTTAGCAATTTCAAGACTGCTACATCCCTCTGAAAAACCTTTTACACTTTTGGACTTTTCAGAGTCAGTTTTTTGTCCAATTCTGCCTGAAGAAAAGAAGCTGCCTAATAATTATGTACACCTTGATATAGGGTGTTGATCTCCTTAGGCCACACCCTCCCTCATTACCCAAATACACATCACCTGATATGCTTATATCCACTAAGGGTTCAAGTTTATACAGCTTGGAGATGAAAAAACATATAGAAATGATATGGTCAAAATTTTCACTTGCCTACTAATTGGACACACAGTGTAGATCAGCAGTCACCAACTGGTGGTCCATGGACCACTGATGGTCCGCGAGAAAATTTTGGTGGTCTGCAGAAAAATTATTTGCATTTTTTAATATTGCACTAAATCAGGGGTCCTCAAACTATGGTCCCTGGGCCGGATACATGCAATGAATGTTTGTGTTGCTGCAGAGACTCTCCCCCTTTGGGGTCTTTTTGTGTGGGTTGGAGGGGCAGAAATTCCGACTTGGGGTCTTCTTCAGCCTCCTGGTGCACAGCTTTGGGCTAAGGCTGGAGGGAAGTGCCGCTGGTGACAAGGAGCTGGAGGGCCCTGTTCCAGTGAGACTGAATCATAGCCTGGAACTGGCTGACCATCTCAGCCTGCTGAGCCTCCAGGCACCGGTACCCGGCCTTGCACTTCTGCAAGTCTTCCCACTGCTCGTAGTCCTGAGTGAGGTGCTTCTGCTAAGCCTCCTTCCTGGTCAGATCCAATTTGAATTGAGCCAGCTGTTTTGCCAACTCTTTCTTGTGGTGGCTGCTTAGCTCCAACAACTGCTTCCTGTTGGGGCCCTAAGGAGCCTGGGTGGGGAGGCGAGGAGTGGCTGGCAGGAGAGGCCAGAGAGGCGCCTCTCGAGTTGGCCATGCCCATCCAGTCATGACCACCCAGCCAGCCATTAGGCAGATCATATTAGTGGTCGGCAGTATTTAAAATTATGAATTGTGGTCCCTGAGGTCTGAAAGGTTGGGGACCCCTGCTGTAGATAATTTCAAACCAACCATCATTTTCTTTCAATCAGGCAGCAAATTTAAAAGCTGGGTTTGATCCTAATCTCTACATCAAAGAGATATTTCATATAGAGAACAATGTTGCTCATTCCCCTTTTCCACACAGCTCTGAAAATATTCCACTGATGGAACATTGAGTAGCTTTTAGTGTGGCAGACAATAGGTTGAGAACTGCAATAGGTTAGTTGCAATGATGGCCACTGATATATTGGACTGCAGTTTCTTATTAATCATGGTAATCAAAACTCGTACAGTTAGCTAGCTATAATTCATGCATTGGAAATCTTTGCTTTTTGTCAACTTTTTTCAAAATATGTGGGTATTGAAACTTTATGGGAAGGAACCTCAGTCTAAGTCAGAATAATTGTGCACTTTTTACACATACACTGTGTAACATATACTGTTAACCATGCATTTGATTGATTACATGTATGTAATGCTTTGGATTCAGTTTTGAAAAGATGCTTCAAAACATGGGAAAGAAGGCAATGCAGAATTCCAGAAAAAACACATCTTTAATGTTATGTTCATATCCTTATGTAATATGTAAAATGTTTTTGAAATGGAATCTGAATCCTTCATAACTCTGCTCCATTTTGCCAGTGTACCTCACTTATGCACCTACCTCTGAAGCACTTCTGTTTGCTTGAAGTAATGCAACAGGCTGACTGACACATATTATTATTATTATTAATAATTTAATTTGTATACCGCCTTTCTCCCAGAAGGGACTCAGGGTGGTGAAGAGCCAGAATTAAAAATACATATAATACAGAAGTTAAGATAATTAAAAATAAATTAAATCAATCGGCCTCCCAATTTAAAACCCCAAATCTTATAAAGTTAAAAATCCCATTAAAAAACTATTTAGGCTAGGCCAGCTTGATGGAATAGATATGTCTTCAGGGCCTTATGGAAGGTCCGGAGGTCCGGGATCAGTCGTATTCCAGGAGGTAGCTCATTCCACAGGACGTGTGCCCCCACTGAGAAGGCTCTCCCCCTGGGGGCCGCCAGCCGACATTGCTTGACCGATGGCACCCTGAGGAGGCCTTCTCTGTGAGAGCGTATTGGCCGGTGGGAAGTTATCGGTATCAGCAGGCGGTCTCGTAAATACCCTGGCCCTAAGCCATGGAGCGCTTTGAAGGTGAGAACCAATACCTTGAAGCGCACCCAGAAGACCAACGGGAGCCAATGCAGCTCGCGCAGGAGGGGTGTTATATGGGAGCGCCACGTCGCTCCCATAATCACCCGCGCGGCCGCATTCTGAACCAGTTGGAGCCTCCAGGTGCTCATGGGGAGCCCCATGTAGAGAGCGTTGCAGTAGTCCAGGCGAGACATAACGAGGGCATGGGTGACCATGCATAAGGAGTCCCAATCCAGAAAGGGGCGCAACTGGCGTATCAGGCGAACCTGATAAAAAGCCCCGCTGGCCATGGCCGTCATATGCTCTTCTAAAGAAGCCATGTGTCCAGGAGGACACCCAAGTTGCGAGCCCCCTCTGTGGGGGTCAATGACTTGCCCCCAATAGCCAGCTATGGCACCAGCTGGCTATATCGGGACACCGGTATCCACAGCCACTCGGTCTTGGAAGGGTTGAGTCGAAGCCTGTTCTTCTATAAACTTTTCTAAATTGAATGTGATAACAGAACCCTAAAATAGCTCAGCTGAAATAACATTTGCTATCTAATTTCTCAAAGTATTTTTGAGAGAACAGTGGTTAGTTGCAACAGGGTATTTAAAAAATGTATTTGAACAACACTAAACTTTTGGTTTCTTTTTCTCACACTATCAGATTTCTACAACATTCTATAATATTTAGGAAGTAAAGGTGATAAAAAGTATAAACTGTTGTTAAGAATTTGTGGTTAAACTTTATATTTTGAACACTTTAAATTATTTCATGTGTTGGTGACTATGTTAAAGACTACATTCATTATTTTAATAAGTTGAATTATTCAGTGAAATGAAAAAACTATGGTAGTTGAATACAGGTAACCTTTGACTTAGGGCAATTTGTTTAACAACCATTCAGATTTGAAATGACATTGAAAATTACTTGTGACCATCACAACATACCCATGGTCATGTGATTAAAATATGGGAACTTGATGACTAGCAGGTATTTGACCGTTGTAGGGTCCCAGGGTCATGTGATCACCATTTGCAACCTTTCTAGGGCGTTTCTGACCAACAAAGTCAATGGGGGAAGCTGGATTCACTTAACGACCATGTTATTCATTTAACAGCTGCAGCAAGGAAGGTTGTAAAATCAGGCACTACTAACTTAATGACTGTATCACTTAGCAATGGAAGTTCTGGTCTCAATGATGGTTGTAAGTCAAGGATTACATGTATTCTGTTTCGTGGGGGGGAACTTTTATTGTGCATTTAATTGGAACTACCTTTATATTAGCCAGATAAAGAGTACGTCCTTAAATTGTCTTTGCAAAGGTTCTTTTTTAGTGTTTCTTAAAAACACTATCATAATGTTGCTCAAATTTGTTGCAAACATATTAAACATTCAATTTTATTTTACTTTTGAATGAGATGACATTTCAAATTGGATTCTTTACAATGAAGTCCAACTGATTAGAATATTGTAATAATTAGAATGAAGATTAGAACAATCTACCCATGTTTTCCCAAAAATAAGACCTGGTCTTATTTTCTTTTGGGCCCCAAAATAAGTACCAGGTCTTATTTTCGGGGAATGTCTTACCGTCTTAACTTACAGCTGTCGCAGCCAGGCCTCCCATATGTCAACACCTGTCGTGCTGCTGCCTGACTTCTTCAGCAGTGGCACCAGGTAAGTAGGTGGCAGGGCCTGGGTGGCCTGGGTGCGGGGGTTATGAAGTGCATGTGTGTGGGGTGCGGGGGTCAGCTTAGTCCCCCCACATGCCTCACCTGACCTCGTGGCAGCGGCACTGGTGCACCATGCAGCCGCCTGTCCTGTTGCAACTGCAAGCAACCAGATGATGGGACGTAGTGGGCGGGGGCACACAGGATCCTGCTAGATGGGGCTGCTGTTGCTGCAAGGCAAAGCAAATGAAGAGGTGAGGGTGGCCTGGCTGCGGGGGCCCTTAGATGCGTGTTTGCGGGGCATGGGGCAGCTCACCTCCCTTGGTTCACCTCGTGCATGCCCCATTGTGGCCGTGAGCAACCACATTGTGGGACAAGAGCAGTAGAATGAGCCGTCCTGGTGGCCGCCCCCGCCGGGTGAGATGTGGAAGGGGTTGCTGTGGCCACCACTGACCTTTCACCCTGCCAGTATCAGGGCTCTGCAGGCCCCACTGCTCCAACAGTCTGCTTGGCCACCTAGTCTGCAGAGCCCTGATGCTGGTGGGGTGAGGTGGTGGCAGCTGGAGAAGCCCCTTTCCTGTCTTACACTGTGGTGGCAGCCATTGGCAGCCTCCTGCCACCACTCATTCCACTGCCGGTTGCCATGGCAGTGGCTGGAACTCCTCCCGCCACCTCACCCTGCCAGCATCAGAGCTCTGCAGGCTGCCCCAATAGCATCCTTGGCCACCCGTCCAAGTCGACGGTGGGATCTAGATTAAGACCACTTGAGAGAGAGGGTCCAGGACCAATAATAGGGGGTGAAAAACATGAAGTTAAGTGGATCTTGGATTCTAGACTATATAAGGGGAAACTTCAGTACCTAGTACAATGGAGGGGTTGCCCAATGTTGGAAGCGAGGTTGGTCAAAGCTCAAAATTAAGAGCGTTTGTGCCCACGTGACACCCCTCCTGCGCGAGCTGCACTGGCTCCCAGTGGTCTTCCAGGTGCGATTCAAGGTGTTGGTCACCACCTTTAAAGCGCTCCATGGCATAGGACCCGGGTACCTTCGAGACCGACTTCTGCCACCAATAGCCTCCCACTGGCCAGTTCGCTCACACAGAGAGGGTCTCCTCAGGGTGCCATCGGCCAAGTTATGTCGGCTGGCGACACCCAGGAGGAGGGCCTTCTCTGTGGGAGCCTCAGCCCTGTGGAATGAACTGCCCCCGGAAATGCGTAAGATCTCCAACCTCCGGGTATTTCGCTGCGCCCTCAAGACCCTGTTGTTTCGCCAGGCCGGGCTATCAATGTGATAATTTTAAATCGGGTGTTTTAAATTTTGGGGGGTTTTAAACTAAGCCGAAATTATTTAATAATTTTAAATTATTTTAATTGATGTCTGTCTTGTGCTTTTAATAGGCTGTACACCGCCCTGAGTCCTTCGGGAGAAGGGTGGTATAGAAATAAAATAATAATAACAATAACAACAACAACAACAATAATAATAATGTTGTTATTATTATTATTAAAATATGAAGGTAGATGGATTAATCAATAGATTCCATGAGAAGTATCACTACAGACCAGGGTCCTCTTCGTAATGGGGTTGGGGAGCCCTTATGTACTAATATGTGCTCACTGTTTTGCAGATACTGTCCATGTTTTTTTGAGGGGAGGCGCCTGTCAAGCTTCAAAGTGTATTCAGGTTGTTTTCACTTTTACTACTTCACAGCTTGCCAACAATCCTGGGGGTAAGGGAGGGAGAGATTGGAATGTTCATTCCAGACAATAACAAGAAACTGTTCTGTGTGAACCAAGGACATTTCCTCAAGTGTTTGCCAGAGGCGTGGAGATGTTCCCATAACAACAACTGGACACCTAATTGGACAATGTGAACTGAACTAATGGGGGGAGGAAGGATTCTATACTTTAATTATATTGAGTTGCCCGGGAATTCGCCACAGCTGGTTTTGCTTTCATTCTGTGCCGAAATGATGTACTCAGTAAAGTTTTGCATTAAGAGCTTGGATCATCTCAACAGTGGTTGATTGGTTGGGTTCGTCAGTCTGAACCTTGACACTATGTCTTAGAAGGAGGCAATATGGATTCATAAGAAAAAGTCATGAGAGTCCAGCCTGACTTCATTTTTAAAAAAATATATGATGAGCTTGGCTTGACCACAGAAATTGCTAAATACAGTATAGATAGTCTTCAAGTTAACAACCACAATTGAGCCCAAAATTTCCATGGCTAAGCAAGACAGGTGAGTTTTGCCCCATTTTATGACCTTTCTTGCCACAGTTCAATTTAATAACATGGTTGTTAAGTGAATTTGGCTTCCCCATGGACTTTGCTTGTCAAAAGGTGCAACAAGTGATTACATGATATTGCAACTGTCATAAATACAAATCAGTTGCCAAGCATCCAAATTTCGATTGTATGTCCATGCTGCAATGATGTTTAATATGAAAAATAATCATAAGTCATATTTTTCAGTGCTATTGTAACCTTGATCAGTCACTAAATGAATGGTTATATGTCAAAGATTATCTATCTAGGCTTCAGCAAAGCATCTAAAAAAACTGCCAGTGAAATTTTAACAGAGAAGATGGCAGAATGTTGGCTGGATTTACTGCTCAGAGTCACTTGTTGAGTTGGGTGGCCATACAAATGGAATAATTTATCTGAGAAGCTGTCACCCAAATGGGATTAGCCCTCCAGTTCACTCCAGTGGTACAAGCCTACTTTGGATCTCTTGCTCCAAAGAATCTCAGTTGGCAGAATCCAGGAGAAGATACTTTTATACCCTCTGGAATATTCTGTTAGATGTGAGACTGCTCACACTTCTGGGAGAGCATTAAAATTGGGTTCTGCCTGTTAATCTGGGGCTTTGAGTTAATCTGCATGCTAAATTGGGATAGCTGATGGGGTAGAGAAGATTCCTCACTCCATGTCACCCATCGTCTTGGATTTTAGCTTCTTATCCAATCCTCTTAATTTTAATCATTTTGTATTATCTGTGTTATCTTTTGTATAATTATCTCAGAGTGGCTGTAATGGTGATATGGGCAGCATTTAAGTACCTGTCACCAAGAAGTAGTCTATGCTTTATAGTAAAAAGTTTATACTTATTTTATTTTTAAATGTAAAATATACATATCTTTTCCCATGCTGATTCATAGGTGCTATCAAGGTATTATGTTATAAGCACATTATAAATGTGTTACAATTATGCAAAATAGACAAAATATACTGAACATGCTTAGATATATTTAGACATGCTCAGGAATACTTATCTCATTATTTTGTTATTGAATGAGTGAACCATGCAATTGAAAAATAAGTCTTTGGAATAATCCATCAGTCATGTTAAGCATATAGGTCAACATCTTGTTTAGCACTTACCTTAGCAAATTTGCAAATGCGGCAGAAATAAATAGTAGTCAAAAAATAATTTTCTAACCAATGTGCATACTTGCAACCAAATTTCACACATTTGAAGTACATACCAGAGTAACAGTAATGCTGGCATTGCTACATGAGATAACTGTCTAAATGAGACAGGAACAATAAGCATTCTTTGCAGCATTTTTCTCTTTCATACGGTTTGCTTTACTACCATATTAATTTTCTTAGTGTTTTGCTGGAACAGATTCCAGTCACTAAACAAGGTAAAACTACTGGAGAATTAAAAATGGGTGTTGAATTAAAGAGGATAATTAATTATTAGGAAAATATTACCCGGATGTTTAACTGATACAAATAATGATAAATATGTCCAAACACCCATTCTTACATTATTGTATTCCTGCAATTTTTCTTTATACTCTCCATTTTTATTGCAGTCCTACATATGTATTGCGAAATGCTATCTTATGAAAATTAACTCGTAGCTTTCATATCTATACTCCAAATGTTTATGATCTAGATAATATATTTCCTTCAAGTCTCTTAGAATATACTTCTATGTTATCAGACTCTGTTTATTGTAATTCACAATGGTAGCTTGTACTTTGGAATATCTAGGGTTGTGACATAGAACCTGTGTATAACTTTATAGACAGCTGGGATTTTGCTTGCAATCTGTAGGTGTCATGCAATCCTGAGAAAAAATGCAACTTTTTAAAGAGCTGCAGACAAATGATATATTTGTATCCCTGCATGCTCTGAAGCACCAACTATGTTTGGAAATGAATCTGAAGCATAGTATAGCCTTAATAAAAAGATTAAAGCAAAACTATTGAAGCAGTTAGGGCAAAGAATGCATTAAGTATATAGCCTACTAGCTGAATACCCATGCTCCACTACGAAACTATGTGATTGGGCTTGATGAATCGACACTTACAGCTTCAAAATTAATGAGTGGTTATGATTGGCCTCTCCTCTCCCCTTCTCTCCCTTAGTCTTGCCCCACAGAAGCCTATCCTATCCTATCCCCCTTCTCTTCCTCAGCCTTGCCCCACAGTAAAATCTCCTATCCCCTTCTCTCCCTCAGTCTTGCCCCACAGAAGGCTCCCCTGTCCTATCCCCTTCTCTCCCTCAGGCTTTCGGTGGTGACGTCAAGGCAAAGCGGAGCAAAGAGAACGGGCAGTGTTAATCCTGGAGGATTAATAAGAAGGGCAAGCTCCCGTTCGGACGAGAGAGGACTCCTCAAAGCCGGCAGGGGAGAGATCGGCCAACATGGTGGATCCAGAGCTGTGACAGCCAGACGTGGATCGGGAAGAGAGAAGATGAAAGCAGTGTGACGGTATCAGAGAGGATTAAGCCGATTTAAGGCTCAGTAAAAGGATTTGCCTACAAACAGATTTAGCAGCAAAAGTGGGACTCCCACAAAGAGAGGGGTAGGACTTTCCCCCCCAAGACACAGCAGCGAATTAGCGGTGGGAGCGTTTGATACTATTGGATAGATGTTGGCAGACTGAGAAAGATAAGGGAGAGAGAAGAAACTTTGGAATAATATTTAAGAACATTGTTAGGATACATTATATGCTTATGGAGTGGAACTGCGATTGTGACTGCGACGGAATGTAGAACTTCGTAAGAAAATTTTAAAAGTGGTTGGACTAGAGACTGCACCAAATAGAATGAGACTGCCATCTAGAGGCAAGAAGAAGAAAAGATGTAAAGTGACTGATGCAATATCCTCAATAACATCAACTAAAGAAGGGCTCTTTTCCTTTCCCCCCCTATTTTGGTTGTGGAAAATTTGTGGACTAAAAAGAGAGAAAGAAGTGTATATAATTCCAAGATTTCACTAAGGGGTGGATAAAGTTATAACATATAAAGAAATATCAATCACTGTTAAAATTTAAGGTATATTTATATTATATAATCTTGTACATATAAATTTATATACATATGCTTATATATTTATTCATATAGTCATAATAATGGATAAACATATTAACTGATATTTACACCTCTAGTAGCACTATATCAGTATTTAATATTATATGGAACATTAGAGTTTTGTATGGGCTTGGAGAAATTACTGTAGGAAAAGGGGGAAGATTCAAAGGGGGATAGTAATTTATACATGTTATTTTAGAAGAGTATTTTTTGGGTTGTGAAAATGACAAACACAATGACTATTACTAAAATAGGAAAGAAAACATTAAATCCAACATCAACAACATCATCCCCATCAAGTCAACGCTCAATAGACAGCAGCTCGGTGTGGAGAAAGCAAGCTCCACAATGAACATGCAGTCTGTGCAGTCAACTCTCCTCATGATTCAGGAAATGATGATAAAAATTAGGAGTTGATAACGAGAAACCATGAGGAGATAAAAAAATGAGATAGGAAAAATGAAAGGAGATATCCGGAAAATGGAACAATCCAACAAACAATATCTAAGAACGAACAGAAAATACAAATGGTGGAAATAAAAGTGGAACAAACAGAAAAGAAATTAGAAACAATAGAGCAGAAACTTACTTTAGTGAATAGAGACCTGGAGGAGGAAATTATATATTTACAAATGGAAAAAGCAGCCTTTTATCTGAGGTTTCAAAATATAGTCGAAAATAAGGAAGACTTAGTGAATATTATGACAGAATTATTAGCAGATAGCCTACAGAAAAACAAACGTGAGATGCAAGGTGATATCAATGAGGTATATAGAATACATACAAATTACACAAGACAGCATACATTGCCAAGAGAGGTCCCCATGAGGTTTACTGGGAAGACAATAAGAGATGAAATATACAAGAAAACAAAGGATGAATCAATGATTTATAAAGGAAGAGAAATTCAAACGCTAAAGCAGATCCTTAGAAGAATCAGGGAACAGAGAAGACACTATCAATTCTTAACTACGCAACTGATAAAGTATAATGTGATGCTTCGCTGGCTCATCCCAGAAGGAATTTTGATTACGTGGCAGGACAAGAAGTTTAGGATTGATACTCTTGATAAAGCCCATGAATTTTTTGAGCATCATTTTACTACAGACGAGGAACAAGAAAGTAGGGAAGAAATGGAGAGTAAGTGTTAAGAACAACAACCAGAAGAAAAAGAGGCAGACCGTGAGGAAAGAATAAGGCTGGAAAAAGAACAAACAGAATGAGAAGGTGCAAGAACAAGAATACAGACAGAGATAAGGACAATGAGAAGACTGAGACCTATATATAAATAACAGGATGGAGGAGGAAATTAAGATGATTTCAATTAATATTAATGGATTGAACTCACCGGCAAAAAGGAAACAAATGTTGACAAAATTACAAAAACTAAACCTGGACATAGTATGCCTACAAGAAGTTCATATTAAGAAGCAATATGGTAACATACTAGAATACCCCAAAATAGGGAAGCTCTATTTATCCCTAGCACAACAAAAGCTCTATATCCGTGATGGCGAACCTATGGCACGGGTGCCACAGGTGGCACGTAGAGCCATATCGGTGGGCACGCAAGCTCAGCTCCGACACGCATGCGTGCGCCAGCCAGCTGATTTTCGGGCCTTCTGGGCCCACTAGAAGTCAGGAAACACACTGTTTCCAGCCTCCGGAGGGCCTCTGGGGGGGTGGGGAAGGCCGTTTTTGCCCTCCCCAGGCTCCTAGAAAGGCTCTGGAGCCTGGGGAGAGCAAAAAACGGGCCCACCGTGCCATCACGTGCCAAAAGCGGGGGGAACACGGGGGGGCGGGGCACATAGAATTATGGATGTGGGCATGCGTGCATGTGACCCCACTGCGCTCCCCCGCTTTTGGCACGCGATGGCAAAAAGGTTAGCCATCACTGCTCTATATTATCAAAGAATGGCTAAAACCTAAACAAATATATGCTGAAGAGGAAGGAAGAATACTAATGGTGGAAATCATAACGAATCAGAAACGAATGTTGCTTACGGCAATCTATGATAATCAGAAAGAATTCTACAGGAAATTACATGAAAAATTAATGGAGACTATGAAAATATATGCCTAATAGGTGATTTTAACGCAGTAGCACAGTGATGGCTAATCTTTTTGCCATCAAGTGCCAAAAGCGGGGGGAGCATGGGGGAGTCACGCGCACGTGTGCCCACACCCATAATTCTATGTGCCCCTCCCCCTGGGCATGTGTGCACGACTCCCCTGCACTCCTCCCGCTTTTGGTACGCAATGGCACGGTCTAGGTAGGCCTGTTTTTTGCCCTCCCCAGGCTCCAGAGGCTTTCTAGGAGCCTGGGGAGGGCGAAAACAGCCTTCCCCACTCCCCCAGAGGTCCTCCAGAGGCTGGAAATGGCCCGTTTCCCAACTTCCAGTGGGCCCGGAAGGCCCGAAAATCAGCTGGCCGGCATGCGCATGCGCGCTAGAACTGAGCTAGGGCAACACTCGCGTGCCCACAGATATGGCTCCGCGTGCCACCTGTGGCACCCGTGCCATAGGTTCGCCATCATGGCAGTAGTAGATATCAAAAAAGATTATAAAAGCAATAAAAGAAACAAAAAAAAAGAACATTGCCAAACACTTTTTTCAAGATGACACAAGAACTAAATTTACAAGATGTCTGGAGGGAATTAAATACAAAAAATAATCAATATACCTTTTATTCAAATACATACAAATGATGGTTGAGAATCGATATGGTATGGATGAACTCGGGACTGAGTGGAAATATAGATGAAGTAGACATAATGACAAATACATGGGCAGATCATAATCCTTTAAAAGTGATATGGAAAGGACAGAAGAAAAGGCGGAGTTGGACAATGAATCAAAATATCTTGAAAGAAAAGGAATATACACAAATGATGGAAAAAGAAATGAAATTCTTCTTCAAAGAAAATAGGAAAGAAGAAACATTTCTACAAAATTTAAGGGATACAACCAAAGTGTACATTCGAGGTTTAACAATAGCATTTATGGCAAAGAGGAATAAAAAAAAGAAACAACAGCAAAACATATTAAAGGATAAACTTAAAATGTTGGAGTTAGAGTTACAAAAAGAATCCCCCCCCAAAAAAAAACAAAAGGAAAAAGGGATTTAATAAAACATAGATTAAATTTATTGGCACAAAAAGAAATGGTACAAAAAGTTAAAATGGTGAAATAATTTTTTTTCGAGCATGCAAATAAACTGGGAGATGGCTAGTATATAAAATAAAAAAAGAGAAAGAGAAGAAACTAATACAACAACTGCAGGATGAGAAAGGAAGTCTACATTATTGGATGGAAGATTAAAAAAAACATAATTCAAAAATTCTTTAAGAGCCTGTACTGCCAAGAATACATACCGGAAGATAGTATTGAACAATATTTAGACAAGAGGGATCTAACCAAAATACCGGATACAAAGAGAATGATGTTAAATGACAAGATAACTATGATGGAAATAATGGAGGCAATTAAGAAACAAAAAAATAATAAAACACTGGGACTTGATGGATTTCCTGCAGAATTGTACAAAACTATACAAGGATCATTAGAGGAGTTGATTTTGGAGATATATAATGAAGCCCTAGCAGAAGCTAAGCTACCGATATCATGGACAGAGGCATTCATTGCATTAATACAGAAAGAAAATACAGACCACCAACAGATAAAAAACTATAGACCCATCTCATTATTAAATGTTGATTACAAAATATTTGCATCCATAATGGCAGAAAGACTAAAAATAATATTAAATGAAATTATTCATTCAGAGTAAAATGGGTTGATACCAAAAAGACAGCTGAGAAACAACACCAGAATTATTATGAACATCTTGGAATACTATGAAGTGCACCCTGGGAAACAAGTGCATCCTGGATGCACTTTTTGTGCATCTTCCTAGATGCACAAAAAGCATTTGACAATTTTAATTGGCAATTCATCATTCGACAATTAAAAAGTATGGACTTCGGAGAGAAATTTGTAGGGATGATACGCTAAATAGAAAAAGTGATAATAGTTGGGGAAACAACAGAAAAATTTAAAATAGCTAAGGGTGTAAGACAAGAATGCCCCCTATCACCCTTATTATTTATCTTATCAAGTACTATTTTATTTAATTTAATTTATCGAATTTCTATGCCGCCCAACTCCCAAGGGACTCTGGGCGGCTTACAGCAAAAAATAATACAACAAAGAACTTAGGAAAATTATTTAAAAACATTATAAAAACATTTAAAAAACATTAAAAGCCCATGCACATCATTCATGGCCGGATCTCGCAATATTTCAACAGTGAGATCAACGGCCCCAGGCCTGCTGGAAAAGCCAGGTCTTCACCACTTTCCGGAAGGCCAATAGGGTGGGGGTAGTCTGGATCTCAGGAGGTAACTGGTTCCAGAGAGCTGGGGAAGCCACAGAGAAGGCCCTCCCCCACGGGCCCGCCAGCCAGCATTGTTTAGCTGACGGGATCCGGAGGAGACCAACTCGGTGGGATCTTACCGGTTGCTGGGAGCTATGCGGTAGAAGGCGGTCTCGAAGATAGCCTGGCCCTGAGCCATGTAGGGCTTTAAAGGTAATAATCAACACCTTGAATTGTGCCCGGAGACCAATAGGAAGCCAGTGCAGCTTGCGGAGAATTGGTGTAATGTGGGTGTATCTAGGTGCACCCACGATAGCTTACGTGTCTGCATTCTGGACCAACTGTAGTCTCCAAACACTTTTCAAGGGTAGCCCCATGTAGACCGCGTTGCAATAATCTAACTGTGAGGTGACAAGGGCATGAGTGACTGTGAGGAGAGCCTCCTGATCCAAGTAGGGTCGCAATTGGTGCACCAGGCGAACCTGTGCAAAGGTCCCCCCAGCTACAGCTGCAGATGTTGCTCTAATCTTAGCTGTGAGTCTAGAAGGACACCCAAATTGCGAACCCGTTCTGAGGGGGACAATTTCTCCCCCCCCCCACCAGAACCAAGGATGGACGGAATACCCACAGCTACTCGGTCTTGTCTGGGTTAAGTCTGAGCCTGTTGACCAGACCCTCACAGCCTCCAGGCACCGGCTCATCACATCCACTTCACTGAACTGATGCGGGATGGAGATATACAGCTCGGTATCATTAGCATATTGCTGATATCCCACCCTGTATCGGATAATCTCACCCAGCGGTTTCATGTAGATGTTAAATAAGAGGGGAGAGAAGACCGAGCCCTGTGGCACCCCGCAAACGGGTCTAGGGGTCGACCTCTGTCCTCCTGCCAACACCGACTGTGATCGACCAGAAATAGGAGGAGAACCACCGTAACACGGTGCTTCCCACTCTCAACTCCCTTAGTCGTCCTAGAAGGATACCATGGTCAATGGTATCGAAAGCCGCTGAGAGGTGGACTTCCTGTGACTCCACAGATCGTTGAAGACACCTGAAAATGGGCGCCCGTTTCCTGGTTCCAGGCAAGCGCTGTCGGGAGGCTTGAAAAGGCTCTCGCCGGGCAAAGGGGAGAGTGATGAGCAGGCTGGTGGGGGTAGAGTTCCCCAAAGCCCCCCAGAGGAAACTCTGGGGTGCGAAGTGGGGGAACTCCCCAGAAACCAGCCAAGCAGCTCCGGACTTGGAACGACTCTGCTGAAGCAGAGCAAGACGCTGCGACCACACCAGCAACTTAAATTTAAATCATCTTTGGGGTAAAATAACTTTAAGAATTGTTTTTAACTTGGAATTCAGGAGCTGGCTGAGCAGAGCAGGAGAAGAGTAATTAAGACAGGAAGAATCTTTAACTCCATTTGAAACGTTAAAAAAATGGTGCCTGAGGGCGTGAAACAAAGCTAACTAGTAAAAGTGACTGTTAGCGCTTGTTACATTTGTAACAGACAAAGCTATTGGAAAACACTTTAGAGCCGATGTGGAATGGAAAAGAGTTGTTATTGATGTTAAATAAATTAGAATTTTTTACAGAGTGGTGATCATATAGACTTTGTCTGACAGTTCAATAAGTAAAAGTTGAAACAATGGCTGATGTTAGACTTGCAGGATTATTGCTTGGTGAATTAGTAAATACCCGAAATGAAATTGCAAAAATTTTTCAAGAACTTTTAGACTTTCTTATTCTTAACATTTCGGCTTCAATTGAAAGAAAGTCCCAAAAGAAGTTTGATAATGAAGTGTTGGTGGTGAAACAAGAAGAAATTAAACAGAAGAGCCCGGAGAGTGAAACACAAGTTGGTGGGACTGGAATGCAGGAGGATATGATTGAAATGGAGGCTCTGGCAGATATTTCCAATTTGTTTACAGAAGAGTTGCAGCTGGATCAGTCAGTACAAGTGGATGAACTATTTGGCAGCTTGAGATTTGACAAACAAAGGAATGATCTGCAGGACTATACAAGCAAGAAAGGACGAAATGAGGGTTTTAAGTTCAAGCTAAAGAAAAAGATCACAAAAATGAAGTGAGTTTCTATGACACATCAACCTCAGATCAAGTTTAAGAAACTTTCGAAAAGAAAAGGAAGGGCAGAAGGGACTCTGAAAGTATTATGGCAAAAAATAGATTGGAAAAAGTACAAGAAAAAGAAGAAATAGTCTGATTAAATTGGCAATTTTAAAGGTTATTTTAAAGTATGGATGTTTTATATGTAAAAAGAATAACCTTTCTTCTTTAATGATATGATGGTACTATAATGGTTAAAGTAAAATTTGAAGCTTACCCTCCGAAAGTTTTGAATTTTATATTTGCATATATGACATAAGAAGTTTTATTGATGATTTTAAAAATTACATGAGATAAAAGGTTTAAGGTTTTTTTAAAATGTTTAACTTTAACAAGTAAAAAGGATGGATAACAACTTTAGTTTTACTATAGAAGTGCCGAAATTGATTACTGTTGGAGAAGTTGTGAAGGGTTTTAAAGATTACAATATAGTTAGGATGTTCTGTATAGAAAGATTAACTGAAGGATATCCTTGGGAAAAATTTGAATTTATATTACTAGAAATGATTTAGATAAAAGTTTAGGGTTTTGTCTTTTTTTAAAATGTATAATCCTAATAAGTAAAAAGGATGGATATCTTCTTTCTTTAATGTTTGTAATACTTTTAGGGAGGTTGATGAACTTTAATAAGGGGAGTTAAAAGAGCTATGGGAAATGTTGAATATTATAGTATGTTAGTATATGTTAGTATTACATGAGATAAAAGTTTTAAGCTTTTTTTAAAAAAATGTTTAATTTTAACAAGTAAAAAAGGATGGTTGTGAAGGGTTTTAAAGGTTACAATATAGTTAGGATGCTCTGTATACAAAGATTAACTGAAGGATATCCTTGGGAAAAATTTGAATTTATATTAGTAGAAAAGATTTAGATAAAAGTTTAGGGTTTTGTCTTTTTTAAAATGTATAATCTTAATAAGTAAAAAGGATGGATATCTTTTTTCTTTAATGTTAGTAATATTTTTAGGGAGGTTGATGAACTTTAATAAGGGGAGTTAAAGGATCTATGGGAAATTTTGAAACTTATAGTATGTTAGCATATTTTAGTATATGTTTGTTATTGCAATACCCTGTTACTGCTTTGGGAGGTCTAGGGTGGGGAGGGGGGGTTGGATGGGTTGGGGAAAAGATGTTATATAAATGTAAAAAAAAGGCGAAAGTAAAAATGATGTAAGAAGGAGGGGGGTTGGAAGGGGGGGATTGGGTGTGGGGGGGGAAATGTTTGGAAATTTTGTTTGTAAAACTTTTTAATTAAAAAAAAAAAAGAAAGCTGCTGAGAGATCAAGTAGCACCAAGATAGAGGAATGACCCCCATCTCGGGCTCGCCAGAGATCATCCATCAGCATGACCAAAGCAGTTTCCATGCTGTAGCCAGGCCTGAAGCCAGACTGAAAAGGGTCTAGATAATCCAATGTTTCATCCAATGACCGTAGGAGCTGAAGTGCCGCCACTTTCTCTACAACCTTTCCCACAAAGGGTAGGTTGGAGACTGGACAAAAGTTCTTTAATTCTGCTGGATCCAGGGAAGGCTGCTTGAGGAGAGGCCTTACAACCATTTCCTTTAATGGTTGCGGGAAGGACCCTTCCCTCAAGGACACATTAACTAAAGCCTGGAGCCAGCCTCGTGTCACCTGCTGGCTGAAACCAGCCAGGAGGGGCATGGGTCCAACAAACAAGTGGAGGAACTCATCGCTCCTACAGCCTTTTGGGACATATCAGACAGGAACAAGAAATAAAAGCTCTACAAATAAAAAAGGTAGACTATAAAATGCAAGCATTTGCCAATGATTTAGTATTTATCCTAGAAGAACTGTTGGAAACAGGGCCTAAACTACCGTATTTTTCGAAGTATAAGATGCACCTTCCCCCCCTCCCAAAAAAGAAGGTGAAAATCTGGGTGCATCTTATACTGTAGCCCTACCCAGCCTCGCAAAAGAAGATTTCAGAGGCTGAAAGAAGTGTTAGAAAAAAAGCCTCAGAAACGAAGCTTCAGAAATAAAGCCTCTGAAAGGCTTTTATCTAAAATAATATGGCAAGCAACAAAAGAAGAATCAGTAAAGGTTCTAACCAAACTATGTTAACAAATCTGGAGAATGACACAATAACCAACAGATCGGAAGAGGTTAATCTACATAGCAATGCCAAAGAAAGGAGATTGAACAGAGTACAGATAGTCCTTCAGAATAAAAGCCCCTGAAAGAAGCTTCAGAAAAAAAGTCTCTTGAAACAAGCTTCAGAAAAAAAGCCTCTGAAAAGGTGGTTTTGGAAGCTTTTAAGGCAGAAAAAAAAGTTTTTTCTGAAATGGAGTTTCAGAAATTTCAGAGGCAGAAAAAAAAGCAAGGCACAGAGCTCACAACTAACGAACCTGTTGCTAAAATTCACCTCTGGAATTCCGGGAGGCCGATCCACCCACCAATCAGCTTTTTTCTTATTTTCCTCCCCAAAAACTAAGATGCGTCTTATACTCTGAAAAATATGGTAATTCAGAAATTAGAAGAATTTGGTAAAGTGCCCGTACTTAAAATAAATAAAGATAAAACAAAGATAATAGCTAAAAATCTGACCAATAAACAGAAAAAAGAACTAGAGGGTAAAATTGATATTCAGATAGCCAAGAAAGTTAAATACCTGGGAATCTGGCTAACGGCAAAATGTTCATCGATCAAAGAGGATAATTACAATAAGCTTCAGCAAATAAAAAAAGACCTGGAGAATTGGAAAAAATTATAACTCTCGCTAATTGGAAGAATTGCCACAATTAAAATGAACATATTACCAAAAATTTTATTTTTATTTCAAACAATACCGATAAAATTAGGAAAGAAATATTTTGAAGAACTAAAAAAAATAATAAAATTTATTTGGCTATGGAAAAAACCAAGAATAAAATTAAAACTACCACAAGACAGTAGAAATAAAGGCGGTTTTGGACTCCCAGAGTGGAAGTTATATTATCAAGCGGCAGCATTGACATGGATAAAAGATTGGATAAACCTAAAAAATAAGAGGATTCTGGTAATAGAAGGCCATGATTTACAACTAGGTTGGCATGCCTTTATATGGGAGGAGAAAAACAAAACATACATGTTTTTAAAGACATCAAATTAGAGACGCTCTTTTACTAGTATGGGGAAAAATAAAGAAGAACCACTTTGTAGTGGTATTATAAAATACCAGTTTGGCTATCGATTATGGAAGCATTAATATACCTGAATGTGTTGGACTTAGACAAAATAGCAAGATATAAAGATATACTAGATGACCAAGGAAACTTAAAAATGAATCAAGAATTAAAAAACCAGGGAATTGAAATAGATTGGTGGCCGTACCTATAAATTCAAACAAGATATAAAAAAGACATGGAAAAGTATGGTTTCTATAGGGAACAACAAAAGCTGGACAAAATATTACAGGGGACGGAGGAAAAATGATTTTAAAAATTTACAATTATTTATTGAGATTTAAAATGGAAGAAGAAACAGTTAAACTATAATAACTTAGGCAAAAAAATTGGTTACACCATAGAATTAGAGAAATGGGAAAAATTGTGGAGGGGAAATTATAAACTGACAATGTCAGCGGCATACAAAGAAAATTTATATAAAATGTTTTTTCGCTGGCATTTGCCCCCAGCGAGATTAGCAAAAATGTTCCCAAATAGACCAGGTGATTGTTGGAAATTTAAACAGAAGCAGGGAACATACTACCATATGATGGACATGCCCAGAAGCAAAGAAATACTGAATAAAGATAAACTGGCTAGAGGAAATTACCCAACAACAAATAGATCTAAAACTGGAGTTATTTCTATTAGGTATATTAATAGGAAATTATAATTTTAAAAAAATTCAATGCATAATATTACACATAATAACAGCAGGAAGAATTATTTATGAGCAAAATTGGAAGAATAAAAGCATACCTTCTGATGGAATGGTGATAAGGAAAGTGCTAGAATGTGTGGAGATGAATAGGCTGACAATGGAAATAAAAGACAGGACTACTATTGGATTTGGACTTTATGGTACAACTGGTTAGAGCATTGGTTCCCAAACTTTTTCAGTCCACCGCCCCCTTGGTACTACAAACTCATCCTCAGTGCCCCCCACCCAGGGTTGGGTTCTACTTACCTTTACTACCGTTTTGCAGCGGGGCCGCGTGCGCTCACTTCACTCGCACACGCACTTTTCTGCACATGCGCAGAAGCATTTTGGTGATGTTGGGGTCGGTGGGCGGGGCCTCCTGCCGGTTTTACTACCGGTTCTATAGAACCAGTGAGAACTGGGGAAATCCACCCCCACCCCTTGTAAATAGTATTGTTCGGAATAGCGGTTTCCACGACCCACTAAGGAAGATAGTAACAGTAAAATACACGGAATACAGCCATTTTTGGCCTCCTGCTTTCAACACAATATACAATTAATAGTATCTCAATTATTACAATTCCTTAGTTAAATAGAACTTTCCCCTTATGTTACTCTCACATCTCAAACTCTCCCAATAACCCAAATAGTTTTGTCCATATAATCCTCCAAATTACAACTTAATCATTTCTACTTTCATCACAATATATAATTTAAAATATTTCAATCGTTACAATTTCCCTAATTAAATTTAAAAATGTTCTAGCTGTTATCCAAGCTACAACTTAATCCTTTTTACTTTCACCACCATATACCATTAAAGATATTTCAATTGTTACAGTTTATACTTATTCATATTTTTAAAAAAAACAAAACTTATTGTCTAGATTTCAAAAATACAAAGACAAATATTCCAATAATTATTCATTTCATTTTTACAATCATGATTTCCCATTTATTTCTTACTATTATTCATATTTCAATTCTAAATATGTATAACATCTTTCTCTTTCATTTCTTTTTCTTTTTCTCCCCATTTTTATTTTTGTCTTTTTCTTTCTCCTTTGTTTCTTTTGTGTTTTAAAATCGTGAACTCTCCTCTTTTGCCCCAAATTTCCCATTGTTTGCATTGTGTGCTGCGAGGCACAGGCCAAAGGGGCCACCCTCCTTGCCACTTAGTGCCCCCCTGCCGCCCCCTTTTGCCTCTAGCACCCCCCTGCTGCCCCCCTTGCCTCTTACCATCCCCCTAAGGCATCCCACCGCCCATTTTGGGAACCATTGCATTAGAGAATAGAAGTAAAAATTAAGGGTGTTAAAGTAAGATAAGATGTGATAAAAATGAATATATATTTATGTAACTATAACAAGCATACTGGACAGATCAAGGTACGTTGTTAATATTTAATCACGAATTATAATGTATATAAGAAAAAGGAAAATAACCTCTATGTATGTATAGATGAGGTATACTAATACCTCATATATACCTCATATACCTAATACCTAATATACTATGTATATATGAGGTATACTAATACCGAAGTGTGATAAAGATGAAAATTGTGATAGAAAACAGAAAAAATGTTTAATAAAAATTATTTAGAAAAAAAAGAGAGAAGACGCCTCCCCTATCCTATCCTCTTCTCTCCTTCAGGCTTACCCCACAGAAGCCTCCCCTATCCTATCCCCCTTCTTTCCCTCAGGCTTGCCCCACAGAAGCCTCCCCTATCCTATCCCCTGCTTGCTGCGGTGAAAGTAAAACTGAAACTGAAACTGCTCTCCTCTGCTTGTGTTTTGCATTTGGAACAGATATCTTTTCAGGTGGGGAGGGGGAGTTGGACTCCTTAGCATCTGAGTGTGTTAATATAGGAAATACTAATGCTCTGATGGTCATTTCAAAAAATCCTTTCTTGGTGAGCACCTAGAAGCCAAGAGGAACATACAGGGCAAATTTCAAGTTTATAGGCTTTATGGTTCTGGAGATTTTGTGATGATCCGTGAGTGGTACTTTGCTTTTATATAAATAGATGCTTGGGTAGATGACAGAGAGCCTAATTTTCATGTACCCAATTAATAATAAATAGAGTTTGGACAAATATCATTGTAGACGCATCTCATAAATGGAATTGGAGCACAATAACACCTGCCAGTGTGTGGAGTTTTAAACTACAGACCTTTGATTTTAAAACTTAAAACAATAGAGGAATATGTCTTAACAATTTAATGTGTTGGAAATTGAGACTTCCTGTGTACAAATTAGATTTTATGAGCAAAGTTCTGTATTAGCGCTGAGAATTGCTATCTTACAGTGTTTCTAAAAAAACTTCTTGACTCCCAAGATGTGCCATGGCTCAGCTGTTAAAGACACTGATCTTGTCAGCTGGAAAATTGACAGCCTGGGTTCAAGACCAAAGCACCACACAATGGGGGAGCTTTCATTTCTTGTTCCAGCTCTTGCCCACCTAGCAGTTTTGAAAGCATGCAAGATAAATAGATGCCACTTGGGTGGAAAGTGTTCCATGCACCTTTGGCATATACCCTTGCTGGCCACCTGACCACAGAAAATGTCTTTGGACAATGCTGACTCCCTCGACCAAGAAATGGAAATGAACACTGCACCCTAGAGTCAGATAGAATTGGACAGAGAAACTTTGCCTTCACCATTTCCTGACTCCCTTATGAAGTTTGTCTGGGGGCGTTGACGGCAGCATTTTTTCCCCCTTCCTGTTGGGCTGGTAGAAATTCTGACATGTTGCAATTATATTTGTAATTTGTGTCTCTGAAAGAAGGAAAATCAGGTTGTGCTTGTTTCTGCATTGTTCTTAGCCTAATGATAGCTTGCTGCATCAGGATTTGCAGCTAATGGTGGGGTGGAGTAGTGTTCTAAATTATTGCTTCCCTCTCTTCCCAGTATACACTCTGGGAAAGGGAAGGATATATTTCCAGTATACATTCTGGGAAGCCTAATATACTTCATATTGAGGATTTTGAAGGTAAGAGTGGGAGATTAAAGGAAATATTTTCATAAACTTGAGAACTGAAAATTTTGGATAATTCTCCATCTTTTTCAGAAGATTTGGAGAGGAAAAAAAAGAGAGAAACCGCTAGAAGTAGTACAGTTAATTTCTTATTATTATTTTGGCTGCACCCACAACAGAAGTAGAATTATTTTTAGATAGAAAAACTTTAAAACTCAAACAGTTAAAAAAATAAAAATGAAATGACAGTTTTTAAAATCTTTATATAGAATTATAAAGCTGCTATTTCCTGGTTTTGTTTAGAAGATTAATAGCTTCTGCAATTCATTTTTGAATTCTTGATACTAGATTTCAAATACTGGTAACATGCTCAAATACTGCTTATTTTGCCTCTCATTTGAATAATATACCAGGAAAACTAATATTAAAACTGAACAAAGTTTTTTGATTCCCCAGTTTCCTTCTGCATTTAAGTCTCTGATTGCTCACTTGTTTTAGAGATTAATTCAAGTTATGATTAGCTGCTGCTCTTCATATAACGATAAAGGATAAATTTATTTTGTACAAATAATGTACTATAGTGTCATTTCATTAAAGTATTTACAGGGGAAAGTTATAAGTAACCTATCAATCAATACTAACTTTAGGAAGGTGAAGTTGTACAATTTTCAAAACAAATGTTACTAAAAATTTCCATTCTAAGCAGTTGATGAATACTCAGTCTATAAGGGCTTGAGTACAAATTTGTAATCTGTTTTTTAATAGTTAAATATTAATGAAGTGAAATACGTACCTTTATAGATATGGCATTGATGGAAAATTGTTCTTTGTATTGATATTTTATTGTTATGTAAATACTTTATAAATGAGTTTTAGTTAACAAATGTGTCAATTTTGTTCTGAAGAAATAACTTCATCAATTATCTCCTACATGAAATTGCAGTGCCATTAAAGTCAGTTAAAAGAAATCCAGCAGAGTAAAAGCAGTGAGCAAGCATTTTCTGTTCTCTAGAATTGTTCTCCTGGAGTTATTGAAAGGAGATAAAATATTTTAAGACATGAAAAAGCTTTTATTACACAGTTGTTAGGGGAGGATGTTACTAAAATTTGACTTAGTTTTTTTAGGTGAAAAATCTGTCAAACTGCTTCATAAAATAAATAGAAACTATTTCTCTGAATACTTAAATGCTAGCAAACTGGGTAGTTTAAATAAAGCAGAAACCAGAAGGAAAAGAAAATCTACATTAACTATTCATGAGAATGAAGAGCTGCCTACATACAAGATCAGTAGAAGCTATAGGGCATATAATCTGGTGAATGAAGGTAATCTTCCATTCATAACATGGAAGTTCCCGGATGCTTGGATATCTGGATATTCTGTTGTTTCATAACATAGGCAGATATAAATGCAAAGAAAGATTTGACAACATTTCAACTCCTCCAACATTGGAATTTTCTACATAATTTGAAAAATTCAATGTCCTGCCTTTTCTATTTCTTTTTTTTGAAAAAAGTTTTATTTTAAATAAAAATAAAAAACATAAAAATATCCTCCTTACAAACAATTACAGACAGCTTCTCGATCGGTTAAAATCATTTCGTGCTTGCAATTTTCAAAATCTCATCATACGACAATTATTCTTTACTCGAACAGAAGATAGATATTTAAACATTTCATCGAAATTTCATTTCATATATACTATCTCATCTCCATACTTTATTGTCAAACCATTGATAGAATATCTCCCATATCATATAATATTGTTTATCTTCCTGTTCTCTTATTTCAAATGTCAATCTACTCATTTCAGCACAGTCCAACATTTTCTTAATAATTTCTTCATCAGTAATTATCTTCTCTCCTTTCCAATTTTTTGCAAATACAATTCTAGCCGCTGTTAAAATGTTCACAATTAAATATTGTAATTCTTTATTAAATGTCTCTGGTAAGATCCCTACTAAAAATATCTCTGGTTTAAAGTCAATATGTCTCTTTGTCATTTTTTCCAACCATGTGTGTATCTTAGCCCAAAATCTCCTTGCTTCCACACATGTCCACCACATATGGTAATAAGATCCTGGACTCTGATGACACTTCCAACATTTCTCCGATTTGTTCTTGAACATTCTGGCTATCCTCATCTGGGGTAAATGCCACCTGTAAAGCATCTTATACAAATTCTCTTTATATGCTGTAAACATTGTCATTTTATAGTTATGTGACCACAATTTTTGCCATTTCTCTAAATCAGTACCATAACCAAAATTTTTCCCCTACGTTATCATTAATTCTTTAACTTCTTGTTCTTCCAATTTTACTTCTAGCAAATATCCATATAACTTTTTAATTACATGGTCATCAGAACCCATTAAAATCTTATCTAAACTAGTCAAAGCACTATAAAAACCTTCTTGTTTGAGATCTTCTCGGTATCTAGAAAATATTTGCATATATAAAAACCATTCCATCTTAAATCCCTTATCTTCTCTATTGAGAGTGGAGACAGCAGCCAGGATGGGGTGTACCCGCCCAGTCAGGTTAAAGGACTGAGTCCTTCCCTTGTTGCTGGGTAGACCAGCTTTTGACTCAGTCCTTTCAGTTGGATGGGCGTGTGGGTCTTTAGCTCTCTCCTTATTCCTTAAATTTAGCTGTGCCTTTTGAATTTCTGGCTTTGAACTCAGCTTGTCTTGATTACAGATTGTTTTCTCTTCCCATCTTAACGCTTGGCTGACTTTGGACCGGTTTGACTACGTTTGTGAGTTTTCTCTCGTTGCTGAGCTTATTCCACCTTACTGACTGTTTGCTGGCTGGGGTGTTTTTTGGTCACCTGCCTCTCCTGGGGGAGAATCGGTTCGAAGTCGCAGGGGCATTTTGGGACTGGACGCTAAGTCCTTTCTTCTAGACTGGGCCATATTAGTCTTTGTTGCCTTCTGTTCGGCTTTCTACAGTGACATTTGCAGCGGCGAGGTGGTAGTGGCCATTTTGGATCACTTTGAATCGTATTTTTGCCACTAATTTCTCACTATTGTTTCGGACGTGGATTCTCCTTCAAGCGCAAGTTTTTCTGTCAGTGTCTGCTGTAGCGACTTTGGACTCACTGGATTGTATCTTTTGGACCGTTTTTTGCCTGCATTTGACCCAAACTTTAATCTACAGGAGAGCGTGGGTGGAACTGCTCTTTGCCTCAGGCCGCACTCTCAGTGGAGCTTTGCGCTCCCGTTTATTGCCAGGCTCTCCACTTTGGACTTAGATTCTGCAGTGCTTTAATTTGACTGACTAAGGGCCCTGCGTGGTTCCTAGAATTGCTGCCATCGCCTCCTTGGTGTTCAATCCTCCTCGGCCTCATTGCAAGCCGCCATTTTGTTTTCTGTCAGACCTTCGGTGTGGCGGCCATTTTGTGGAGTTTCGTGATCCTGCTGGGACCTTGGCCCCTCCCTCTGGCCAGCAGCCATTTTGTGGAGCTTTTTACGCCCCCTGGGCTACCTGGGCCTTTCATTCCAATCCAGAAGCCATTTTGTGGAGCTTTTGCACTCCCGTTACCACGTTGGTTTATCTGTATTCGCTGATTACTACTTGTGGAATTTCTGCACTCCCATTCCTGCCTGGCCTACGATTTGATTAATCCGGCCTTATTGCCTTGTGGGCCCAGCTTCTGCTTCAATGCCTAAAGCCCTGGCAAAGTCTACTCACGGCCATAGGGCCAGTAAGGATGATTGTGGCTAATCAGACTCTGTGTCTGTTACCCATATTCCAGCCTGGGAGGTCTCTACGGAGCCATCCCCGGCTACGCATATTTCGCAAGCATCTCATAAATCCCACAAACATGCTGTTCCCTCGAGAGCTGAGAAGCGGAGAGACAAGGTGCTAACTAAGCTTTGTGACAAAGCCTGCTCCAATCTTGCTGCAACATGTGCTCCAGCTCTTGCTGCTGTTGGATCCTTGGCCCCTGCGGGTGTCTCTTGACCCGTCACACTTGATCAGTTGTCGCTTCAGGACTGTCCTGTTACTATTTCCACTGCTGACCTGTGGGGTTCGGCTTCCCCATCCCAACCCACATCCTCGGAGCCTGCTGTCTCGCAGGAATCTTCTACTTTATCTTCTGTTGCCGTCCTGCCTGTGGCTGTTCCTTGTCAACTGCTTCCCGATCAACTTCAGCATCTCATCGAGGCTGCAGTGCAGAAGTCTCTGGCCGCGGGTCTCTGCCAGCCCAGCTGCCATGGGTCTGTGTGATCCGCATCATCTGTTTCTCCGGAGCGGAGTGTTCCGGAGGGTTCCCAAGTAGCCTGGACTCCCGACTCTCCTACATGTTCTCATTCAAGTCAACCGTCTACTTCAGCAGACGCTGATTATAATGATTCTGGCTTGTCGGATGATGAGAACTTACCTCTAGATCAGCCGGCTTTCATTGGTCTGTTTCCACAATCGTTGTTTAAATCTGCTCGTTTGATGATCCTATTGATGATGAGCCTATTGATGATCCAGTTCCTGCCTCTTCCTCGGGATCCTTGGATCCTATGTTTGTGGAGCCTTCTAGGCCGGTGACCTCAATTCCTACCCCTCCCCTCTTTTTGGATGTAGTGAAGAGACAGTGGTCATCTCCGGGAACTGCACCTGTTCCTTCTTCTAATGATCGTAAGAACTTTCATGTGGCCTCTGAGTTGGACTCCCTTCTTCAAATCCCTTCTGTGGATGCTCCTGTAGCAGCATTGTTGCCCAATGCCAATATTCCCGGAGGTCCCAATGAAGGTCTTTGTCCCGACGAGCGTCATTCGGACCTAGTTCTGCAACGGACGCATCAGGGCTCCGCTTGGGCGATTCGAGCTGCAATCACGGCGTCCTTCGACCGCACCACCCTGCTATGGTTGTAGCAGCTCCAAGAGAAACTGCCTCCGGAAGACACGCGAGCCAGACAGGACCTCAACAAGATTGTTGCAGCCTTTCTGTGGACTCCACTCTGAATGCCGCTCTAGCCCCCACTGTTGCTGCTTGCTATTTACTCTGGCTCCACCATTGGCAGGCGGACACCAGGCATAAGTGGCGGCTGGCTTCTGTTCCTTTCGGGGGGTCCCGTTTGTTTGGGGATGCCTTAGAGCCCTTCCTTACTGAGACTAGGGACAAGAAGGTGTTGGCTATGGTGTATCATAGAGGGGAATCCCATTTCGCTCCTTACACCCCTTGCCCCCAGTTTTGAGGTGCTGACTGGGGAGGGTCCTCATTTTCCGCTTCCCGCTCCTACAATAATTTTGGCAGACAATGGGGTTCCCTGGATAGGTCTCTCCGGGGCAGGTCCTTTGGGTTCAAACAGCCCTTTCGAGGGGGAGGAGGTCGTTCCATCCGCCAGCGGCGCTGATTGCATTTCAGGCCCTCCCATAGGCAGCAGATTGGCCCTCTTTACGGCCATTTGGGAGCAGACCACATCTGACAAGTGGGTCCTGGCCACCTTAAGATCAGGGTTAGCCATTGAATTTCTCTCCCCCCCATGTACTTTTGTTTGCTGTCCGCGTTCTCATAACATTGATAAACGGGCACTCATGGATTCTGCAGTACAGCACCTCCTCTCCATCAGGGCTATCCAACCTGTGCCTTCCGACCAGAGGGGGACGGGATTTTACTCCAGGGTTTTTCTCGTGCCCAAGTCTTCGGGGGGGGGGGGGCTGGAAACCCATTCTAGACCTAAAGCGGTTGAATAGGTATGTTGTATACCGCAAATTTAAAATGCAATCATTGAAGTCTATCCTCAACGGCATTAGGAGGGGCAATCTCTCTTCTATAGACCTTACAGAGGCCTACTTACATATCCCTATTCTCCCTTCTCATAGACAGTATCTGAGATTTTGCTACGGGCGGGTGCATTACCAGTACAGGGCCTTACCCTTTGGCCTCTCCTCTGCCCCCTGTACCTTTACAAAGGTTTTGGCCGCTTTGGCGGCTTCCCTCAGGGTTCGTTCTGTTAAGACTTTTGTGCTATCTCGATGATATTCTAGTTTTATCTCCCTCCTATCAGCAAGCTGCCTGAGATATTCAGATTACCTTGGACACCTTGGCAGCTCATGGTTTTTCTATCAATTTAGAAAAAAGCCATCTCATCCCCTCTACTAACTTGGTCCATTTGGGGGCCCTAATTGATTCCGTTCAAGGAAAAGTGTATCTCTCTCCAGAGAGACAGGATAGTTTGCGTAGGTTAGTGTCCAAGGTTGAAGGGTGCAGGGCTGTCTCCCCCCTCGTTCTATCTCAACTTTTGGGGGAAATGATCTTGGCAATCTCCATAGTTCCCTGGTCCCAGTTACACGCCCGGGAACTCCAGTGGTTTCTCTTATCATTGCAGAAGGTGGGCAAAGGCACGTCAGCCAGACCGTTCCTGTTCCCCCTTCGGTGCACAGATCCCTCTGGTGGTGGCGCTCTCCAGCTCTTTCGGCGGATTGCTTCTTCCTCGAATCCCAGAGAGGTGGTGACATCGGACGCCAGCCTCCGTGGCTGGGAGGCTCATTGCCTCGGCCAGCTAGCTCAGGCGATGTGGACCGATGTGGAGTCTCGTTGTCCAATCAACTGGGTGGAGCTGCAGGCTGATTTTCTCGCGCTCAAAGCATTTCGTCATCTTGCTTCCGGAACCCATGTTCTAGTCCTAACGGACAATGTCACAGCCAAGGCGCATTTGAATCGGTTGGGAGGCACCAGGTCGAGGTCCCTGTTGGATGTAGCGATGAAGTTGGGACTTTGGGCAGAGCACCACCTCTGTTCCCTTCGGGCGGAACACATCTCCGGGGTGGCCAACTCTCAGGTGGATTGGCTGAGCCGGCGGCAAGTGGACAATGTGGAATGGCGCCTCCACCTTCGGATCTTTCAACAGCTGGTCCTCCGTTTCGGCGCTGCACTCATCGACCTCTTTGCAACGCACACAAATACCCAACTTCCTCGGTTCTTTGCTAGGTATCCAGAACCTCAGGCGGAGGGCGTCGACATGCTACGGATCCCATGGCTGGCTGGCCTCCTGTACGCTTTTCCGCCAACTTCTCTCCTCCCCAAGGTCATCTGCAAGATTCTGTCCAAGCGAACGGAGGTAGTCCTTGTGGCTCCTCATTGGCCCCGGAGGCCCTGGTTTGCGGACCTCGTCTCTCTCTTGGCAGCTCCATCCTGGCGCATTCCTCTCGGGGACGACACTCTGACACAAGGCACCCTGAGTCATCCAGATCTCTCTTGGCTCAATCTGACCGCTTGGATATTGAGCAGTGCACTTTGAGGGCCGCAGACATTCCACTGGACGTTATTCAGACATTACAAGCTTTACGCCGCAGACATTCCACTGGACATTATTCAGACATTACAAGCTTTACACCGTCCTTCTACGGACCGCATTTACTCATCCACCTGGTGTGCCTTCTGCTCTTGGTATGTCCGAAATGGGGTGTCTGCTCTTCAACCTTCCACTGTGAACATTCTGGTTTTTCTGCAGGAGGGCCTGTCTCACGCTCTTTCGCCTAATACCTTGCGTTGGCAGGTGGCCGCACTATCTTCTGTATTTACGTGCGGATCTTTGTCATCCTTGGCACAACATCTTCTGATCCGTCGCTTCCTCCAAGGCGTTAAGAACTTGTGTCCTCCCATGTTGCATAGATACCCTACTTGGGATCTTCCACTGGTGTTAGAATGGCTTATGGGCCCTCCATACGAGCCGTTGTGGACTATCAGTCTCAGGCTCCTTTCGTGCAAAGTCGCTTTCTTTGTGGCCATTACCTCGGCTCGCCGTATTTCGGAAGTTGCGGCTCTCTCCACTCATTCAGATCTTTGTGTGTTCCATGCAGATCGCGTGGTTCTCCGCTTGGACCCTACCTTCGTGCCGAAAGTCAATTCTATTTTTCACCGTTCACAAGAACGTATATTTCCTGATTTCTGCCCTCGACCTTTGCACCCTCGGGAATGACGTTGGCACTCCTTGGATATCAGGTGAGCGTTACGGATCTACCTTAAGAAGACTGCTTCCTTCCGCCGTTCGGAATCACTGTTTGTATCTTTCTTACCTGTTTCCCAGGGATACAAGGTTTCATTGTCTACCATTGGTTGCTGGATTCGACAGACTGTTGCTTCGGCCTACGACCTTCACTTGCTTCTGCGACCTGGCTGGTTGACTGCCCATTCCACCCGCAGTGCGACTACGGTGGCGGCATGGACTACCCAAGCTCCAAGTTGGCGGCATGGACTACCCAAGTTTGAAATCTGCAGGGCAGCTATGTGGACTTCTCCTGTCCCCTTCATACGACACTCTAAATTGGACAAGTTTGCATCGTCAGAAGCCGCATTTGGACGGCGGGTGTTGCAGCAGGTGGTTGCTGGGGAGACTGTTTCGGACCAGCCTGGTCCCCCCCTGGTTTCGGGACAGTGAACTTGGGTATGTCCCATCCTGGCTGCTGTCTCCACTCTCAATGGAGAAGGGGCATTGGTCCTACCTGAGACGCCCTTTCTCGTTGAGTGGAGATAGCAGCCAGACTCTCCCTGTGCCAGTCTGGTCCTTTTTTCTGTGTCTTTCTGCTTGTCTCTACTTTCCAGTTGCTCATTTCTTCTCCCACACGCTGAGTCTGTTCCTTCAGGTCTTCGCCAAAAGCTGGTCTACCCGGCAACAAGGGCGGGACTTAGCATGATTGACAGACTCAGTCCTTTAACCTGATTGGGCGGGTACACCCCATCCTGGCTGTTGTCTCCACTCAACGAGAAAGAGCGTCTCAGGTAGGACCAACACCCCTTCTAAATCTTGTTTCAATTTAAGTTCATCCTTTTCATCCAATAATTCACTATATCTAACAATTTGTTCCCCCTTAAATACCACTGGATAAGAGAAAGCTTCAATTGTAGATACCAGACTGGAATCTTCAAATAATGGTATTTTTTGATCCTCTCCCAAATCAAAAACAAAGCTTCACGTATCTGATGTCTTCTAAAATACCCCTGAATTTTAGTTCCTTTATACCATAAAAAAGCGTGCCACCCCATCAACAAATCATGTCCCTCCAAATTCAATAATCTAGTGTTTTTCAATGTTACCCATTCTTTAATCCACATTAAACAAACCGCTTGGTAATATAATTCAAAGTTCGGTAGACCAAAACCACCCCTCATCTTAGCATCTTGTAACAACTTAAGTTTTATTCTTGCCTTCTTTCCCTGCCAAATGTGTTTCAAAACCATTTTATTTAAATCTGCAAAGAATTCCTTACCCAGCTTTATTGAAATTGTCTGAAAAAGGTATAAAATTCTAGGTAAAATATTCATCTTAATGGTTGCTCTACCAATCAAAGATAACTGCAAATTTTCCCATTTCATCAATTATTGTCCTATCTGTTGCTTAAACTTATTGTAATTATTTTCTTTAGGAGAACTACATCTTCTTGTCAATTGAATCCCCAAATATTTTACCTTATTTGCGACCTGCATCTTTGAAATCTCCATCAATTCTTCTTTTTGTTTTTTTAACATATTTTTAGTCATTATCTTTGTCTTTTCTTTATTAATTTTCAAACCAGCAACTTCCCCAAATTCTCCTATTTTTTCTGTCAGTTTATTTATTGATGTTAATGGTTCTTCAATAATAAAGACCAGGTCATCAGCAAAGGCTTGTAATTTATATTCTTCTTTTCGAATTTTCATTCTTTTTATCTCTTTTTCTTCTCTGACATTTCTATTCAGCACTTCCAAAGTCAATATAAACAACAATGGGGATAATGGGCATCCTTGTCGAGTACCTTTTTCTATTTCAATAGAATCAGTCAATTCTCGATTGATCATTACCTTTGCCGTCTGTTTAGAGTATATAGCTTCAATTGCCTGAATAAATTTCCTTCCAAAGCCCATCTCTTCCATTTGTAGCGTCATAAATCGCCAATTCACGTTGTCAAATGCTTTTTGTGCATCTAGAAATATCAAAGCCATTTGCTTTTCAGGATGCGCTTCATAATATTCTAGAGTATTCAAAATTATTCTTATATTGTCTCTAATTTGTCTTTTTGGAAGAAATCCATTTTGATCTGAGTGTATGAAATTGTTTAAGTATCTCTTAAGTCTTTCTGCCAGTATTGAGGCAAAAATTTTATAGTCTGAATTTAGCAGGGATATAGGCCTATAGTTTTTAATTTGTTGTGGATCTGTGTCTTCTTTGTGGATCAATGTGATATAAGCCTCAGTCCATGATTGGGGAATTGTTTTATTTATCCTTGCTTCATTCATAACATCCAATAGCGGAAAGCATAGAGGTTCTTGTAGTGTCCTATAGTATTCAACAAGCAAACCGTCTGGTCCTGGTGTCTTTCCATTTTTTTTGTTTCTTAAGTGCTTCTGTTAATTCCATCATCGTTATACGCCCATCCAGCATTTCTTCAATGTTCTTGGGAATCAAAGGTAATTTTGCATTCTGTAGATATTTTTTAACTTTCCCATCTTCAATCAACTCTTTTCTACTTCTTTTAATGGCTAGTTTATCAGTCAGCTAAAGTCAGCCATGTTCCAATAACAATACAGAGTCATTTGCTTTGATTTTTAAGTATGCTGAATGGAGAATATGAAGAGAAACTCTAGGTTATTGTCAATTAATATTAAATTATTCTTGGAAAAAGTAGTATCTAGGTAATATTCATTCTGGTTACTTCTTGGCTAACTACCCAGTCCTTCTGTATTCCTTAATACTGTAAGTTTCAGTGGAATCAAAACTTCATTTAAATTTCATAGTAAAAGGTGCTAAAATTAGTACTGCATATTATGGTGTTTGTCCTTAAAGAATTAAGATTTTTTTTCAACAGAAAGGGAGAAGAGAAGAATCTGGTATAAAATTGGGAGTTAATAGATTGCATTTTTGGCTGTGAAAAACAGATTAATGGGTGTTATTGAAGGAAAAACGAGAATAGATTGAAATGTGAAGAAAACACCAGGCTGGGAGACTTCCGCTGTTGCCGTGAGCCGTCGCTGACGGTCTTTTGAAGACCGCCAGCCCGATCGCCCGTAAAAGAGCCGTTTCGGCAACTGAAACGGCTCGAAAAATGGCTTGTGAGGAGAGCCGGCGGCTGCAGGTAGAGTCCCCTGTGAGACCCCCAGAAAGCTTTTTTTGCTTCTGGGGAGTTAACAGGGTGGGACTCCTTATCCACCCCGCTGAAGCTCCGGACGACTGGGAAACTCTGCTTCAAAGCAGAGCACGTTATTGGCAGCATTACCAATAACAACAACGAAAAATAAGGAAGATCTGAAACTTCTTATCAAACAGCAAGTATTGGAAGTTTTTTGGACTATTTTAAAGAGTTCTTAAAGTGAAAGTAATCTGGCTCTGAGAAAGGGGGGAAAAAAATGGCGCTTGCTTTCAGTGGAGAACAGCTGAAAGCGAAAGTAATCTGATCAGTGTATCCGGCTACATTTTAAAGTAACAAATCTGGCTGGAAGAGGCAGAAAAGTAACCAAAAATAAAATAAAATAAAATAAAAATACTAATTGACTTTTATAGACCTGATTGAATCTGGAGAACTTTTTGGGAAAAGTTGCTAGAGTTTGTGGAAAAGGAAGATCTTTAAGAGGCAAAATGGCAACAAAGCAACCGGGGGGGGGGGCTCCCCCACACATAAACAGAAACAGCCTCAAACAGCGCAGTTGCAATCTCAGACAAAGGAAGAAAGTCAATATGACCTTATTATTAAAGAAATTCAAAGATCAGAGAAGGAGGTTAAAGGAATGGTTCAAGAGAAATATGATGCAGTTAAACAAGATATTCAAACAGTGGTTAAAGGCCTGTCTGAGGTAGTGTTGCAGATTGATAAAAAAGTGGAGAATCTTGCCTCAGAGATGGAGACCAAATTTAGAGCTTCTGATTCAAAAATGATAGAAATTAGACTTCCGGTTGAGCCAGCAGCATCGCCAGACGCTTCTTTTGAAGCGCCAGCCCCAGATTCCGTAGAACCGCAAGAACAGCGAAAATCGGCTGTCTTGCGGTTTGGAATCCTTCCCCCCAGGAAGAAGGGGGGAAGGAGAGCAGACGGGTGGGGTAGAGCTCCCTGAGGGCACCAGATTTACCTAATAATCTGGTGCTCGAAGATGAGAGCTCCCCGTGAAGCCTGTCAAAAGCTCCGGACCTGGGATGCCTCTGACTGGGAAGTCTTTCCCTGTCAGAACTAGATGCCGCGGCCACCCCATCAAACAACTTTAAACAAATACCTTTGAATCAAGTTGGCAGAGCACAAGTTGCACGAAGGAAACAGCAAGTATTTTTTTTTCTTTTTTTCTAACTCCAGGGACTTACTTTCTTAAAAGATTTCTCTTAAGTGGAAAGTGAAAGCAAGATGGCGTTTGAGTTTCAACAGGGCGTGAAGAAGTGAAAGTTAAAAATAATTATTGATAAGCCCCTGTTTGAAACGTAAAACTCCTTTTTGAAAAGTGGATGGAATAAGAAAGGATGTAATAATAATAACTCAAGCAGCAATATAAATTAAAAAGTCTTTTTTTTCTTTTTTCTTCTTGAAATTCTTTTTTTTCTTTTCTTTTCTTTTTCCCCGTCCTTCTGGAGGGGAAGGAAGAAGGGGGGCAGGATGGCTGGGCTTTTTGAAAACAAAGAAAGGAAAGGAGGGTTATTTAACTCTCAATGGTCTGAATTTGAGGAAGCTTTGAGTTCAATTACCTCTGCTTTATTGAAAAGAATTGATACTATATTTCAAGCTTCTCAAGCTGGAAACAATGAAATACATGGAAATACTGAGTCACAATCAAGCAGTGGGGGATTGAGTCAAGAGCTGAGAAAGGAAAAAAAACAACAAAAGACCATAGCAGATTTTACAGAAGAGAGAAAGTTGAAGGTTGAGCAGGAGCAAGAAGCTCTGCAAGCTGATGACTTGTTTTCAGAAGAACCCATATTTCTGCAAAAAGTTTATAATATCCAATCCCAAAAACCGCAAATCCCTGCTGGAGTTAAAAAAGGCAGAGGGATCAAAGTTAAGAAGAAAGTTCGTAAAAAGGAAAAGAAGAAAGCCTGGAGAAATGGAAAATAACCCTGCTTGACAAGATGATGGTCCTTAAAAAGCATTGTTTAAATGTTTAAAGACTTTGAACTTTTGGGGGGGAAGAAAAAAAAATACTACACAGCAATTCAATGCCAGTTAACCAAGTGATGGACGATGAGGAGGCAATCTATAGCTGTATTGGAATATTTTGAGAAGAATAAACAGATCACAGCAATGCTGGTGTGTTGGGCTGTGAAATATGCCCTGACTTGAAGGAATTGGAACATTTTATTAAGGACTGTGATAAATCTGGATTTAACTGTAAACGTAGAAGTCTCATTGAATATACTAAATCGGAGCTTTCTGTTTGATGGTAATAAATATAAGGCAAAAGGACTATGGATCTAGAGCAATTGCAGTTGATCTGGTGGTTTCCTTAATACGCTTGATGGATCTACTAATCTAGTTCTGACTGGATTTGATGGATATTACTACAATTATAATTATAAAGTCACTCGGGGGTTTTTTTTTTATAAAGAAGCAAATTACTATTTAGGTGGGTAGACGCAAATGATGAAGATATTCTATATGCTGTTGGAAGATGTGAAGACAAGAAGATTAGCAACTGGTTTAATCTAGTATGAAGAATTAAAATGTTTGATATAGTTATTAAATGATGTTTTATCTGTATTGATAAATTTATAAGAGGTTTGATTGTTATACTCCTTTTTTGACTAAAAACTTTATTATTATTGTTTTAAGTGTTTTAACTATAAATGGACCTTGATGGTTTAAAAATGGAGGACGGAAGATTTTATATAGTATTCTATTTTTGGTGGGGGGGGTTGGTTTTTTTTTTTTTTGACTGAGGGTTTTTTATTTTTCTTTGTTGTTGGGTTTTCTTTTTCTGTTTTAAATGAAAAAAGTTACAAAATATTTTGTTAGATTGTGTAGACTTAATAATTTGCTAAGTATTAATTAGTTATACTGAGTAATGATAGTTGTGATTATGTAATATTTAATTGTTTTATTAACTGCTGTAACTATAAATGGAGACATGGAGATTGATTTTGTCGCATTAGATGGAATGAGAAGAAAAGAAGACTTGCTTTCCTTTAATTTACTTGTTTAATGATTAGGATTATGATAAGTGTGAAATGGAGTTTAACTTAGAGAATTTGAGCTGTATTTTATCATGTACTTGTATTTGCTCTGGGAAGTCCGGGGGGTGGTGGGGGAGGGGGGAGAAAATGTATGTAAAAATTTTATTAAAAAACTTTTTCAATAAAAAAAAATGATAGAAATTGAAGAAGTTACACAAAAAATGCAAAATGAGATTACTATGATGCAATTTCGATCAATGGAATATGCTATTAGACTGAGAGGTGTAAAAGAGAACACCAGGGAGGATCTCAGGAAAATTTGTGCAGAGGCTTTGGCAGTTATGTTGAAAGTGGAACCAGGCGTGGTTTTGTGCAAGATGGACAAGGTCTACAGAGTTAATTCTCGTGTGGCAGTACAAAGACAACTGCCTAGAGATGTGGTTATATATTTTACAGACAGAAGAATGAGAAATGAAATCTTGCAAAATTCCTTTGTTACAACAGTTCAAGTTGATGGAAGTGAGATTGGAGTTTTTAAAGAATTACCACCCAAAATGTTAAGAGATAGAAAGGATTTTGGATTTTTGGTGGCAGAATTGAAAAGACAGAACATACAATTCAGGTGGGATGCGCCAATAGGTGTAATATTGAGGCTGCGAGGAGTGAGATACCACCTTAACACTATTGAAAAAGCAGAAGAATTTTATTATAACGTTTTGAAAGCGGGCTCTCCTCCTCCACGCACATCTTCACCAATAGATAAGGAAGTTCAACTACAAGCTGAGATTGATCAAGAAACAGAAGCACAAATAAGGCAGTCGCAAAGGGAGGCAAGAGAGTCAATGGGAGCAGTAGGTGGAGTTGTGGTTGACCCTTTTGCACCATTTGAAGCTTCTCCATTGGAAGAAATGTCTAGAACCATCACAGAGGAGGCGATGGCTTTGGAAGTAACAACATCCAAAATGGAAGAGCAACGTATAACCAGAGCAATGTCTAAACAAATGAAGCAACAGCAGCAAGAATATATTAAGCCACAGCGTGAAAAAAGAACTAAAGATAAGCAGCAAGCGTGAAGTCATGGGAGGAGCTAAACCGAAGATTACTACCGTAGGAGAGAATCTTCAACAATTGCTCTCAAAACTTCAGACAGGGTCAAATGGCACTTAAATTTTTGTCTTGGAATGTTAACGGACTGAATTCTCCGCAAAAAAGAAGGAAGATATTTCACTATTTGAGACAATTTCATAATGATGTTATTTGCTTATAGGAGACTCATGTAAAATTGCAAGATCAGAAATACTTGATAAATTCAAAATTGGGAATGCAATTTGTTGCCTCAAATTCAGAAAAGAAGAATGGAGTGGTGATATATATAAACAAGAGATTTGTAGCTAAAACTATAGAAGTAGATAAAGATGGAAGATATATTGCAATTGAAGTCATTACAGATGGTGGACCAATCTTGTTGGTCGGAATATATGCTCCAAATCAACAGCAGGAAAATTTTTACAAGTTGCTTCATTTAAAAATTCTGGATTGGGATTACTCAAACATTATAATAATGGGCGACTGGAATGGAGTAATCCAACCTAGATTGGATAAAAAAACTACGGCCAAAATAGGGAATAAACTACCACAAGCTTTTTTCGAACTGAAAGAGGATTTGGAATTGAAAGACATTTGGAGAATTCGAAACCCAAATGAACTGGACTTTACTTTTTACTCAGACAGGCACAAATCCTTTTCCAGAATAGACTTTTTTCTCTTAACTTCTAACTTACTTTCTAAAGTAAAGAAAATAAAGATATTTCCTAGGACTTTGACTGACCACAGTCCGGTCTGGATGGAAATCGAGATGGGCAAAAGAGAAAGAAGATCTTGGAGAGTAAATGAGAATCTATTTAGATATGAAAAAAATATAATTGAACTTAAAAAGCATTTAAAGGAGTTTTTTAATTTTAACCTGAATAAAGGTACCCCTATTGAAACAGTTTGGGACGCAGGTAAAGCATATATGCGGGGAGTACTAATTCAAATGAACTCTAAACATAGGCAGAATCAGCAGAAGAAAAGACTACAACTGGAATCTGAGATAAAAAAGAAAGAACAACAACTGATACAAAAACCAACAGATGGAAAATTGCAAATGGCTATAAAACTTTTGAAGGATCAATTTCAAATGCTTATAGCAGACCAAACGGCAACTAACTTACAATTTGCAAAGCATAATACCTTTTCCAATGCTAATAAACCGGGCAGGTGGTTGGCGTATACTTTGAGGAAACAAGCATTGACACGAATTATTGATAGTACTGAATATGCTGATAAACAAGTTTATCAACAAGATCTAATTAAAAAAGCCTTTTTGGAATATTATATTAAGTTATATGCTAAAGATGACATACAGAATATTACTATAGATGAATACCTAGAAAACAAGAGAGTTTCAAAAATTTCAACGACTCAAAAGAAAAGTTTGGAACAATTGATTACAGTGGAGGAGATCAGTTTTGCTATAAAACAATTAAAAACAGCTAAAGCTCCAGGGACGGACGGCTTAACTGCAATTTATTATAAAACTTTACAAGAAGAAATGATGGAGCATCTTAAAGATTTATTTCGTAATATACAACTAGGAGGTAAGATACCTTCCTCATGGAAAACAGCTTTTGTTTCATTGATTCTGAAAGAAGAATCAGGTCCTAAGAAACCAGAAAATTATAGACCAATATCTTTATTAAACACAGACTATAAAATCTTTGCAAAAGTACCAGCCAACAGATTGATGCCAGTTATTCAAAAGATAATTCATCATGACCAAGCAGGATTTATTGAAGGCAGATATATGAAGGAGAATGTTAGGCAAGTTATAGACTTAATGGACTATCTAGATAAGAATAAACAGATCTCTGCAGTGCTGGTTTTTTTGGATGCGGAAAAAGCCTTTGATCGAGTGAATTGGAACTTTATAATTAAGACTTTGGAAAAAATGGATTTGGGGGAGCGGTTTATACAAGCGATTGGTGCAATTTATCAAGAACAATATGCACAACTTATTATTAATGGATGTTTAACATCGAATTTCAACATACAAAAAGGCACCAGACAAGGTTGTCCATTATCCCCGCTATTATTTATTCTAACCTTAGAAGTCTTACTTAACGCAATACGGGATTCGAACTCCTTGACTGGAATAGCTATAAGGCAAGAGGACTACAGAACTAAGGCATTTGCAGATGATCTGGTTGTTACCCTATCACAACCTATGAACTCAATAATCCAGATGAAAAATATCATAGAAGATTATGGCATGGTATCTGGTTTTAGGCTGAATCAGAAGAAAACTAAAATGATTGTCAAAAATTTGACAGAGAGCAAAAAAAAGGAACTGGAAAGAATGACAGGTTTTGAGATTGTTTCAAAGGTCAAATATTTAGGAGTACAAATCACAGACTCCAATGCTAAACTGTTTCAAAATAATTATGAGGTTCTGTGGCAAAAGATACAAAAAGATATGCAAAACTGGAAGAAACTGCAGTTATCACTGCTTGGAAGAATATCAGCAGTAAAGATGAATGTTTTACCTAGACTTATCTTTTTATTTCAAATGATACCGGTGCTTAAATCAGACAAACCATTGCTAGAATGGCAAAAAGGACTGAATAAATTTATTTGGAATGATAAAAAACCAAGAGTTAAACTGAAAATAATGCAAGATACTCGTGAGAGTGGTGGTCTTAAACTCCCAAACCTTCGACTATATTATGAAGCAACTGCATTGATACAATTAAGTGATTGGTTTGGGAAAACTAAGACTGATTTGTTGAATATAGAAAGCCATGACCTGGTTTGGGGTTGGCATGCATACCTATTTTATGATAACAAAGTGGACAAAGTGTTCAATAGTCATCTACTCAGAAATGCCTTGTTGAGAGTCTGGAGAAGGCACCGAATTAATTGGGATTATAAGATTCCGTTTTGGCTGGATCTTGCTGATACCATGTGGAATACAAATATTAAGTCACTCGGGGGTTTTTTATATAAAGAGTTACTTTACTTTGAAGAGGGCAGGTGGCGATTGAAGACTTTGGATATGCTGTTGGAAGAAGGGAAATCGTTGACTTGGTTGCAGTACAATCAGTTACAGATGAGATGGAAAGAAGATCAACAAACTGGTTTAATGGAATATGAAGTAGAATTGGTTGAACAGATAAAGCAGACAGGTCCAATGCATATTAAGAGAGTTTATAATGTTCTGTTAGAAAGAGACTCAGAAAATGAGCTAGTTAAAGATTGTATGATTAAATGGGCACAAAATTTCTCTCAACCAGTTATGATGGAAACATGGGAAAAAATATGGGTTCAAAATGTGAAATTTACACAGTCACAAAATCTACGAGAAAATTTTTATAAAATGTTTTATAGATGGCATTTAGACCCCAAGAAATTGTCTTGTATGTACCCTAACATGCAGCCAAAATGTTGGAGATGTGAGTGTTTAGATGCTACATATTATCATATATGGTGGACTTGCAGGAAAGTGAGGGCTTTCTGGATAAAAA
>WNWU01013905.1:2676811-2699740 GCA_012654045.1 Ptyas mucosa | reverse complement strand
CGCACTTGTGACCAGTCCTCGAACTTACGACTGTCCTCACATTTTACATTTTTGCCCTATCTTATCACCATTTCTCTCTCCCCCTCTCTCATTCTTTCTCTCCCCCTCTTTCTCTCTCTCTCTCCTCCACTCTCTCTCTCATTCTCTTTCTCCCCCCTTCCTCAAAGAGAGAGGTGGTAGGTTTGAGGAGAAAGATTGCTGTACAATAAAAAAGATGAAAGGGAAGAAAACCAACCCCAAACAAATATAAAGATATTAAGATAAAGAATGAATTGTTAAACTTTAAAGAATAAAAGAGATCAAATATGAATAAATAGCAATAATTAGAAACACACATACAAACATACAATGTATTTTCTTTGAACAGAGTATTTGGCCGGTTCACAAATTTAAACAGTGTTCAGTCATTTCACTTAAATTTACAATTTCTATATTTCCTTTTTGCCAAATCCAATTTCTTACAAACCAATTACCGGTAATTATATTTACCAATAATAATAAACCAAATAATTTCCCCCATATATTCTTCCAAACCACAACTTAACCATTTCTGCTTTCAACACAATATACAATTAATAGTATCTCAATTATTACAATTCCCTAGTTAAATAGAGCTTTTTCTTTTGTGTTTTAAAATCTTTAACTCTCCTCTTTTGCCATTTGCCATGAATTTCCCATTGTTTGCACCTACTTTTTTTGATGAGGAAAAAGAAATCTGCCTTTCCAACGTTGCAAGAAAAAGAAAAAGAAATCTCTGCCTCATTTTGTCATGTTGCAGCAAAGACCCTGCTTTAGTTTCAGTTTCGCTTTTTTAGCATAGCTGGGAGGGGGAGGGGAAATGCTCTAGCAATTTACCTCTTTGCAGCTAGCTAGCAACAGAGCCCCGGTAAAACAGCTGAGAGCAAATCAGCTGAGAGTCGGGAGGCTCTTCAACTTATGGTAATTAACCTATACTGACCTGAAAGGGGCTGTTTTTTCTATTTTTGCAGACAGGGGTCTACTCATTTGTTTTCTTTTAAAAAGGCATTTTTTGTGTGTGACTCGAATATAAGCCAAGGGGGGCTTTTTCAGTCTAAAAAACGTGCTGAAAAACTCAGCTTATATTCGAGTATATACGGTAATATTTTCAGACAAAACCTCCATCACAGCAATATTCAGGACTTGCAAATGTATGTCTAAAAATAGTTTGTGTATGTTTGTGTGCCATCAAATCAGCATTGGCTCCAGTCTGGTTGGCAAGATTTTCAGAAATGCTTTACCCTTCCTAGAACTGAGAAAGAGTAACTGGTCCAAGATCACCTAGATGGCTTCCTGTCTAAGGTGGGACTAGAACTCATAGTCTTCAGGATTCTAGCCTGATACCTTAGCCGTTACATCACATTACTATCATCTAAAGATACTATAAGGGTTTATAATTGTAAAGTCAATATGATAATAAGAGCCTGGACCTTCAAGTTAGTTCATTTAGATATTGCTGCAATTTGTGACACTTTTTTCCTTTGGTAGGGTGAAGCAAGACTTGCGGCAAAGCGTGCAGCACGAGCTGAAGCACGGGAAATTAGGATGAAAGAACTTGAGAAGCAACAAAAGGAGGTATGTGACAGCTTCTTAATTGTCTCCATTATCTTGACTTTTGAAGTACAAGAATTTCTTGGTATTTGGGATAAAATAGACAAATAATTTTTGTAAGAGTCATACTTGGTGTCTATTACAAGAATGTAATAGAATTGTTGTAATGAATGCGAAAAAACAAAAATGGCTATGTAGCTAACTTTAAAAGCCGCTACAAAAATATATGCCACCAAATAAAGACTGAAAGCACCAATTACCACACCAAACAGGAAGAGATCCTCCTATGTACAAAATCCAACCATGCCTTCTATACTTTTGTAAACAACAAACTTAAAGACTTAAAGGGATAGAAATGGATCCAGAAAAGGTCCAGGCTGTGTTGGAATGGACTCCCCCACATACTCACAAACAACTACAAAGCTTCCTGGGTTTTGCTAACTTCTATCAACAGTTCATCCCCTTGTTCGCAAAAATTGCCTTACCAATTACTAACCTCCTGAAAACAAAAGGAGAGGGGAGGCCAAAACCCTCCCGACCTCTTGAGTGGACTATGGGATGTCAGGCGCCTTTTAAGAAACTGAAATGACTGTTTGCTGCCAAACCGGTCCTTAAACATGACATGGAGGCCCCGTTTGTTGTTCAGGCCGACGCCAGCGATGTGGCCGTCGGGGCGGTGTTACTTCAAGCCAACGTTAAGGGGAATTTGCAATCCTGTGCCTATACCTCTCGGAAATTAACTGAGACCGAGAGGAGATGGGCCATCTGGGAGAAGGAGGCTTTTGTTGTTCGTCTGTAACACATAAGGCCCTGGACGAGGCTCACCAAGCTCATTAAATCCAAGCTGATAAAATAATTCAGGGTAGGGATTGTAAAGTAGGAGATAGGGTTTTCCTTTCCAGCAAGTACTTGCAAACTACCCAAAAGTCGAAAAAACTTGGGCCCAAATACATGGGTCCTTTCCCTATCGTACGCATAGTTAACCCAGTTACGGTGCAATTAGAGCTGCCTAAAACCTTGCGGAGGATTCATCCGGTGTTTCGTATTCGTTTGCTGAAACCCAAGCGTATGTCCCCCTTGTGTCCGGACCAAGAACCTCCTCCTGTCCCCATACTCATTGAAGGGGAACAGTATTTTGAGGTCAAAGAAATATTGGATTCAAGGAAACATCGCGGTAAGGTGCAGTACTTGGTGGCCTGGAAACATTTCCCTTTAGCTCAGTCTGAATGGGTAAATGAACAAGATGTTAGGGCTCTGAAGCAGCTGCAATTGTTTTATTCCAAATATCCTGATAAATCTTAATCCTGGTGTTGTTCATATGTTCCTGTTTATATAATTTTCTATTTTCCTTTATTTTGTTTTTCTTCTAGAAATAATGTCTCTTCTGCAGGAGGGCTGAATGTCAGCCTCTGCCTTTATATTACTTGCTTGCTTGGCTGCCATTGTAACGGGGGGAGGGGGAGCTGTCTGGATGTCTGGGGGGGGGAGTGAGCTGGTGGAATAAATTGGAGAAAGTTTTCCTCAGCGTTTCTCTGCAGCTGGGAGGCGCACTGATAACCACTCAAGGTCAGCCGTCGTGGCATACCAGGAGGATGGAGCCATCGGAAGCTGCACCCTACATGACTCCCTGGGGGGATGTGGATTGGATAATCCTGACTGGACCATCGGGGAAAGGGTTTTGAGGATGCTTTCTATATGTGATTTTTGCGCCTATTGCCTCAGACCTTGCTTTTCTTTGGTTGCATTCATTTCATACTCAGTAAAAGTATCTTTCTCTATGAAAATGGAGTCAGGGTTTTTCTTGAGTATTGAAAGGAGGCATACCTGACAGAATCACCCAAATCAGCTAAATCCCACCACTGATTTTCCCTCTTTAGTGGACAGACTGTTTCCTTGACTTTTTTCTTGTTTTTTATATGTTGAAAGACACATTATTATCTTTGACTTTTGTTGCAGATTTTAGTTCATTCTGTTCCTTTGCTTTCCTGACTTCATCTTTGCAAATTTGGGCCATCTGCTAATATTCTGACTCAGATATGTGCCCCCCTTTCTATTCTTTTTGTACTCATCCTTTTTGTCTTTCAATTAATCAGAGACATCTTTGGGCAATTATGCTTGTGTCTTATTGCGTTTCTTGTTTTTCTTTTTCAGTGGTATTGTGTCAGACTGGCCTTTTATAATCATATTTTTCAGAGTTTCCCACACTTCTTGAGTTGTTTTCCCCTGTAGGATTTTTATACATGGAGTTTTTCTTAGGTTTTCTCTGAGTTTGTTAAAATCAGCTTGTTAAAAGCCACTGGTTGGATTATATTCTATTGCTTGTGTTTGCATTATATTGAATTCCAGTATGACGTGGTCACTCTTGCGAAGGCAACTTAAACTCCCTCTATCACTTCTTCTCTATTACTAAGCATTATGGTAGATCCAGTGTAGCTTTATCACTAGTTCCCTCCTCTACCTTTTGGATGACAAAGTTATTTAGGAAGTTGGTTAGGAATCTGTTTGTTCTTGTCAGGTATGCCTCTTTTCAGTACTCAAGAAAGAAAAAACCCGACTCCATTTTCATAGAGAAAGGTACTTTTACTGAGTATGAACTGAATGCAACCAAAGAAAAGCAAGGTCTGAGGCAATAGGCGCAAAAATCACATTATTTTTATTATTATTATTTATTATATTTATATACCGCCCTTCTCCCCGAAGGGACTCAGGGCGGTGAACAGGCAAAAATAAAAACATGTATACAAAATTTAAAAGCAAATAAAATCAGATTAAACAATAGCCACAACTCTTTAAAATCCCAGTTTTAAAAATTCAAACCCCAAATTTAGATATTAAAAATTATAAAATTATTTTTACGAAAAGGGAGAAAATTAGGCCAGGCCTAAAAACCCAGAAAGGTTTTTAACTCACGGCGGAAAGCACGAAGATCCGGGATCCTCCTAATCTCTGGGGGGAGCTCGTTCCAGATAGTGGGTGCCCCCACAGAGAAGGCTCTCCCCCTGGGGGCCGCCAGTCGACATTGTTTGACCGACGGCACCCGGAGGAGCCCCTCTCTATGGGAGCGTACCGGTCGGTGGGAGGCTATTGGTGGTAGTAGGCGGTCCCGCAAGTACCCGGGCCCTAAGCCATGGAGCGCTTTAAAGGTGGTAACCAATACCTTGAAGCGCACCCGGAAGACCACCGGGAGCCAGTGCAGCTCGCGCAGGAGAGGTGTCACATGAGAGTGCCAAGTCGCTCCCATCACCACCTGCGCGGCCGCACTCTATGCCAGCTGGAGCCTCCGGGTGCTCCTCAGGGGGAGCCCCATGTAGAGAGCATTGCAGTAGTCCAGGCGGGAGGTAACGAGGGCATGAGTGACCGTGAGTAAGGCGTCCCGATCCAGAAAGGGACGCAACTGGCGAATCAGGCGAACCTGATGAAAAGTCCTTCCGGTCAGGGCCGTCAAGTGCTCTTCTAAAGATAGCCGTGAGTCCAGGAGGACGCCCAAGTTGCGTGCCCTCTCCACGGGGGCCAATGATTCACCCCCGATAGTCAGTGATGGCACCAGCTGACTATATCGGGACGTCGGAAACCACAACCACTCGGTCTTGGATGGATTGAGTCTGAGCCTGTTCCTCCCCATCCAGATTGGCACGGCCTCCAGGCACCAGGACATCACTTCAAGGGCATCGTTGGGGTGGTCTGGGGTGGAGATGTACAGCTGGGTGTCATCAGCGTACTGATGGTATCTCACCCCAAAACCACGGATGATCTCACCCAGCGGCTTCACATAAATGTTGAACAGGAGGGGTGAGAGGACCAATCCCTGTGGCACCTCACATATAAGGGGCCTTGGAGTCGACCTCTACCCCCCTGTCAACACCGACTGCGACTGGTCGGAGAGAAAGGAGGAGAACCACTGCAACACAGTGCCTCCCACCCCCAACTCTTCCAACCGGTGCAGCATGATACCATGGTCGATGGTATCAAAAGCCGCTGAGAGGTCTAACAGGACCAGGACAGAGGAGCACCCCCTGTCCCGAGCCCTCCAGAGATCATCAACCAACGTGACCAATGCCATTTCCGTGCTGTACCCAGGTCTGGGACTGGAACGGGTCTAGATATGTCGTTTCATCCAGGTGCTGGGAGAACTGTTGCGCAACCACATTCTCAACAACCTTCGCCAGGAAGCGGAGATTGGAGACCAGACGATAATTTACCAACATTGCCGGGTCCAGGGAAGGCTTCTTGAGGAGAGGCCTCACCACCGCCTCTTTCAAGGCGGCGGGAAAGTCACCTTCACCCAACGAAGCATTTATAATCCCCTGGAGCTAGCCACGTGTTACCTCCCGGGAAGCCAGTACTAACCAGGAGGGACACGGATCCAATAAACAAGTGGTCGCGTTCAGTCTACCCAGAATCCTGTCCACGTCCTCAGGGGTCACAGGATCAAACTCAATCCAAATAACAGTCTCAAAAACTGCCCCATCCCCTCCCTCTGGAACTACCCAGTCGGAGTCCAACTCTTCCCTAATCTGAGTGATTTTGTCATGCAGATACTGGATGAAATCCTCGGCTCTCCCCTCCAAGGGGTCCTCCCGCACTTCCTGGTGGAGCAGGGAGCGGGTCACCCTAAAGAGGGCGACCGGGCGATTATCTGATGATGCAATAAGAGCAGCATAATAGTTACATTTTGCTGCTTTTATTGCCACTAAGTAAGTCCTAATATGGGATCTCACTAGTGTTCGGTCAGATTCGGAGCGACTGGCCCTCCAACTACTCTCCAGGCGTCTTTTCCGGCACTTCAACTCTCTCAGCTCCTCAGAGACCCAAGGAGCCAATTGAGATCGGCGCCGGGTCAGAGGCCGCAAAGGTATGACCCGATCCAGAGCTCCAACGGCCGCCCTATCCCAGGCGGCCACCAGGTCTCCGGTTGAGGCATATGTCAGAGCCTCAGGAAATGGCCCAAGCTCCATCTGGAACCTATCAGGTTCCATCAGGCGCCTGGGGCGGTACCATATTACCAGTTCCACCTCCCTGCGGCGGGGTGCAGCGGTTTGAAAGTCGAGACGGAGGAGGGAGTGATCTGGCCATGACAAGGGCTCGATGACTAAGTCCCCTAATTTGAGATCACTCTGCCACTGTCCAGAGACGAAAAGCAAGTCCAGCGTGTTTCCCCCCGTGTGGGTAGGGCTATGAATTAGTTGGGTCAGGTCCATAGCTGTCATGGAAGCCATGAACTTCCGGGCCACCTCCGACATCTCACCCACAGATGGCAGGTTGAAATCCCGCATGACTATAAGTCTGGGGGTATCAACTGCCACCGCGACGATAACGTTGAGGAGCTCGGGCAGGGCTGCTGCTACGTGGCAGGGAGCCAGGTACGTGATCAGCAAGCCCATCTGAACCCCATGACCCCACTTCACAAGGAGGGACTCACAGCCGGCCGTCTGAGGGACAGTGGCCTCCTTCGGTCTCAGACCTTCTTTTATGATAACCGCTACTCCCCCACCCCTGCCCTGTAACCTCGGCCGATGGAATGCAAGGAAACCTGGCGGGCACATTTCGACGAGGGGAATCCCCCCCTCCTGGCCCAACCAGGTCTCCGTAATACCTGCCAGGTCCGCTCCCCCCTCACAAATAAGATCACAAATGAGGGGGGGCTTTATGTACTACGGACCTGGCATTGCACAGCATCAGCTGAAAGGTTGGGCCCTGAGGGTCTGAACAACCTGGGGAGCGGGTGGCACTATGGGGGCCGGAGTGCGCCACCACTTGTATACAGCGGGGGCGTACTCCCCTAACTCGATATGGCCCCCTATTCCCGCCATACCTACCCCTCCCACTCACAGTAGAGATGTTTTGAACCCCAACTGGACAAACATTGGCTCCCCCCTCACCCCAGGACCCCTGTCCCCCACACCGTGCTCCTTAGCCAGGCCCGCCCCACCCCTATGTGGGCTATCCCCCATACCCACAGTTTGCTTTCCAAATTGACCCTCCCCCTCCCTAAAACCCCTTAAGAATTTCCCAAAATGTTTAAATACAAAACCCCTTGACCCCTTAGTTTTCGCATAATCAAAAAACAGTTGGTCTTTTGACGAAACAGTCCACCCAGCTATATTCCAGGTTTTGATGGAGAGAGGCTCCTCTTTTACCGTTCATCAGGAAATTTGGTTTATACAAAGGGAAGCTGTGTGGTTGTTGCAATGTCTTGAAATGTCGTCACGCCCAAAATCATATAGAAAGCATCCTCAAAACCTTCCCCCTAATGGTCCAGTCAGGATTATCCAATCCACATCCCCCCAAGGGATCGTGTGGGATGTAGCTTCCGATGGCTCCATCCTTCTGGTATGCCAGGACGGTTGACCTTGACTGGTTATCGGCGCACCTCTCAGCTGCAGAGAAACGCTGAGGAAAACTTTCTCCAGTTCACTCCACCAACTCACTTCCCCGCTCCCAACTATTCAGGCAGCTCCATGTTTCAATGGCAGCCCTAGCAAACAAGCAATATAAAAGTGGATGCTGACAGTTCTCCCACTTGCTGCAGAGTTTCTCTCCCAGTTGATATCAGGGTAGTTAAAGTCTCCCATTACCACCTATATAAACTAACGTGGATATGTTCAGATTATACTATCATAAATCAGAATAAAATGGTATTGAGTAATATTTCTTATGGAACTTTTTCAAGCCATAGTTCTCCTATATTTAACTGTAAATTATAATTTGCATGAATTCATTATTTTTTGGTTTTGCCATTGTGGAAAGTGAGGCCATTCGTATCTGAAATCAGATAATATATCTGTTCCACTCACATTCTTTTATGACACTGACATTCTCTTTCAAACTTATTAGATCTAGACTCAAGCAACATTACTTAATATATTGCTTATATAGATCAAGGCTAGAGAGTCTTTTCATCACATTTAGTAACACACTTGCATTTAATACTTGGATGATTTTTTTTAATTAAAAAGTTTTAAAACATTTTACAAACAAATTTCCCCCCTACTCCGTCCACCCAATCCCTTCTCCCTCCCCCCACCCCCCACCCCAACTTCCCAGAGCAAAATACAGGGTATAGCATTTAACAAACATCATCAAACATAAACAAACTACCGTATATACTCGAGTATAAGCCGACCCAAATATAAGCCGAGGCTCCCAATTTTACCACAGAAAACTGGGAAAACTTAGTGACTCGAGTATAAGCTGGGGGTGGGAAATGCAGCGGCTACTGGTAAATTTCAAAATAAAAAAAGACTGGTCAAAAGTGTGAGGACCTGTCAGAAATCACTTTTTTCAGCCCTCTGGGTAGTCCTTTTGTGCATATGGACTACTCAGAGGGCTGAAAAAGTTATTTTTGACTGGCCTTGTACTTATGACCAGTCCTCGAACTTACGACTGTCCTCACATTTTACGTTTTTGCCCTATCTTATCACCATTTCTCTCTCCCCCTCTCTTTCTCATTCTTTCTCTCTCCCCCTCTTTCTCTCTCTCCCACACTCTCTCTCATTCTGCCCCCTTTCTCAAAGAGAGAGGTGGTAGGTTTGAGGAGAAAGATTGCTGTACAATAAAAAAGATGAAAGGGAAGAAAACCAACACCAAACAAATATAAAGCTATCAAGATAAAGAATGAATTGTTAAACTTTAAAGAATAAAAGAGAACAAATATGAATAAATAGCAATAATTAGAAACACACATACAAACATACAATGTATTTTCTTTGAACAGAGTATTTGGCCGGTTCACAAATTTAAACAGTGTTCAGTCATTTCACTTAAATTTACAGTTTCTATATTTCCTTTTTGCCATATTTATTCCTCATCTATTTTTTTAAAAAAACAATATTACCCTTCATCCTCATCTCTAATCTTAACCAATTTCAATTTTTCACTTCTATTCTATATTATACCCTTTCCCATTGTCATCTATTTTTATATCCATCCTCACATTGGTTAATTATGTAATATTAGTTGTTCAATACAAATTCAACATTTTAATATAAATCAATTAGTTATATAACTATCTTTTTTGTATATTAATCAATATGAACATGAATATTCCAATTATTTCCATGCAATCCAATTTCTTACAAATCAATTACCGGTAATTATATTTACCAATAATAATAAACCAAATAATTTCCCCCATATATTCTTCCAAACCACAACTTAACCATTTCTGCTTTCAACACAATATACAATTAATAATATCTCAATTATTACAATTCCCTAGTTAAATAGAGCTTTTTTTTCTTTTGTGTTTTAAAATCTTGAACCTCCTCTTTTGCCCATTTTTTCCCATTGTTTGCAGTTTTGCACCTACCTTTTTTGGTGAGGAAAAAGAAAAAGAAATCTCTCTCTGCCTCATTTTGTCACATTGCAGCAAAGACCCTGCTTTACTTTCAGTTTCGCGTTTCAGCATGGCTTGGGGGGGAAAAAAATCTGCACCTCTTTGCAGCTAGCAAAACAGCTGAGAGCAAATCAGCTGAGGGTCGGGAGGCTCTTCAAAACAACATATGGTAATTAACCTATACTGAAGCTGAAAGGGCTGTTTTTTCTATTTTTGCAGACACGGGTCTACTCATTTGTTTTCTTTTAAAAAGGCTTTTTTTTCGTGACTCGAATATAAGCCGAGGGGGGCTTTTTCAGCCTGAAAAACGTGCTGAAAAACTCAGCTTATATTCGAGTATATATGGTAACTATAAGCTCTTAACTTCCCTTCTCCCTTTAACTCCCCCTACATACCAAGATATAGAAATATAGGAATATAAAAATTCTAAATACTTCATTCATAAGCTATTTGTAACTTTTTAGTCCCATATATATTTTGAATATAATCGATCCATCTTCTCCATTCCAGTATATATCTGTCATTCGAATGATCCTTCAAATATGCAGAAATTTTGGCCATCTCCGCCAAATTAGCTACTTTTAATGTCCATTCTTCAATAGTAGGTAAATCTTCCTTCTTCCAATACTGTGCCACCAAAAGTCTGGCTGCAGTTATTAAGTTCAAAATCAAATTAGTCTCTATAACCGTACAGTCTGTAATTATACCCAATAAGAAAAACTGTGGAGTAAATTTTATCTTCTTTTTAAGAATATTTTGCAGTATCCACCATATCTTAATCCAGAATTCTTTTTCTACATGTCCACCATATATGGTAATACGTTGCCTCATCACCTTTACATCTCCAACACGTAGGTTGTAAATTTGGATACATACAAGATAACTTTTTAGGATCTAAATGCCATCTATAAAACATTTTATAAAAATTTTCTCTCAAATTTTGGGCTTGAGTAAATTTTACATTTCTAGTCCATATTTTTTCCCATGTTTCCATCATTATTGGTTCCTCTATATTCTGTGCCCATTTTATCATACAGTACTTCACTAATTCAGTTTCTGAATCTATTTCTATCAATGCATTTTATAACCTTTTAATATGCATTGGGCTTTGATCCCTAATTTGTTTTATCAAATTTTCATCATTTAGCAAAATACCAGTTTTCTGATCTTCTTTCCATCTAATATATAACTGTCCATACTGAAACCAAGTTTGAGTTATCCTTTCTGCCTTTAACACCTCTAGCGACTTTAGCTGCAATATACCTCTTTCCATAATAAGAAGCTCTTTATAAGTAATCACATCTTGTTTCTGTTCAATACTTATATTCTCTATCATATGTCTGGGTACTGCCCATATAGGCAATTTATTATTTAACTTATATTGATACTTTTTCCATACACGTAACTATGTATTCCTTAATAAGTGACTCTTAAAACTTATATCCACCTTTTTATCATATAATAAATATGCATGCCACCCATATAACAAATCATATCCCTCAATATTCAATACTCTCTGTTCTGTTAAATTAATCCAATCACTAATTGCTGTAAGGGCAGCTGCCTCATAGTACAATCTCAAGTTAGGCATTTTGAGGCCTCCTCTTTGACGTACATCTTGACTTGGATGATTTTTTTAAGTTACTTGATGAAATGTGAAATATCCTTCCCTCCATTTCATGATTAAAGGGGGGGAAATGCAGATTTTATTGCTAACTTCCTTTTGTTTGTTATTGTAATTTAAAATAAAAGTTTAACTTTCTCTCATTTTAATTTGACGTTTTATGGAAAACTGTCCAACTAATAGCAGCATTGTAAAATGGTTTCATTCAATCTGATTTGCTTTGTTCTTAAGCAGCAGTTTATGAATAATACATTTGTTAGTTATATTAAAAGCTTTTAAAGATGAGCAAGATTTGGATTAAAAAGATTTCTTATTCAGATCCTTTTAAGTATTTTTCTCTTTATATTTATTTTATTAATTTATAGTATGAAATACAAAAGCAAATAGTAGCACACAAAGAGGAGGGGAAGGGGAAAAGAGAAGTATAGGGGGAAAAGAAAAAAAGGTGTTGACTTCTGTCTCCCTCTGTAGCAGTAGAATAAGGCATTAACATTGAACCTCAACTTTTTACTTATCCATAATAGTATAATTCATATTGTTTTAAGTATTAAGTACAATTTGTCAAATTCCTGTTGCATGACTGATGATTTGCAGTTCTAATTTTATGTGATATAATTTTGTTTATATTAAAGGGGAAAAAGTAATCTCAGTGATAATAATTTCCTGGGCTGTTTGGTTACTGCAGTGACAGAAGGACTAAATCCAGAATGAATGTTTCTGAAAAATCAGAATATTTGGAAGAATACAAACAGAACCATACCATATGGGAATCATAGCTTAGTTTCCATAGCTGATAAAAACTCAACTTGCAGAATGAATAGATACACTGAATCATGATTCAACAGAACTGTAACGAAATTATTTAAAGAAAATAAATATATTGTTGTTCCTTCTTGTTGATTTGCATTATGAGAACTGCTTATAACTTTCTGTCCTTTGCTATTCTAATTATTCTTTCTTTCATCTCTCCTTGATTCTTTTGTATATATGTGCACAGCCTACAGAATACATTTACTATCTTGGCTCAGGATCTCAAGCATCTTCTAGAACTAGTTCTGCTCATGCAAGTCTCATGGTGAGCATCTTTTCACACTTCCCCTTTCTGTGTCATGATTTGTTTATCTCTCATCTTTATTTATAAAAAGGTGGTGAACACCTTCTTTCTCCTATTTTCCACACAACAACTCCTCTGTGAGCTGGGCTTATTAAAGCCCTTCCCCTACATTACAGAACATTGAAGTATATGATTATTAAATGAATTCAGATTAAATTATAATGTATGACTGGCAGTCTTGGATAGTTAGGCGACTAATGCTAGAACTTGGGGTTCTTATTCTTAATTTCATAGGAGGTTTTATATATGATGTGATAATAAAAGATTAATAGATATCTTTGTTTCACTCAGTTTGGCCCCAAACACCTGGTATTTTCCAAATTGTTATTAAGAAATTAAGAGTCAGATATGATAATTCTACAACATTACATATGACTAGAAAGCATTTTAGTAATTAAATTAGTATAAAGTAGTGACTGTTCAGGATCAAAACAAATAGTCTTGCAACATAGAATGAACCTGTTCAGCCAGTTATGCTACCATTCAATATTTTTCATTCCATTCTCCCTACCCTGGTTTCTTTCACCTGCACCTTCTTTGGTCCCTGAGCATGCTCAGTCCTCACTGGGTTGTAATTAATGTTTTGGCATTTAGTTTGTTTGCTTTGTTTTAGTTTTTCTCCAAAAGTATTGACATTCTTCCTAGCCTGTTAATATAGGTAGTCCTTGGGTTACAACTGTCATGGTGCATTGTAATCAAGCATCATGATGGTCATGACTAACTCAATTTTATTATCTTTTTTGTGGTGGTCATTAAACATCACTGTCATTAAGGAAACCCATAATTTGTTATGTGCACGATTTTGATGAAAACCAAAGATAAAATGCCAGTTTTCAGCAAACTATCGTAAAACACAATAACATGCCAATGGGATGCTGCAGATGGTAAATATGTCTCAGTTGCTGAGTGCCCAAAGTGGGGTTGTGACCATAGGGGTCCGCTTGAGTGTCAGAACTTTGTATATGTTCATAAGTAGTCTTCAGGTAGGGGATAAATATATGTAATCTTTTCTGGAAATATACCATTTGAGCATCCAAAGTAAATCACCCACTTGGGATGCAGTATTTATTGGGGCCTAACATGGCACTCAGGAAAGCTGTTGCATCAGGATTTCCGGTTGACGTTGCGGTGAGAACAAATGGAAAATAGCGAACCTCTGCCAGGTTCCTTGAAATGCAGCTGGCAACTGCTTGCTGAGAGACCCTATGAGGTTAGGTCTCCCTGGAGGGGAGGTGAAGAAAGGAGAGGCACTTCGTTGATCGCGAGGAAACCACAATTTCTTCGCTGATCCAAAGAAAGCTCTCCTGAATGGCAACAGGGATGATGGCCATTTTTGGTCAGTCACAAGCTGGGACAACTGGGACACTAAGATCATATGCTGGAGTGGTGTGTGGACAGAGTAGTGAAACTGTGTGAGAAAATTTCCAACTGTTACTTTAGAAAGTTACCTAAGTTAAAAGTTCCGAAAAATGATCTTCGAATGTTAAAAAGTGGCAATTGGATTTATGGAGAAAGATTAAAGACTGAAAACTAAAAAGGAAGAAAAAAGAAAAAACCTAAAGGATGATTTAAAATATAGAAAGCCTGGAAACAACGTTGTGAAGTGACTATTAGGAGAAATCATTTTTCTATATTCTATTTCTTACTCCCCTGACTGGATAACAATCAGCTGTTTCTGATTTTTACATTCTGTGGAATGCTGGAATTGGGAGCAGGGGAATCATCTACTGGAGAAAGATTACTGCAATGTTTAAAATTCAAAAGAAAGTGGTGAGAGAAGTAAACAACATCTGGAAAGCTACTTGACCTTGATTTTATCTCAGTAGGTGATTTGGATGCTGGGAAATATTTACTGAGCTTTTTGAAGATTCAGAAGGCAAATTAAATTAAATACCAAAACTATTAGAACTGTACACTGAAAAGTGGATTTGAAAGACTTGAAGGAACAAAAGAAGAAAAAATAAGTAAGACTTTAAAACATGGACAATTGGGAAGGTGTAAATTGGAAACTATAAAAACTGAAAAGCACAAACTATTAGAAAATCTGGGGACTTAGAAGAATAATTTTGGGATTGACCAAATGTTATTTGAAGTGATTTTTTCTGGAGTTTTCAGATATGAGGATATTAGAGGTATAAAATGACTCAGCAGGACACAATGAAGTTCTATGAAGAAATGCTAGAAATAGCGACAAAGAATTATAAGAAGTTGATGGGAATATTTAAAGATAAAGATGTGAAAGTAGAAGGCTCTCAACAAATGGTAGGAAAAATGAATATAATATGCAGAAGTGAACTGAGAAATTAGAAGGAGTGGTAGAAGGGACAAAGGAAAATAAAATACAAAAAGATAAAAATAAGTTAAAAGCAGATAAAAATACTGAAAAGATAGCAATAATACATACTAAAAATCACATAGACAATACCCTAAGAGCTTATAACAGAATAGAGAAGAAAAAAAGGGAAGATCTTTCAAAAATAATGAAAGGGTCATGGATGGATATTCAAAAGATGCAGCAGAAGGAGATAAAGCGTAAGACAGAGGGAACAATTAGTCTGTGCAAAAATCCTAGAAAGATATATAGGATTCCAAGAGAGAAACATAAAAGAATCACTAAAATATCAATAAATGATGAAATTCTAAAAAGACTGCGAGATGATGGATAGAGATATAATATTTTGCATTCTGTCATAACTGTCAAAGTTTCTTGCAAAAAACAAATCCAGAAGCACACACAGATAAACTGATGCAGCAGGATTCATTAATTTCTTTATATACACAATAATACATGAAGTAAGTTTATAATACCAACAGCAGATTCATAGTTTCATTTCAGCTCAGATCAGCAGACAAGTTCACACACACTGGTTTCAGTTTCTCTTTACAGACTCAGAAGCTGCAAACTAAGATACGCCCTGGCTCCAGTCTGCCTCAGCTCCCAATTGGCTGACTTAGTTGTTATGCCAATTCATTGGCTGACCTTGTTACCATGTCTTCCCAGTCATGAATATTCTGACAGTAACAATAGAAATAAGTGATCCTTTCATGGATTACTGCCTTGTTGTGGCAAGGGGGCTTGCGCAGCACAATGAAGCTATGAGTTATGCCATGCAGGGCCACCCAAGACTATAGACCATAGCAGAGAGCTGTGACAAAACGTGATCCCCTGGAGAAGGAAATGGCAACCCACTCCAGTATCTTTGCCATGAAAACCCCATGGACAGTACCAAAAGGCAAAAAGATATGACGCTGGAAGATGAACCCCTCAGGTCAGAAGGTGTCCGATATGTTACTGGAGAAGAGCAAAGGTCTAGTACTAATAGCGCCAGAAAGAGTGAAGTGACTGGGCCAAAACTGAAAGGACAGTCAGCTGTGGATGTTTCTGGTGGTGAAAGGAAAGTGCGATGTTGTAAAGATCTATACTCCATAGGAACCTGGAATGTAAGATCCATGAATCAAGGCAAGCTGGACATGGTCAAACAAGAGATGACAAGATTGAACATCCACATCTTAGGAATCAGCGAACTAAAATGGACAGAAATGGGTGAATTTAATTCAGATGACCATCAGGTATACTACTGCAGGCAAGAATCTTTCAGAAGAAATGGAGTAGCTGGCATAGTCAATAAAAGAATAGGAAAAGCAGTACTGGGATACAATCCCGAAAATGACAGAATGATCTCAGTTCGAAGGCAAACCATTCAACATCACAGTAGTCCAGGTCTATACCCCAACCACTGGTGCTTAAGAGGATGAAGTTGACCGGTTCTACGGAGCGCTACAACACCTAGAATTAATACCAAAAAATGATGTCCTTATCATCATGGGGGATTGGAATGCTAAAGTAGGAAGTCAAAAGATAACCAGAATAACAAGTTTGGCCTTGGAGTACAAAATGAGGCAGGGCAGAAACTGGTAGAATTTTGTTGAGAATACGATGGTCATAGCAAACACTCTTTTCCAACAACCCAATAGATATCTCTACACATGGACATCACCAGACGGTCAACACAGAAATCAGATTGACTATGTGCTTTGCAGCCAAAGATGGAGCAGCTCTATGCAGTCAGTAAAAACAAGACCAGGAGCTGAGTGTGGCTCAGATCATGAGCTTCTCGCTGCAAAATTTAGGTTTAAATTGAAGAAAGTAGGGAAAAGCACTAGGCCACTTAGGTATGAACTAAATCATATCCTTGATGAATATATGGTAGAGGTGACAAATAGATTTAAGGAATTAGATCTGATAGACAGAGTGCCTGAAGAACTATGGATGGAGATTTGCAACATTATACAAGAGGTAGCAATTAAAACCATCCCAAAGAAAAAGAAATGCAAGAAAGCAAAATGGCTGTCTGAGAAAGCCTTACAAATAGCTGAGGAAAGAAGGGAAGCGAAAGGCAAGGGAGAAAGAGAAAGAGGGGGATTTCCAGTGGTGACGTTGCGTCAGCATGGAGCAATTTAAACGAGGCTTCGTTTAATTTGTCCAATTTTTCGTGTTTTTGAGGCCCCCAGGGCAAAGTTGGATCTGAGAAGGAGCAACGGCGTAGAGGGCAATCCTCGGAGTTGGTGGAGAGAGGGGCGATCTCCCGCAACAAGAAGAGGACACCCTCAGATCAGACCCGAAAGAAATCGGCCTTTATGGCAGATCCGGAGGCATGACAACCTGACTGTTCAAATGGATTAGGAAAAGAAAAGAGGTAAAACAGCTTGAAGTATCTGTGAGAAGAAGCGAAAAGGAGACTGATAGTGGAAAGACTCTCAGTGATTTGGTGTAATACGGATTATATCAGCTGTTGAGTGAGTCTCCTAGATGGTGGGAAAGTGGTGATTTAGACAGTAAAAGTTATTGAAAAAGACAGATTGCGTAGAAGGTGTATATGAAAGAATAGAGAAAGAATAGAGGCACAATTTGAAGAGCTTAATGTTTAATGATAAATTTGGATTAAAATTGTGAGAAAATACGTGATGTGGAAAGAGAACTCTGGCTGGAGAATCAACAGTGACTGAGCGAAATAGAAGGGAGACATCTTGGAACTAAACAGAAAGCTATTTAAAGAGACAGTAATATTGGAAGAACAGAAAACCGGTGTTAACAGTGGTGGACCTTTACTGTTGTGACTTTCAGGAATTTCAGAAGAGACTTAAATAAACAAGATATCAATTGAAAACAGACTATATTTACTAGATCTATATTTACTACTAAATCTGGAAACAAAGTGAAATAAAACTTGATATAGTGGACTTAAAGTAATAGAATAGAATAGAATTTTTTATTGGCCAAGTGTGATTGGACAACAAGGAATTTGTCTTGGTGTATATGCTCTCAGTGTACATAAAAGAAAGGATCATCAAGAATCATAAGGTACAACACTTTAATTATAGTCATATGGTACAAATAAGCAATCAGGAAACAATATCAATATAAATTGTAAGGATATAAGCAACAAGTTACAGTCATACAGTCATAAGTGGAAGGCGATGGGTGATGGGAATGATAAATTTAATAGTAGTGCAGATTTAGTAAATAGTTTGATAGTGTTGACAGAATTTTTTGTTTAGCAGAGTGAGGGCGTTCGGGGAAAAATGTTCTTGTGTCTAGTTCTAGTGTGCAGTGCTCTATAGTGTCGTTTTGAGGGTAGGAGTTGAAACAATTTACGTCCAGGATGTGAGGGGTCTGTAAATATTTTCACAGCCCTCTTTTTGACTCATGCAGCATACAGGTCCTCAATGGAAGGCAGGTTGGTAGCAATTGTTTTTTCTGCAGTTCTAATTATCCTCTGAAGTCTGTGTCTGTCTTGTTGGGTTGCAGAACCAAACCAGACAGTTACAGAGGTGCAGATGACAGAGTCAATAATTCCTCTGTAGAGCTGGATCAGCAGCTCCTTGGACAGTTTGAGCTTTCTGAGTTGGTGCAGAAAGAACATTCTTTGTTGTGCTTTTTTGATGACGTTTTTGATGTTAGCTGTCCATTTTAGATCTTGCAATATGGCAGAACCTACAAATTTGAAGGTCTCGACTGTTGATACTGTGTTGTCTAGTATTGTAAGAGATGGAAGTATGGAAGGGTTTCTCCTAAAGTCTACCACCATTTCAACGGTTTTGAATGTGTTCAGTTCCAGATTGTTTTTTTTTAAATAGATCTTTATTAATTATTTATAATAAAAAAACATATACTGTAATTTTCAAACAGATATAAGTTATATATAGGTACACAACACAACACAACACATAAAGACAACCACAAAGAAGGACTAACCAGAGGTCATATCGAGCCCCCAGATACTTATTCAAAGTTACATCCTGGTAAATCTTTTTGTTCAAATAGCGTTGACTACCATATATACTCGCGTATAAGCCGAGTTTTTCAGCCCGTTTTTCAGGCTGAAAAACGCCCCCTCGGTTTATACCCGGGTCACGGAAAAAAATGACTTTTTCCCTGCAACCGTTTTGGCTCCCACGGTTGCAGGGACACTTGCTAAAGCCAAAATGGGGTGGGGGGGTGCGGTGCCCCTCCCCCGCGCCCCTTTTTGGCTTTAGGGGTTGCAGGGAGGTGTAAAATCAGCGCGGTCCGGGGATGCGCCCACCCCTACACCCGCTGCCCACTACATGTGTACACAGACCACCTCCACCGCCAGGCCGGGGACCCTCTTCCCATGCGCACTATTTTTTTCTTTTTTTGGGGAGCCTCCCCATTTCCTCGGGCACTGAGGCCCGCTTGCAGCTTGGCTAGCCGGCCGGCTGAGGGGCCGGGAAAAGAGGAGGGGGCCTCCCCGGAGGCACGCGTGCTCCACCTCAGCTCCGTGCCACCCTGCCGAAGGCTCGCCTGGATCAGGGAGGCAGCGTGAAGAAGCAGCAGTCGCACCATGGTGGGGCTGATCTCAAGTGGCAGCGAGGGAGGAGGGGGAGCGCTCTGCCCATCCCTGGTGGAGCTGGGCTGGGCAGGGCTGGTGCTGCGCATCGTGGGGCTCCTTCCCAGCTGAGCCCGCGCGATCACTTGGGCAGCAGAGCCTGGCGCGTGGGGTTGGGGAGGGCCGGGTGCTTTTGTACTTTTCCCCTCACTCGCTCGCTTGCCCGCCTCTACCTTTCCCATCCTTCTTCCAGGGCGGCTGGCAAGCTGGAGCACGGCTGCTGCTCCCACGATCAGGGGAGGTCCGGAGGGAGAGGGAGCGCCCATCTTCCGCTGGAGAATGTGTGGGTGCTCCCGAGGCAAGGGAATCGGCGGGGCGGCTGGAGGGCGCGAGGCTGGGGTGGCGCGTAAATGTGCAGGCACTACCTGGAAGGTGGATCTGTCTCCAAAGCGCTGCCAGCGCAAGCGCTTTGGACACAGATCCATCTTCCAAGGATGGGCTGGAGGAGGGTATGCAGAGCGCTCTCCCTCCTCCCTCGCCTCTGGGGAAGCCTCCTCCTCTTTTCCCGGTCCCTCGGCCGGCTGGCTAGCCAAGCTGCAAGCGCGCCTCCGCGCCTGAGGAAATGGGGAGGTGGGGAGGGACGGTGCTTTTGCCCCTCACTTGTTTGCTCGCCCTGCGCCCTTCTCTGCTGCTACCTGGAGGGTGGATCTATCTCCAAAGCGCTCGCACTGGCAGCGCTTTGGAGACAGATCCACCTTCCAGGTAGCGCCTGCACATTTACACGCCACCCCAGCCTCGCCTTCTCTGGTTTAATATTGAGCCTAGGCAAACTATTAGAAGCGCGTTATACGGTAAAGAAAGCCGTCAATTTGGATTAAGTGTGTGTGTGTGTGTGCAATTTACAGGTGAACAGATTTGATTCCCGAAACGATCCCAAATGCCAGTTTGCTCAGGGACCAAGTCCTGCCCAGCAGGGTTGCATGTAAGAGATTGCCGGCTGAACGAGTGGGGTGTGTGTTTTAAACCAGAGAAGGCAAGATCCGTTGGGAAGGTTTACGATGGAACGGGGCGAGGAGGATCTGGAGAGGCTTCTTGACCCCCCTCCTCCTCCTACTAATGGGGGGCGAAGCGATCTACTAATGGGCGAAGCGATCGGAGTCTTTTGAAGGTTGGGGAGAGCGCTGGTGACTCGTTTGTTTGGGCAGCGGCGGCTCGGGGGGGTTAGAGGAATTGAAGGCATGATTTTATTTATTTTATTTATTTATTATTATATTTATATACCGCCTTTCTCCCGTAGGACTCAAGGCGGTGTACATTTTAAAAGATCATTCACATGTTCATGTTTAACCCTGCCTGTTGGAACATCAGGGTCTTGAGGGCACGGCGGAAAGCACGGAGATCAGGGATATTCCGTATCTCTGGGGGCAGTTCATTCCAAAGGGTTGGAGCCCTCACAGAGAAGGCCCTCCCCCTGGGAGTCGCCAGTCAGCATGATTTGACTGACGGTACCCTGAGTAGTCCCTCCCTGTGAGAACGAACTGGTCGGTGGGAGGCTATTGGTGGCAAAAGACGGTCTCGTAGGTACCCAGGTCCTAAGCCATGGAGCGCTTTAAAGGTGATGACTAACACCTTGAATCGCACCCGGAAGACCACCGGGAGCCAGTGCAGCTCGCGCAGGAGAGGTGTTACATGGGCGTAACGAGTTGCGCCCATAATCACCCGCACGGCTACATTCTGGACCAGCTGGAGCCTGCGGGTGCTCTTCAAGGGGAGCCCCATGTAGAGAGCATTACAGTAGTCCATACGGGAGGTGACTAGGGCATGAGTGACTGTACGCAAGGCATCCTGATCCAGAAAGGGACGCAACTGGCGGATCAGGCGAACCTGATAAAAGGTCCCCCTGGCCACGGCCGTCATGTGCTCTTCTAAAGATAGCCGTGAATCCAGGAGGACACCTAAGTTGCGAGCCCTCTCTGTGGGAAGTAAGGTCTCATCCCCAATTGTCAGTGATGGTACCAGCTGACTATACCGGGATGCTGGAAGCCACAGCCACTCGGTCTTGGAGGGGTTGAGTCTGAGTTTGTTTCTCCCCATCCAGATCCACACGGCCTCCAGGCAATGGGACATCACAGTAAGGGCATCATTGGGTGGTCCGGGGTGGAGATGTATAGCTGTGTGTCATCAGCATACTGATGAACACTCACCCCGAAACCACGGATGATCTCGCCTAGCAGTTTTACATAAATGTTGAACAAAAGGGGTGAGAGGACTGATCCTTGTGGCACCCCACAAATAAGGTGCCTTGAGGTCGACCTCTGCTCCCCAGCCAACACAAACTGCGAACGGTCAGAGAGGAAGGAGGAGAACTACCGAAGCACGGTGTCCCCTATTCCTAACCCCTCCAGCCGGTGCAGTAAGATACCATGGTCGATGGTATCAAAAGCCGCTGAGAGATCTAATAGGACCAGGACAGAGGAACAGCCTCTGTCCTGAGCCCTCCAGAGATCATCAACCAATGCGACCAATGCCGTTTCTGTGCTGTATCGTGGCCTGAAGCCCGACTGGTACAGATCCAGATAGACAGCTTCATCCAGATATCGGGGTAGTTGTTGTGCCACCACACTCTCAACAACCTTCGCAACGAAGCGAAGATTGGAGACTGGACGATAATTTGACAATATAGCTGGGTCCAGGGAAGGCTTCTTGAGGAGGGGCTTCACAACCGCCTCTTTCAAGGCGGTGGGAAAGACACCCTCACTCAGAGAAGCATTTATAATCCCCTGGAGCCAGCCTCGTGTAACCTCCCGGGAGGCCAGTACCAACCAGGAGGGACACGGGTCCAATAAACATGTGGCAGCACTAAGCTTGCCCAGAATCCTGTCCACATCCTCAGGAGCCACAGAGTCAAACTCTTCCCAGATAACACTCTCAGGACCTACCCCCATCTCCTCCCCTGGATCTACCCAATCGGAGTCCAGGCCTTCCCGAATCTGAGCAACTTTATCATGCAGGAATTGCACAAAATCCTCAGCTCGACCCTGTAAGGGGTCTTCACGTACCCCCACGTGAAGTAGTGAGCGAGTCACCCTAAACAGCGTGGCTGGGCGGTTCTCTGCAGATGCAATAAGAACGGAGAAGTAGCTAGACTTCACCGCTTTTATCGCCACTAGGTAGGTCTTAATATAAGATCTCACCTGTGTTCGGTCAGATTCAGATCGGCTTGTCCTCCAATCACTCTTCAGGCGTCTTTTCCGACGCTTCATCTCTCTCATGATGTCATGATGGCCAAGTCAAGGCGAGGCAGGAGGATCCATGATGGCCAAGTCAAGGCGAGGCAGGAGGATCCATCGCCAAGCTAAAACGGACTCTTAAAAGCCTGTTTTCGCTGTGTCCGGAACCTGCCCAGGGAGCAGGTTCCTTTAACCCCCCCCCCCCGAGA
>WNWU01013905.1:2662565-2676711 GCA_012654045.1 Ptyas mucosa | reverse complement strand
CAGGCTTTTAAGAGTCCGTTTTAGCTTGGCGATGGATCCTCCTGCCTCGCCCTCTCCAGCTTCTCCTGCGGTGGCCGAGGTTCCTCCTGCCCGGTTTTGGGACCCGCAAGCCGCGTCTCCCCTTCCCTCCCTCCCACCCGCTCGCAGCTCCGAGGCTGCAAGAAGCGTTACATTCTGAGGTGTTTCTTCGCACCCATGCCTCGAATTGGAACAGTTCAGCCGGGGGAGGGAAGCGGGGAGCCTAGGCGAGGTGGGGGACCCGCGCCCCTCTCCCTCTCCCACCTCGGAAAGGAACGCTTTGGGCAGGCTCGGGGCAACCGGAGCAGCCTTGCCCGCCTGTGGGGGGAAGGAAAGAGGAAGGGGCTGCGGGACGAGGGACGGCGCAGGGAGGCTTGGAGAGCAAAAGCTGCTCCCCAGACGCTTCTTCCCGCTTCTGCTACCCCCTCTTTTAAAAGCGAAAATGAGAGAGAGAGAATCAGAATGAGACAGAGAGAGAAAGAGACAAAGAATGAAAAGGAAAGACAGAATGAAAGAGAGACTGAGAGAAAGAGAAAGAGAGAATCAGAGAGAGAGTGAGAGCATGAGAGACAGAAAGAGAGAATGAAAGAGAGAGAGAGAGAAAATGGGAGAGAGAGAAAGAGAATCAGAATGACAGAGAGAGAAAGAGACAAAGAATGAAAAGGAGAGACAGAATGAAAGAGAAAGAGAGAAAGAGAAAGAGAATCAGAGAGAGTGAGAGCATGAGAGACAGAGAGAGAGTTAATGAAAGAGAGAAAGAAAAAATGAGGGAGAAAGAATGAGAGAGAAAGGGGGAGAGAGAAAGAATGAGAAAGAGTGGGAGTGACAAGACAGGGCAAAAACGAAAAATGTGAGGACCGTCGTAAGTTCGAGGACTGGTCACAAGTGCGAGGACCAGTCAAAAATAACTTTTTCAGCCCTCTGAGTAGTCCATATGCGCAAAAGGACTACCCAGAGGGCTGAAAAAAGTGATTTCTGACAGGTCCTCGCACTTTTGACCGGTCTTCACACTTATGACCATCCTCACATTTATGCCCGTGCAGCATTCTTAACAACCGTGTCACTCATTTCACAACTGCTTCTCTTCACCATGGTGACAAGATAGGGCAAAAACGTAAAATGTGAGGACCGTCGTAAGTTTGAGGACTGGTCACAAGTGCGAGGACCAGTCAAAAATAACTTTTTCAGCCCTCTGAGTAGTCCATATGCACAAAAGGACTACCCAGGGGGCTGAAAAAAGTGATTTCTGACAGGTCCTCGCACTTTTGACCGGTCTTTGCACTTATGACCAGTCTTTTTTTATTTTGAAATTTACCAGTAGCTGCTGCATTTCCCACCCCCGGCTTATACGCGAGTCAACAAGTTTTCCCAGTTTTGGGGGGTAAAATTGGGGGGGTCGGCTTATATGCGGGTCGGCTTATACACGAGTATATACGGTATTTTAAATACCAAACACTATTTCATTATAACTAAGTATATATTTAATACTATGTTATTTATTCTATGTTTGTCCTCTTCTTTAGCCATTTATACCAGCGTTTCCAGTTACTGTAGTATATGGATTCTTTTTTTTCTCTTAGGATATACATTAATTTGTCCAATTCGGCAGAATTCAATATCTTATTTATTATAAGTTGATCTGATGGTGTATTTACATTTTTCCAATGCTGGGCAAATGCCTTTCTCGCTGCTGTTGTAATATGGATGAATAGGTGCCAGTCTTGTTTTTCCACATCTTTTAGTTTGATTCCAAGTAAGTAAGAATCTGGAGTTAGGGGGAAATTTCCACCTGTTATCTCATTCAACCATTTTTGAATCTTTTCCCAAAATTGCCTGATCTGAGGGCAGGTCCACCACTGGTGAAAGAAAGTACCCCTGGCCGAATTACACTTCCAACATTTGTCCGAGGATCCAGGAAACATTTTAGCTATCTTATCTGGTGGGAGGTACCACTTATAGATCATTTTATAAAAATTCTCCTTAAATGCCGCTGATAATGTCAATTTCATTGATCTATTCCATATTCCCTGCCATTCTTCAAGTTGCATCGGTCTTCCTAAGTTTCTCCCCCAAGCAATCATTGTATCTTTTACTCCTTTGCTATACAGCTTGATAGCAAAAGATTATAGGTCTTCGATACAAATTTTTGTTTCAACACCCAGAAGGAGTCTATCTAACGGTTGTGTCGTTTGGTAGATACCATACTCTTGTTTGTCTTTTCTGAATCTAGCTTGAATTTGGGCATATGACCACCAATCTATATCTATTCCTTTTACTTGAAGTTCCTTTCTTGATATTAAGTTACCTCCTCCATCCATCAGGATATTGTAGGTCCAATTTCTTTTTATATTATAAACAGTTGGGTAGGTTGCCATCTCCAATGGGACCACCCATTTAGAAACTTGGGTATAAGTTTGTTTCTTTACCTTTTTAAAAAAAATTTGATTTATATGCCGCCCTTCTCCGGAGACTCAGGGCAGCTTACAATGCGCTAAGCAATAGCCTTCATACTTTTGTATATTTATACAATTTATATTTATACAAAGTCAGCTTATTGCCCCCACAATCTGGGTCCTCATTTCACCTACCTTAGAAAGGATGGAAGGCTGAGTCAACCTTGAGCCTGGTGGGATTTGAACTTGCAATAATTGCAGGCAGCTGGTGTTAATAACAGGGTGCTTTAGACCACTGTACTACCAAGGCTACCTTTTCCCATATTTTTATTAAAATTCTTCTAATATAGTGGTTAGTAAAATGTTTAGATTGCTTTCCTTGTTGTGCCCACAAAGCTGAATGCCAGCCTTGGTGAAGATCAAATCCCTCAACCGTTAATATGTGTTTTCTCGAAAGGGATATCCAGTCTCTTATCCAAAGAAGGGATGAGGCTTGGTAATATAACTCCCAATTTGGGAGCCCCAAGCCCCAAATTGGGAGTTTTGTGTTCCTGTAGCATTTTTCTCTTAATTTGTGGTTTTTTCCCTTGCCAAATAAATTTGCTTATTGCCTGATCCAATTTCCTAAAGAAATTTTTATCCAAATTTACAGGAGCCGTTTGAAATAGAAAAATCCATCGTGGGAGGATGTGGGCTTTGATTACAGCAACCCTGCTCAAAAGTGAAAGCTGTATATTCTTCCATCTATCTAGGTCTTCTACTGTATCAGCCAATAGTTTAAAGTAATTGGTCTCTTTAATATTAGAGCATTTGTTTGTCACCCAAATCCCTAGGTATTTTACCTTCTTAGTAAATTTAAGTCCCATGGCTTCCTGCACCTCATTTTTTTGATCCTCTTAAGTTTTTGGATATTATTTTAGTTTTATCTTTGTTAATTTTTAATCCTGCTACTTCTCCATATTCTTCAATTCTCCTTAGCAATATCGGACCTGAAGTTAGAAGGTCTTCCAAGATGAATACAAGATCATCAGTGAAAGCTTGGAGCTTGTATTCTTCTCCCCTAATTCTTAGGCTGCTAATATCCTTGTCTTGCCTGATTATGTTGAGAAGTGGTTCCAAAGTTAAAACGAATAATAATGGTGAGAGAGGGCAACCCTGTCTCAGGATTGTTCTGGTCGCACCACGAGGCTAGTTGTTCAACCTCCCGTCTGTATGCAGATTCATCATTGTCTCGAATGAGACTGATCACTGTTGTGCCATCTGCAAACTTCAGTAGTTTAACAGATGGACCGTTAGAGATGCAGTCATTGGTATACAGAGAAAAGAGAAGTGGGGAGAGCACACAGCCTCCTAATTGTACAGGTATCTGATTGATTCTGCTTAGCTTCACTTGCTGCTTCTTGTTTGTTAGGAAGCTTTTGACCCACTTACAAGTGTGTTCAGGTACCTGTAGCTGGTTTAGTTTAGACGAGTGTCTGGAATGATGGTATTGAATGCTGAACTAAAGTCTACAAAGAGGACCTTTGCGTAGGTCTTTGGAGATTCAAGATGTTGTAGGATGTAGTGCAGAGCCATATTAACAGCATCATCTGTTGATCTATTTGCTCAGTATGCAAATTGCAAGGGGTCTAACAGCGGATCCGTGATGGATAATTATTTAAAATAAGAGTCCTAGAAGAATTTTGGGAACTTTTTCCCCCTTAAAGAGACAAATTGAGTAAAGGAATCAAATACTTTAAAACAAAATTCTTTTCAGAATGAACAGGCTTGTTATTTCATCTACTAACAAGATTTATTGGTGAACCAACATGACATATTTATATACATATTCATATATTATTTATATCTATATACATCTATATTTATTTATTTATTTTATAGACAATTGATATTCATGTATTTAATGATAAGTATATTATAATGATTGCTTAATATTGCTGGATATATGCATGTATTTGAATGCTAATTTTTAAATATATGAAATATTAAATATACTAAAGATAGTACAGTACTTTAAGGAATAGAAATATATAGCATAATATAAAACACACAGACACACATATTTATATAATATCTATCTATCTATCTATCTATCTATCTATCTATCTATCGGTAGATAGCCCTGTTTGACTCTGAAGAAAGAAGGAATTTATTCAATAACTATCAATTAATTAACAAATTATTTAAGTAATTGTATTAAGTCAAATTAATTTCAATGTAAAGTAAGTACTATAGAGGAATCTTAGAGGTATGTTGACTGGTGAAGTATTGAATGTTAATGATATTGAGAAAGTAGAACTAGATAGATTTCAAGATAGATCACTAGATAGGGAGTGAAACTGGGGGGTATTATAACAGCTATTTGGGAAGGAAGTTTGAGGAATCAGGATAGAGACTAAAAGAAAGGAAGAGAAGAATTGGAGAGGATATATGGTACTGTGGAAAAAGTTTTTTAAAAATTTCAAGATAACAAGTACGACCACCACAGTTACAAAAATGGGGGGAACAACCTCAATAGTAGCATCCCCCTCAGGCCCACGTTCAGTGGAAAGCATGTTGGGAAGCAAGAAATCAGGTTCCACTGTGAATTTGCAGAGTATGCAATCACCTTTGATGGCAATACAGGAGACAATGATGAAGATGCAGGATGTAATGCCAAAAAATCATGAAGACATCAAAAACGATATGGGAGAAGTGAAAGGAGAGATCTGCAAGTTAGACGACAGAATTGGCAAAAAACTAGATATAACAAAGTAGAATGGTGGCAGCTAATAGAGTTAGAAGAGGCCATAATAAAGTTAGAGATGGAAAAATCAATGTTTTATCTTCGATTCCAAAATGTAGTGGAAAGCAAGGAGGAAGAGCTTCCAAAATTGATGGCAGAACTACTCGCGGAACCCCTACAAAAAAATAAACAAGAAGTCGAAAATGTGATAGATGAAGTCTACAGGATACACATGAACTACGCGCGTAGACACAAACTACCTAGAGAGGTGCATGTAAAGTTCGTGAGAAAGAAAACTAGAGATGAAGTCTATAGTAGAACAAGACAGGATCCCCTGGCTTACAAAGGAAAAGATATAACGTTAAAACATCTGGTAGTGTGGCAGACTAAAGCACTGTGATTAACATTCAGCTGCCTGCAATTACTGCAAGTTCAAATCTCACCAGGCTCGAGGTTGACTCAGCCTTCCATCTTTTCTAAGGTAGGTACAATGAGGACCCAGATTGTGGGGGCAATAAGCTGACTTTGTATAAATATATAAAAGTATGAAGGCTATTGCTTAATGCCTTGTAAGCCACCCTGAGTCTCCGAAGAAGGGCGGCATATAAATCAAATTTAAAAAACAAAACAAAACAACAACAACAAAAAAACAGATACCGAGGAGAAAAAGGAACAATGAAATTATCATTTTCTATCCACCCAATTGCTAAAATACAAAGTCATGTTTAGATGGCTTATCCCCAAGAGGATGCTAATAACCTGGCAAGAAAAGAAATTTCGTACAGACTCTTTGGAAAAAGCACAAGAATTTTATGACCATTACATAAGTGGGGAGGATGAACAAGATAGCAGAGAGGAAGCAGAAAACAAAAGCCAGGAGGAACAGATATCAGAGGAAAAAATCATGAAACAAGACAGGGGAGAACGGAGGGAAATAGAACGGCAGGAAAGAGAAGGAGCTAGAACAAGAGCACAAACTGAGACAAGAACAAGGAAAGGACCAAAATTTACATACAAATAACAGGATGGAAGACAAAATAAGGATGCTATTTTTAAACATCAATGTCAGCAATTCACCTGCTAAACGAAAACAAACATTAATAAGACTCGAAAGAGAAAATATAGATATTATCTCTTTGCAGGAGGTCCATATTAAAGAAAAACACCGTAATTTTTTAAAATACCCCAAATTAGCAAAATTGTATCTGGCATTGGCACAGAAAAAGAAAAGAGGGATTGCAGCATATATAAAAGACTGGTTAAATTCAAGAAAAATATTTACTGATAAAGAAGGTAAAATCTTGATGACAGAAATAACAAATCAAAAACAAATTCTTTTAGTGACAATCTACGCACCAAATACGAACCAGAATTTTTTTTACAATAAACTACTCAGGAAAATAAATGAATTAGATTTTAAAAATGTCTACATAATAGGTGACTTCAATGTGGTGGTAGACAAAAAAGGTAGTTACAGGAGTACAAAGAAAAATAAACAGAAAAGACGAAAACTACCGGGTACGTTTTTTGAAATGGTGCAAGAATTAAACATAAAGAGATGCATCGAGGAAATTAAAACCAGGGAAAAAACAATATACATTCTTTTCCCACCCCCATAGTTCATGATCTCAAATAGACATGGCATGGATAAATCCAGAACTGATTAATAATTTAAAGCATGAGTCCTCAAACTACAGCCAGCGGGCCACATGCGGCCCACTGAAGCAATTAATCTAGCCTGCAGAGAACCACGAGGTTGCTCTGCCCATATCGCCCCACCCACATTGCCCCCACCCACCCTTCAGCAGAGCGCAGGACTTGCCTTCGGGAGCCCTGCAGTAAGCTCAAGAAATTTAGCCTGCAGAATGCTTCTGGAGGTGGGGTGTGTGTGAAAGGAGGCCAAAAAAAGAGCTGTTTTGGCCTGGTTTTAGCCTGCAGAATGCTTCTGGAGGTGGGGGGGAGGTAAAGGAAGCTGAAAAACGGGCAGAAATGGCCTGTTTTTCACCTTCCCTGCCTCCAGAAGATAGAGATAGACAGAGAGAGAGAGAGACAAAAAGAGAGAGAGGGAGAGAGCGACAAAGAGATAGAGACAGAGAGAGATTTCTCAAGCTCCTTGGGGCTGAGAAGAATTGCTGCAAAACTGAGTTTCCTGAAGTGGACCTCTAGACTCCTAAACAACTGAAAAAATGATCTAGTAAAAAGAAAAGGCAACCAAAAGAACAACATGCAAACAAAAGCAAATAAAACACCCCTAGGAGCAAAACAAATTAAAGTTTAATTTGTGTGCATTGTTTAATGGACTGTTAAATTGGCCATGACCACCTAGTTACATGATCTAGCCACGACCACCTAGTCACATGACCACCTAGCCACCCACCCAGCCGATCCGGCCCCCCAACAGTTCGAGGGACTGTGAATTGGTCCCCTGTTTAAAAAGTTTGAGGACCCCTGATGTAGAGAAAGGGGATCCAGAGGTCCTATTGTTTGAATTAGATTTCATTAGTATTGGAGCCAGTGTTTGACAAAAGCAAATTTATAGGATCCTACAATCATATTTACCAATAATTACTTGCATTCATAAGGTCAGTCTAGGTAGAGGCATTTTAGGAAACTTTGCAGATTTGAGACACTAAGCAAAAGGGCATCGTGTGAATTGAAGAGTAGATTCTGCAGCTTAATTGATAAATCTGAGCTATGCACTGGGTGGAAGCAGGGCATGCATTCTTTATTACTTTAATTCCCTATGGCAGTGTTTATCAGAAATTCAGGTCTTATGTATGAATATCCTGTATTGCTATGTTTTGAACTACTCTGACATCATCTATTGCTTTTTTCAAATTTGCTTCTTGCAGCTAGCCATGCTAACATAGGAAAGATGTAAGCTGAGAGTAGTGCTAAGTAATTTTCTGTCTGAGTTGGTTGGGCATTGGCTTCAGCACAGACTGGGCTTTGGTCATTTGGGGATTGGTCCAGTGGTGGGTTGCTACCGGTTCGTCCTAGATCGGGTGAACTGGTGGCAGTGGCAGGAGGCTCTGCCCACTTGCCTGGACAAGCGTCGCATGCGAGCACGCAAATGCCCACGAGCAAACCGGTAGCGACGGGTTTTGAAACCCGCCCATGGATTGGTCTGTTAGGTAGTGGGACCACCATTATATTTACTTATTATCTAAACATTGTCTAGCAGCAGAAGAAAATCATGCTATTCTTTCACATGTAATTATCATTGGTTTATAGTTAGGGTTGAAACTTTATGCCATGAAGGACACCCGTTCAGCTTCCCCTGCTTGGGGAATAGTACATTATAAACTTCTGCCTATATTTTTCAACCTTTACAAAATAGGCAAAATTGTGTTATGTTGTGATAACCTATTGGGAAGCCATCCCTCTCTGATTTTTCCTGACACCTAAACAGATAATTTGTTGTAGTTAACTGATAAGCTGAGAGTAGGGTATATAGAATGGTTTCTCACTGATGGAAAAAAGTGTGTCTGTGGAGCTGGCAAGGAAAACAGACTCAGAACAAAATGTCATTGGAGGGAAGCGGAATTGGAGAAGGAGGGGAGTGGATGGCAACTTAAGAGGGATGTAAAAAGTCTGTGTCAACTTTGAAATGAATCAGGCCTGTCACAGCCATTTTCTCCATTTCATAGGTGAAACACTTTGGGGGGGGGGGGGGGGGAAATTTGGAATGTCAAACCAGACATCAATAACTTACTATCTCATGGGAACCAAGGTCATCCCGATAGGTGATGGGCAGAGACTGGAAGAGGTTATTAAGGAGACACCAGAACACCTTAATTGGACAACATGACCTGTGACAAGGAGGGAAGAAGTTTCTAATCTTTAATTATACTGAAAACACAGGAAATAGCCAGAGCTGGTTTACATTTCAAACGTGTCAAAATGATGTATTCAATAAAGCAGTTCTTTGAGAAAGCCGAAAGTTGCTGAATTGGTTGGGATCATTACTTGGAACCTCAACAGTCTGAAGTCTCTTTTTGAAGTGGACCAGGTTATCAGAGAAAACAACCTCCTTCTAGTCCCAGAAAGAAAACCACTACTAGTTTGAAAGAGGTAAAGCTGGCCAATAGTTTTGCCTCTACTTATCTCTAAATAAAAAGTACCATATTTTTCGGAGTATAAGATGCACCTTAATTTGGGGGGAGGAAAACAAGAAAACAAGAATTCTGCCTCTGCCTGCCAGCATCAGGATCAGCTGCGTCCTCACTTCCATTTGAATTTTGATAACACGTAGCACAGATCTTTTTATCAGTTTAAAACAAATCCTATCTATTTAACTGGAGTGGGTAGGATGGGGTGGGGGATGATTTTCATGGGGGCAGTAACCTCAGGAGGTTAAGGAGAAGTCTGCTGCTGTAGGGAGATCTCCAGTCCTCACACAAGTTGTGAAGGCAGCCGTCAGAACTGCTGGAGCTGGGCTTCCGGTGGCTCCACTATCACCAAAGGACGATCCTTTGTGAGCGCCAGCCCTGGGACTCCATTAGAGCTACTAGAACTGCGAAAATCAGCTGTCTAGCAGCTTGAAAACTTTCCCCCTGGGAGTAGGGGGGAAAGAAGAGCCGAGAGGTGTGGGTAGAGCTCCCCAAGAGCCCCAGGTTTCTCTAAATCTGGGGTGTAAAGGGTGAGAACTCCCCGGTGAAGCCCGTCATTGCTCCGGACCCAGGACGTTTCTGCTTCAAGCAGAACTAGGTGTCGCGACCACCCCAGCAATTCAATTTTTTTTTATTGAAAAAGTTTTAAAAGTTTTACATACATTTTCTCCCCCCTCCCGAACCACCCCCCCGACTTCCCAGAGCAAATACAAGATAAGATACAGCTCAAATTCTCTAAATTAAACTCCATTTCACACTTATCATAATCATAATCATTAAACAAATAGATAAAAGGAAAGCAAGTCTTCTTTCTTCTTATTCCATCTAATTCAACAAAATTAATATCCATTTATAATTACAACAGTTAATAAAACAATTAAGTATTACCTAATCAAACCTATCCTTACTCAATTTAGCTAATTGATACTTAACAAATTATTAGGTCTATACAATTTAACAAAATATTTTATAACTTCTTTCATTTAAAACAAAAAACAACAACAACAACAAAAAAGAAACCCTCATTCAAAAACCCCAAATTTAAAATAAAATACTATATAAACTCTTCCGTCCTCCACCTTTAAACCATCAAGGTCCAATTATAATTAAAACACTTAATAAAAAATAATAATAATAATAATTTTTTTAATTAATAATCAAACCTCTTATTAATTTATCAATACATATTAACAAATCAACTAAGAACATCATTTAATAACTATATCAAACATTTAAATTCTTCATACTAGATTAAACCAGTTGCTAATCTTCTTGTCTTCACATCTTCCAACAGCATATAAAATATCTTCATTTGCGTCTACCCACCTAAATAAAAATTGCTTCTTTATATAACCCCCCCCGAGTGACTATATAATTATATTTGAAATGGTATCCATCAAATCCATCAAATCCAATTAATCTAAAAATTAGATTAATAAATTCATCAGACGTATTAGGGAAACCACCAGATCAACTGCAATTGCCCTAGGTCCATAGTCCTTTTGCCTTATATTTATTACCATCAAACAGGAAACTCCAATTTGCTATATTCAATAAGACTTCTGCGATTGCAATTAAGTCCAAATTTATTAAGTCCTTAATAAAATATTCCAAATCATTCAAGTCAGGGCATATTTCACAGCCCAACACACCAGCATTGCTGTGATCTGTTTATTCCTCTCAAAATATTCCAATACAGCTGTAGGTTGCCTCCTCATTGTCGCTCATCGCTTAGTTAACTGGCATTAGACTGCTGTCTGTTTTTTTTCCCCCAAAAGTTCAAAATCTTTAAACAGTTAAACCATACTTTTTAAGGACCATCATCTCATCAAGCAGGGTTATTTTCCATTTTTCCAGTCTTTCTTCTTTTCCTTTTTACGAACTTTCTTCTTAACTTTGATCCCTCTGCCTTTTTTAACTCCAGTAAAATTTTGCAGTTTTTGGGATTGCATATTATAAAATTTTTGCAGAAATGTAACTTCTTCTGGAAACAGCTCTTTAAATGCAGATTGGGTTTTATAAAAAAAAATTCGTGTAACCAAAATCTCATCAGCTTCCAAAATTTCTTGCTCCTTATTCTGCACAGCATTCATCTTTCTCTCCTCAGTAAAAACTGCTATGGTCTGTTGTTGTTCTTTTCCGTCTCCCAACTCTTCATTCAATCCCCCACTGCTAGATTGCAACTCAGTATTTCCATGTATTTCATTGTTTCCAGCTTGAGAAGCTTGAAATATAGTATCAATTCTTTCCAATAAAGCAGAGGTAATTGAATTCCAAGCTTCCTCAAAATCAGACCATATCTGAGGGTTAGTTAACCCTTCTTTGCTTTCTTTGCTTTCAGAAAGACCAGCCATCTTGCCCCCCTTCTTCCTTCCCTTCCAGAAGGACAGAAAAAAAAAGAAAAAAAAAAGAATATCAAAAAGAAAAAAAAGGCCCTTTACAATTTGTAATTTGTATTGCTGCTTCAATTATTATTATTACATCCTTTCTTGTTTCATCCACTTTTCAAAAAGGAGTTTTACGTTTCAAACAGGGGCTTGTCAATAATTACTTTTAACTTTCACTTCTTCACGCCCCGTTGAAACTCAAACGCCATCTTGCTTTCACTTTCAGCTTAGGGAGAATCTTTTAAAGAAAGTAAATCTTTGGAGTTAAAAGAAAAAAAAATACTTGCTGTTTCATTCATGCTGCTTGTGCTCCGCCAGCTTGATTCAAAGAATATTTATTTAAAGTTGGTTGCTGGGATGGTAACGACATCTAGTTCTGCAAAGCAGAGACATCCAGGGTCTGGAGTACTGACAGGCTTAACGGGGAGCTCTCATCTTCGAGCGCCAGATTATGGGTAAAATCTGGCACTCTCAGGGAGCTCTACCCCACCCGTCTACTCACTTTCCCCCCTCGTACCAGGGGGAAAGTTTTCAAACCGCAAGACAGCTGATAGTCGCTGTTCTTGCGGTTCTACGGAGCCCTGGGTTGGCGCTTCAAAAAGAAGCGTCCAGCGATGTCGCAGTCCCACCGGAAGTCCCCAGCAACTCAATTTTAAAGAAAGAAAAGATTTTGGACTTTAAAGCTGGTAGAGCAAATACAGGAGAAACTAAAATCGCAAGTACTATACTTTAACTCCGAAAAGTTTATTGCTTCCCTCTGAATTTCTATGGGAGAAAGGGAAAGTAAGATGGCATTTGACTCTAACGGGGCGTGAAGAAGTGAAAGTTAGATACAAAGGATTTAAAAAAATTTCAAAGGGGAAAAAAAGACTTGTACCACTTAAGGATTGGAATAATTGACTTAATTGCTGGAAAGTATAAAGTGAAAGTTTTATTGGAGGAAAAATCAAAAAAAATGGGTGGCTTTTTTGAAAGTGTTGAAGGCTCTCCATTACACATATCAACAAATACACAAGTATTGACTGTGGATCTCTTTAAAGAAGTTTTAGAATCATTTACCTTCACGTTAGTGGAAAGAGTGGAAGGGGTTTTTAAAAAGGATTTTACTCAAATTCGAAATAAGGATACAAGTGAAGATACTGTATTGGTATTTCAGTTGCCAAATAACAATGAGTTCGAAGAGGTGGAAGAAATAACCCAGTTGAATGTGCCTTTGAAAAATGAAATGAATGTTTTTCAAATTAAGAAGGAAAGGCAGCGAGGCTCGAAGGAGGGTAACCAGGAAATATCCAGAGAGATTTTCCCAGAGGTTTTGCTACAGATAACTGGAAAATCGTCAGGAGGCGCTGGGATTCCTTACATAAGACGGAAGATTCGAAGTGGAATTTTACAACCCCTCTATAAAAATGGACTTCCAATTGCATTTAAAGAGAGACTGAAGAAGAAGGTTCGCAAAAAAGTCAGGAAAAAATTGAGATGGAAAAATTACAATCCTCTTTATGGGGAAGGATAGTAATAGTGAAAATGATAATTATATTTGTATTTAGGGACATGATTTGTTCAAAAGTTATATTATAGTGAAAATGAATGTTTTACCTGTATTTAGGGACATGATTGGTTGGGAAAAGTTATATTAAGGGATGTTATGTTTGAATTGTTATGGGTTATTGTTTAAACTTTCACTTTTGTCTTGAAGTATACTAATATTAAGGGATATTAATTTCTTTTTGTGTGTGTGTTTTTTGAAAAGTTATATTTCAAGGCATGCTTTGTTGAAAAATTTATACAAGTTTATGGGTTAAAAGAAAAAATATTGTGGGTGCAAAAGTTATGGACAGTGTAGATTACTTAATATAAATTCAGGGGTTAGAAGAAGGATATGGTTTAAACTTTTATACTTTGTTTTAAGTTACATTTACATTATACCAAGCAGTGTTTTGCTAAGGAATAAATATAAACTTGTGGTTACAAGGAAAATATAAGTGGTGCATGGGTTGAGGGAAGGTTTTTACAATATTTTTCATAGATATTATATAGTGAAGATGTTATTTGATTATATGTAGTGGATTTATAGAGAATAAGATGAACAAGTTTATGTAAAATTATTAAGTAAGGAATGTTTTCAGGAAGAATTAACATAAGTCGATGGGGGGAAAAGAAAAAATAAGGTCTGTATAATATATTACATTTGAAATTGGTTAAAATATTTTGACAGTGCATTAATATATGTAAAGGTTGGAAATGTGATGGTTAACTGTATTTGGGGTTTGATCGTGTAATATTGGAAGAAAGAAGAGTTGCTTATTGCTGAAGAATGGATAAGAATGAAGACGGATTGATTATTTTCAAGCAACAACTGGCTTAAATAGCTATATTTAGATATGAACAAGGGGAGTTAAAGTGCAAAAGGGAGATTAATCTATAGATAGTTAGTTTAGGTTCTTTTCTGTATGTTTGTTAAATGCTATACCCTGTATTTGCTCGGGGAAGTCTGGGGGGGGGGGGGGGGGG
>WNWU01013905.1:2635610-2662465 GCA_012654045.1 Ptyas mucosa | reverse complement strand
GGGGGGAGGAGGCAAGGGAAAATATGTATAAAACTCTTTAAAACTTTTTAATTAAAAAAAAAAAAGAACTGCTGGAGCTGCTTCCAGGCAGACCCTGGGAGAACTCGGAGCTCTCAGTGACTAAAGGGGAAGAAGAAAACTCTGGGCAGTTGAGAACACACACACACCTGTTACTGGAAGAAGGGGAAAAGGGCTGCTTTTCCTGCAATCTCCCCCCGCCCCGCCCCATCCCCCGTCCTTGTGCCCTCCTCAGCCACCTTCTCCTCCCATGCCCAGAGGGGCTCCATCTGCAGTCGAAGTTGGTTCCTCCCCTGCCCTCTTAAACTGAACTGCACTGAGCAGCTGGGGGGTGGCATGAAGGAGAAATGTCTCAGCTCCCCACAGCCACTTGGCATTTTGACCACCCAGAACGGTTCAGTGCCGCCTCCGCAATGGCCGGCTGCTGCTTTCTCCCAGAATCATTTATCAACAAGTCAGAAAAGCAGTGCAGTTTAAAAGAGCAAGGGAGGTGGGGAACAAACTTCAACCTTCTTCCAGCAACAGGAGAGTGTGCTTTCTCAACGTGCCCAGAGTTTTCTTCCCCTTTAGCCACCAAGAAGGAGGAGGGCATGCAGCTCTGCAAATTGCATTGGAGAATCGGGGAGGAAAACGCCGGAAAATGTGATGCATGGAGGCTTTGGGGAATTGGGGAGGAAAAAGAGCATTGCCTCCATGCATCGCATTTTCTGGAATTGTTCTTCCCAATTCCCCGAAGCAATTCGCAAAGCCATGCACTCTCTTCCTCCTTTTCTGCAGTCTCACTTTCTCTTCCCTCCTGGCCAGACCCATCTCCCGGGCCAGGAGCAGAAGCTGATTGCTCTCAGCCTGGGTTGTCTATAGAAAGGGCAGGCCGGATGGCAAGCCACCTTGCCTTACACCTCTCACGCAGAAGCACCCACTTCGCAAGAGCATCGCCTCCATTAATCGTGTTTCTGGCGTTTTCCTCCCTGATTCCCCGTTGCAATTTGCAGAGCTGCACGCCCTCATGAAAATGCAGTGGCAGCAGTTTTCAGCCAGTTTCAAACAGCACACTAACCGTTTCCGCCACCCATCTCCCAGCGTGCAGAGACCGAAAATGCGATGCTCATTTTTGGCAATGTGAGGATCCCCACTGCCTGAAACTGCCGGAAAATGTGGCGCACAGAGGCCAACAACCTCCCAAGGGTGGGGGCTGGTGGGTGAGTGGGGCTACATTTGGACTATAAGATGCACCCAGATTTTCACCCCCTTTTGGGTGGTAAAAATGTGCGTCTTATACTCCGAAAAATACGGTAGGTAGAATATTTAAAAATAGAGATATGTGCATTTATTATGCCAACATTACAGTTTGCAAACTTAGTAGAAAAAAAGTTTCCACTCAGGCTGCTATATTTCTCAGTCAACTGGGCAAAGGGAGAGGAAGCAGAGTGTAAGGACTTGCCTCTCCTCTCTCTTCAAGAAAGCAGAACTCTTGAAACGCATTATTTCAAAAGGAAACTTTTATTGAGAGAAAGTGATAGCAAGTAAAGCAAGGCAAGACCTAAAGTTCTTACTTGGAACCATTAGGTTAAACATTGCAGAAAACCCCTCCCCTTTTTCCAGTCCAAGGTGAGCCAATCCACAGGTACAAAGTTGTTAGAGAACTCAAGTTGAGAAGGTGATAACGACCCCCCTCCCTTTCCCAAGCAGGTACATAAAAGTGACAGGAAGACCAGAAACACAAAAGAGATTGTAAAAGGGCATCCAGGTCCCCTCCCCACACCAAAATGGTAGTGTCCTGATAGGGATCTAAGGGACCTGACACAGAGAATGGAATGTGGTTATTCAACTGTAAACAATTCTTGTAAAGGAAAAGTGAAAAGTGAAAGTAAATGCTGCTTTTAAACATTATACATTAGTGGTTCCAACATTGAATGTGTTGTAATGTCAATCTAAAGGCAATACAGGTAGTCCTCAACTTGCCATAGTTGTTAAGTGAATCAGTGCAATTGTTAAGTGAGTCACTGCAGTCATTAAGTGAATACACTTCACCCATTGATTTTTCTTGTTGGAAGCCAGCTGAAAAGGTCTCAAATGGTGATCACATTATCCTGGAACACTGTAGCTGTTGTAAATACATGCCCAAATTATGATCACATGTCCATGAAAATCCTGCAATGGTCAGGGCAAGAATTGGTCATAAGTCACTTTTTTTCAGTGCCATTGTAACTTCCAATAGTCACAGGAACAAACTAAAAGAAGATCCTCAAAACAAGTAGTTTTTTCTTCAGGCCTTTCAAATTGAGGATCAATGTCAGGACTGCCATCATTCACTTGAGCTTCGCCTTCACTAGCTGTCAGTCTGCCATGGACTATGGGCAGAGGGAGCTGAATGGGAGGGAGTTGAAACAAATCAGGGAATTTTGGCATGTGAACTTCAGTTCTGGCTTTTGCTATACTGTAATCCACTTGACTTTTAGTAAAAGTATATCTTTCACTACAAACGGAGTCAACTAAAGGATCTTCGTTTTCTTGACTAAAAGACCAAATCGGAGCAGGTCTGACAATATTCTAAGAAGAAAAATAAAGGATCTTGAAAAGAATCACTGACTATATAGATTACACCATTGAATTTGGGTTCCTCAGCCATGGTCTCTGCATAAGTAGGTGTATACCTATCATGATCTCAGAAATTGCTGTACCAATACACAAGGCATGGGAATTAGAGAATTTGAATAGAATAGGAATAGAACAGAACAGAACAGAACATAATTTTTTATTGGCCAAGTGTGATTGGACGCACAAGGAATTTGTCTTGGTGCATATGCTCTCAGTGTACATAAAAAAAAGATACATTCATCAAGAATAATAAGGTACAACACTTAATGATAGTCATAGGGTACAAATAAGCAATCAGGAAACAATATCAATATAAATTGTAAGGATACAAGCAACAAAATTACAGTCATACAGTCATAAGTGGCAGGAGATAGGTGATAAAATTCTAACATAAGAGGACAAATGTGATGCCATAACTTAGCACTACTTAAAGCTGGTTTTGTGTGTGTGTGTGAGAGGGGGGGGGAAGGAGGGAGGAGGGGAGATTGAGATTGAGATTGAGATTGAGATTAAAGAGTATTTACCTGTTTGGAAACTTACGAATTAAAACATGGAAAGCACCTGGAGATGTGTTTGGGCGAGAACAAAAAGGGACAAAAAGAAAAGTTATGGTTTGTAATAAATTCTTAGAATAAGCTTTTATTTGTCTCTCCCTTTCAACCAGGGGTGAAATGCTCCCGGTTCGGACCGGATCTTCCGATCCGGTAGCGATGGCAGCAGGTGGTTCGGAGAACCGGTAGCAAAAATCCCTGCCCCTCCATGCTCAGCTGAAGCATGCCTGGCTGAAAAAATGCTTTTAAAAGTAAAAAAAAAAGCCTCTGATATCAGCTGGGATCGTCAGAGCCTCTTAAAACCATTTTTTCTACAACCTCTTTGGCCAAAGAAATTGTAAAAAAAAAAAAAACGCTTTTAAAAGGCTCTGACGATCAGGCAACTCAGCTTGGATCGTCAGAGCCTTTTTAAAGCATTTTTTCTACAACCTCTTCAGCCAAAGAGGTTGTAGAAAAAATGCTTTTAAAAGTTAAAAAAAAAAGTTGGCCACGCCCACCCAGTCACATTACCCCCACCACCACCACCACCAAACCATGCCCACAGAACCGGTAGTAACAAATTTTACATTTCACCACTGCTTTCAACTAACTCTGATATTTAGATATGTCAAAACAGGGCCTCCTGGAAATTTTAGGTTCAGTTTCTATAAATGTTGGCTATAGCTTTTGGAGCTTTTTAAAAGTTAGTTTAATTAGCAGGTTTTTTTTCTACTATTCTTGAAATGGTAAGAAGTGAAAAATAAGATATCCTATGCTGGTCTTCCTGGATATGATAAGAGAAGTATCTTATTAATATTCAAATCTATAGCCACTTATTTTGTTGGTTATGTAGATTAATTTTAAGCTGAAAAATAAATGGTGTTATATCATGTTGACTTATGACCACAATTGGGATCAGAACTTCTTTTTCTCAGCTAAGCAGTTGTTAAGTGAGTTGCCTGAACTTTTTTTTGCCACAGTTGTTAAGCAAATCACTGCAGTTGTTAAGTAAGGCACGCAGTTATGAAGGGAATCCGGCTTTCCACATTGACTTTGCTAGTCAGAAGCCGGCAGGGAAGTCACAAATGGCAATCAGACTGGGATGCTGCAACTGTCATAAATACATGTTAAGCACCTGAATTTTGATCAAGTGATGGTGGGAATACTATGACGGTCATAAATGTAAGGATTGGCTGCACGTCACTTGAATGTCCAGTGCATTGGAATTTTGAATGGCCGCTAACTGAATGGTTGTAAGTCAAGGACTACCTGTACTGAATATATTTTCAAATGAAGCAGTTCGTAGATTTATTGTCAAACTAAGTTTTCTTTTTTCTTATTCACTCTAGGCTGAAGAAAGGTCTGAAAAAGACCTTGAGAAGGTAAGCAATATGTGGTAAGATTGAGTGTATATTAATACATGTACTATTTTATATTACAAATTCTCAGTATCCTGATAACACCAATTCAACTGAATGATCCCATGTGCTAAAAACCTGTCTTTCTTTGACCTAATATGGCATAAAGTATTTTTCTGACTGAGACTGCCAATGGAAAAGTACAAATAGCAATATGTTGTTGTTGTTAGTTGCAAAGTTGTGTCCGACCCATTGTGACCCCATGGACAACGTTCCTCCAGGCTTTTCTGTCCTCTACTATCCTCTGGAGTCCATTTAAGCGCTCTCCTTCCAACTTAAGAAAGTAAAAACTCTTGAAACGTAGATTTCAAAAGAAACCTTTTTATTAAGCAGAAGTGACAGCAAGGAAATCAAAGCAAGGTCTGAATACCCTTAGGCAAGACAAGTAGGATTAAAGCAGTAGAGACCCCTTCCTTAAGTCAGAATGCAGATTTTAGCCAATACACAAGTGTGAAGATGTTTTCTTACTAGCTGTCCTGAGAACCTGAATAAACATGTATTCACATCGTTATCCTTTAAAGTGAGACAACCCACATGGCTGTCATAAACATTCCTCCATGTTAAGAGGATCTCAGGGCTCTTCGGTGCCAGGATATAGGTTGTAAAATATCTGTTGACACAGGCAATGCTAGTAAATCAAATCCAAGTCTCTCCCTTTTCCCAATTGAATGGCAGTATTACTTTTAGGGATCTGACACTTCTACTGCTTCAGTAATAGCCACCTCATTCTCTGTCATCCCCGTCTTCTTTTGCCCTCAATGTTTCCCAGCATTAGGATCTTCTCCAGTGAATCCTTCCTTCTCATTAAGTGGCCAAAGTATTTGAGTTTCATCTTCAGGAAAATAGCAATATACTGATTCATAATTGTCCTCTATAAGGAAAGAAGTAAAGCTGTGGGACCTTGAAATACATTCCTTGCTTCATCAAATAGTTGGTATGATAATTTGAAGCTGGTTATGTTGCATGTTGCATTACAACTCTTCGGCAAGAATTCAGAACGTAACCAAATATGAAATGTTTTGAATGTTCCATTGTAGGGAATAATGGAAATTTGGAAAAAAGCTTACTGTCTCAGTTAACTTAGGTCCAGCGACAGCTGTCTCTGATATATGCTTAAATGACTTCAGCTCCTTCTCAAATCTTATTCTTTTCTCCTCTCACCTAGTCCCAGCTAGTAGTATCAAAGATGAAAATAGTCGGTGCTATTTTACTCGTGTTGCCCCCCCCCCCCAAAAGGCTTAATCATAAAGCAGATTAGTCAAAGGGCTCAAACCTTGCACAATACATGAAGCAACAGTCCTCAAAAGAGCATAATTCCAATTTGGATCAAAAGGAATGTTACAGGTAGTCCTCAAGAAATATCAGGCCACTTAATGACTGTCCAAAGTTATAACCGATACCCCCAAAGTACATACAACCAGGTTTCACAATTATGACAGCTGCAGTACCTCCATAGTCATTTGCCTTTATAACAGACCACAGGGATGCAACATACCCCACCATCCTGCCCCAGTGGGACTTTGCAGCACTTGGGCTCCTGGAAGCAGCTGCCATATTCAGTGCTGCAACAATGTCTTAAGGAAATGATGGATGGTTTATGAGCTTTCTGCTCCGGCCAGCTTGTTCATGGGAGGCTGCAAATTTCTCCTGATTCTTGCTAGGCTTTAGGAAGCCAGCCCCTGCATGCAAAGGCAGCAGCTTCAGCACAAACTTTCCAAAACCTTCTCCATTGTGGGTGGAGCCAGCAGCCAGGCATGGGTTGTACTCGTCTGTTCAGATTGATGGACTGAATCTGTCATAATTGTTAAGTCCTGCCCCTGTTGCTAAGGGCTTCCAGGTTTTGACTCAGTCCGTCAGTCTGGACAGATGTGTGGGACTGTTTCTCTGGTGTTCTCTTGTCCTTTAATTATCCTTTCCTCCATTCTACTGATTGGAATTCCTGGCTTTGACTTTGGATTGTTACTTGGATTTGCTTATTCTGACTGCCTTGGATAGTTACAGTAAGGACTGTTTTTTTCCTCAGCAGCTTGCCTTAACTGGCTGGCTGACAAAAAAAATTTTTTTTTCTTATCTCATGTTTGTTAGCCCTGTTGACTGTCTCAGCGTTCTGGGGCTTCACGCTCCCAGGGCTCTTCTGGGCTCTTTCTTTTCGTCGTTGTGGAGCTTCGAGCTCCTGACAGCCAGATTATTCTGTGCGGAGCTTCGTGTTCCCCAGGGAGATTGCCGGACAGCCATTTTATTTGCGCTGTTGTTGGCATCCCGTTTCTTCAAACTGGCATTTGACGGCCTGTGAATCATTTAAATTGCCCGACTTGGCATTTGCCTTTGAGGCTTTTCTCCCCCGGCTTATTGTCAACGGGCTTGGAAGCTTCGCGCTCCAGCCCTTTACATCAGGCAGTTACAGCCGATTTGGAAGAGCTTCGCGCTCCCATTTACAGCGCCCGCCATTTTGTTTTGCCGCCTGGCAATTTTTAGCATGGTTGCGCTCTCTCTGGCCTCCAGGCTTCAGCCTGTGCCTGTTTAGCATTGGTTCCCCTGGTACCCTTACCTGGGGTTAGCACCTGGGCGATTGCTGCTGCATCGCCACTGTCTGTGCTCTCGGCTTGTTTGGAACAGCACTTATATTGTCTGGGTCTTGCCTTACCACTGACAGCAATTGGAGGCTTGTCTTTGACAGCCCTCGTTTTGACAGGCTTTTTGCCTCGAACGGCCTTGATTACTATATTTATTAAAACAATGAAGTTAAAAGTCCGAATTAAGCAGTTTAAAATCAATTTAAAACTATTAAGAACTCCCCCCCCCAATCAGTCCAGGCTACAAAACAACCAGGTCTTCAAATCACAGCAGAACGAGCGAAGGTCAGGGGCCATCCGGAGCTCCAAAGGAAGTTGGTTCCAAAGGGTGGGTGAGCCCACAGAGAAAGCTCTCCCCCTGCGGGTCGCCAGCCGACATTGTCTGGCTGAGGGCACCCTGAGGAGGCCCTGTTTGTGGGAATGCACTGGGCGATTGGGGATTGTCGCTGGCTGCAGGGGGTCCGACAGATATCCCAGGCCTAGCCCATGAAGGGCTTTATAGGTGATAACCAGCACCTTGAACCTCACCCGAAGGGCAACCAGTAGCCAATGCAGGCCACGCAGGAGGGGTGTAACATGAGAGTGTTGGGACACTCCCATCAAACCCGCGCGGCCACATTCTGCACCAGTTGAAGCCTTCGAGTGGTTTTCATGGGCAGCCCTAGGTAGGGAGCATTGCAGTAATCGAGATGGGAGGTGACCAGCGCATGAATAATGGTGCGTAGGGCATCTTGGTCCAAGTAAGGGCACAGTTGACGCACAAGACGAATCTGGGCAAATGCCCCCCTGGTCACAGTCGCTATATGATCTTCCAGAGACAACTGTGAATCCAGAAGGACACCCAAGTTACGGGCCCTGTCCACAGGGGGTAACACCTCGCCCCTGATGGTCAATGATGGAATATCTAGATTGGACCAAGATGCCGGTACCCACAGCCACTCGGTCTTGGCAGAGTTGAGTCGAAGCCTGTTCCTCCCCATCCAGGTCTGTACCGCTTCCAGGCAGCGGGACATCACGTCAAGGGCATCACTAGGCTGGTTTGGGATGGATATAAAAAGCTGGTGATACCGCACCCCGAAACCACGGATGATCTTTCCAAGTGGCTTCATATAGGAGAGGCGAGAGAACCGACCTCTGGGGCACCCCACAAGTGAGGGGCCTCATAGCCAATCTCTGCCCCCCTGCCAACACCACTTGCATACGGCCCGAGAGATAGGAGGAGAACCACCATAAAACAGTGCCTCCCACTCCCAACCCCACGAGTCATCGCAGCAGGATACCATGGTCGATGGTATCAAAAGCCGCCGAAAGATCCAAGAGGACCAGAACAGAGGAATATCCCCTGTCCCGAGCCCTCCAGAGATCATCCACTAGTGCGACCAATGCCATCTCTGTGCTGTACCCCAGCCTGAAACCCGATTGGTACGGATCCAGGTAGTCTGTTTCCTCCAGGACCAGCAGGAGCTGCCGAGCCACCACGCTCTCAACAACCTTAACAACAAAGCGAAGGTTGGAGACCGGACGAAAGTTATTCAGTATGGTTGGATCCAAGGCAGGTTTCTTGAGGAGGGGTCTCACCACCGCCTCCTTCAGGGTGGCAGGGAAGATCCCCTCCCCCAGAGATGCCATTATTACTGCGTGGATCCAATCACGTGTCACTTCTCGGGCCGCATAGGCAAGCCAAGAGGGACATGGGTCCAGTACACACGTGGTGGCACTCAGCCTCCCCATAATCCTGTCCACTTCATCAGGGGTGACAGGATCGAACTCCTCCCAAATCACAAGACCAGCTGTTTCCTCACTGTCTGACCCTGCCCAGTCAGAGTTCAGACTGTCCCAAATCTGAGCAATCTTATCCAGCAGATGGTGACTAAACTCCTCAGCACGCCCCTGCAAAGGATCCTCCCCTCCCCTCCGATTCAGGAGGGAATGGGAGACCCTGAACAGGGCGGCCGGGTGATTATCTGCAGACGCGATGAGGGTGGAGAAGTGTGCCCGCTTCGCCGCCTCCATCGCCTCCAGATAAGATCGTGTAAATGATCTCAACTGGGAACGGTCAGATTTGGAACGACTGGATCTCCAACCGCTTTCTAGGCCTCTTCTACGGCGCTTCATCTCCCAGAGCTCCTCTGTAAACCAAGGAGCCAACCGGGAACTGCGTTGGGTCCGAGGCCGGAAAGGTATGACACGGTCGAGGGCCCCGGCGGCCGCCTTTTCCCAGGCATCCACCAGAGCCTCGACCGGTGCTTGGGAGAGAGAGAGAGGTATTGTCCCAAGCTCCATCTGGAACCGTTCTGGCTCCATCAGGTGCCTGGGGCGGAACCAGATGGTAGGTCCCGCATCCCAGCAGGGGGAGCGGTGACTTCATGGAAGCTCAGCCACAGGAGATGATGATCGGTCCATGACGGGATGAATAACAGGTGCTCCCCCACCGAGCTCATCACGCCACTGTTCCGAGATAAAAACAAGATCGGGGTTGTGCCCCTCCTCATGAGTCGGGCCCTGAATAATCTGAGTCAGGTCCATGGCTGCCATGGCAGTCATGAACTCCCGGGCCACCCCCAACGCTTCACCCAGGGACGGCAGATTGAAAAATTCCCTCCAAAAAATAAGTTTAGGGAACTCAACCACCAACCCGAGAGAGTATTGAGGAGCCCGGGCAGGGCCATTGATATGCAGTTGGGTGATAGGTACGTAATCAACAGGCCCAACTGGCCTTGCGGATCCCATCTCATGAGGAGGGACTCAGACCCGTCTATCTGAGAACAAGTGACCTCCCGCGGACCAAAGGACTCCCTGATAACAACCACCACCCGCCCACCCCTACCCTGGGCCCTCGGCTGGTGTAGCACCCGAAAACCTGGTGGGCAAAGTTCAGTCAGAGGGACCCCTCCTTTTGAGCCCAACCAGGTTTCCGTAATGCAAGCAGGTCTGTGTTCTCCTCGATCAACTCACGGATGAGGGGAGCTTTGTTAACCACAGACCTGGCATTAAAGTAAACCAGCTTAAGCCCAGGGACCCTCTCCCTCAAACCCCCGGGCGGTCAGACAGAACCAGAAGGGTCGGAGCACGCCACCTCTCGTAGATAGTGTTGGTGTGCTCCCAAATACCGATATGGCCCTCCGTTCATCCTCCTGCCTCCATTCCCAATCGCAACTGGGATCCAAGTCCCCACCCTCTCCCTCGGGGTGCCAGCGGCCCCCGTCCCTGCTCTAGTCCCACCTCTCTCCTCCCCTGGTCTGGGCTGACATTGATTCAGAGGAGCCCCACCAACTACCTGCCGGAAGTCAGAACCCTCCCCCCTCCCCAATCCTCTTAAAAATTTACATTAAAAATTGTATAAAGCCCCTTTAGTAGAACCCTTAGTAAAACCCTTAAGGCGCTTATGCCACTTGATAGTATAATTCCCAATCCGGGAGGCCAAAGCCTCCTTTGGTTCTAGAGTCCTGTAAAAGTTTAAATTTTATCCAGGCTTTTTTCCCCAACCGAACGAATTTACCTATTATTTTATTTAATTGTTCAAAAAATGTTTTCCCCAATCTTATTGGTATTGGTTTGGAAAAGATATAACAATTTGGGTAGTACCTTCATTTTTATTGCAGCGATTCTACCAATTAAAGATAATTGTAATTTTGCTCAATTGTCTAAATATTTTTGTATCTGTTGTACCAACTTATCATAATTGTCCTCTTTTATTGTCGAGCATTTAGCCATTAACCAAATTCCCAAATACTTCACTTTTTAAACAATTTGAATCCCCAATTTCTCTTCCAATTCCTCGTTTTGCATTTTTGTAAGGTTCTTAGTCAGAATTTTAGTTTTTTCTTTATTTATTTTGAGCCCAGCCACTTTGCCAAATTCTTCAATTTCATGCACCAGGATGGCTCCCATCTCCAAAGGATATTCCATAATGAAAGCCAGATCATCTGTGAAAGCTTGAACGTTATATTTTTCTTGTGTGATTTTCAATCATTTTATTGTTCTATTTTGTCTAATTTGTATCAGTAATATCTCCAATGATAATATGAAGAAAAGGGGGGGCAAGGGACATTCCCTTTAGTTATACTAATCTCCTCTGTTGTTATAATTATCTTTGCCAATTGATTCAAATATATCGCTCTGATCATACCCGTAAATTTCCCCCCAAAGTTCATAATTTTTAATTGATTAATAAGAAAGTTCCAATTTAAATTGTCAAATGCTTTTTGGGCATCTACAAACATTAATGCCAACTGCTTTTCCGGATGTGCCTTTTAGTATTCTAATGAATTCATAATAATCTGTGTATTATTTCGTATGTACCTATTGGGCAAAAATCCATTTTGATCCAAGTAAATAATTTCATTTAGTATTTTTTTGGCTCTTTCAGCCATAATTGGCACAAATATTTTGTAGTCAACGTTAAGTAACGAGATTGCCCTGTAGTTCTTAATTTGTTGGGGTTTTGTATCATCCTTTGGGATAAGTGTTATCAATGCCTCCATTCATGTCTTTGGTAGTTTGGCCTGCTCTAGAGCTCCATTATAAATATTCAATAATAGCGTTTCCATTGGTGTCTGTATTTCTTTGTAGAACTCTGAGAGTATACCATCCGGACCTGGGGTTTTATTATTTTTCTGCTTCTGAATAGCCCTCTTTATCTCCATCATCGTAATTTTTTTGTTTAGCATTTCTTTCATCCAATATTATAGGGAGATTTCTATATTTTAGATATTGTTTAATGTCTTCTTCGTCTATTCTTTCTTGTTTATACAGATTTCCCAAAAAACTTTGGGCTGTTCTTTTTTTTTTCTTCCATTCGGTGGTGTATATTCCCCACTTCATCCTGTAATTGTATTTTTAAGTTTTTTTCTTTGTCTTTTTTTCAATTTATACACTCGCCATCTCCCTGGCTTATTAGCATGTTCAAAATGCACCTGTTTCATCGCTCTAAGCTTTTAGGCCATTCCTTCCTGGGAAATCAAATTTATTTTATGTTTAATCAAGTCTTTTTCCTCTCTAATTTTCTCATTTGGGGATTCCTGCATCTTACGTTCCAATTTTTCAAATTTCTCCTGTAGTTCTAATTGTTGTTCCCTTTTTTCTTTGTTTCTCCTCACCCCATATGCTATTGTTAAGCCTCTAATGTAGGCTTTGGTCATGTCCCAAAGATTCTGTAGGGTCGTATCTTCCTTTAAGTTTTCCTTTAGAAAAAAATCCAGTTTTTCTTCCATCCATTGTATATACTTTTTCTCTTTTAACACCCTCTGATTCATAGTCCACCTCCCTCCCCTTTTTACTCTTCCTTTCCATTTCAATATCAGTGGGTTATGGTCTGTCCATGTGTTTGGTGTTATCTTTACCTCCTCTATATTTTTGCTTAGTTCCAAATCCATCCATACCATGTCTATCCTGGACAATGAATCATGTGAGTTAGAGAAAAAGGTATACTGTCTTTTTTGTTGATTTAATTCTCTCCAGACATCCTTTAGGTTCAACCCTTGCATCATATGAAAAGAGGTAATTGGTAGTACTTCTTCTTCTTATTCCCCCCCCCCCCCAAATATATAGTCTTTTTTTGGATCTACGATCGCATTGAAATCTCTCAATAAGCAGATATTTTCCGGTTCTGATTCTACTATTTTCCTATGTAATTTATAATAAAATTCCCCCTGGTTAGTATTCGGTGCATAGATGGTTGCCAATAAAATCTGTTTTTGTCTTATTATTATTTCAATTAATAAAACCCTCCCTTCATCGTCTGTAAATTTATCTCAGTTGTAGCCATTATGTCTTAAGACAACCCGTCTACTAAATCCCCCCTCCTACTTTCCCACACATGAGAAGGTGGCAGCATGGAAGCTTCCGGCCTAATATGGCTTCCAAAGCTGACACTTATCATATAACTGCTATTATCAAATAAATCTTACCCTTATATTTATATTCCCCCAATAGCTTAGGTGTTAATCTCCAAAACGTTATTTACTAAGTTGGTTAACAATCAAATTCCACAATTGATTCTACCATTCTAATTATCAATTCCACTCTAAGTTCATTTAACAATACGCAAGCAAAATAACATACAATAATTAAGAAATATATAGTCAAAGTATTGATTATTTAATTATTTAAAACTAAGTTTATATATCAAAATCAGTCCAATAGTTCCTCCTACTCAATATATAAATTTATCTATAAAATATATAAAAGATAGAGTATATAAATATTATAAATAAGTTAAATGGTAAATGATAGCTATAAATGTCCACAGTAGTATTATAAAAATAATAATAAATGGTCAATATACACAATTGGCCACAGATCTTTCCAATCCAAGCTCTTTCACCAATTTTAAAGAGGTCCTTCTCTCTTTGGTCTCGCTATACTGTCCGCACCGTCTCCACTCTCCACTTTCCAAGTCCAAAATCCAAGATGTCAGCTCCTACTAATCTGTACAGTCACTGCTCTCCAAGCCTTAGCATCCCAATCTATAAGTCCACAGTCACTAATCACTCAGTTCCAATCACCACCAGTTCAACCTCAATAGTTAATACAATTTTCCAACACTCATTTCATTCAAATCGTCCGATCTCTCTGTCTCCTCTTTCTGCCGTCTTCACGATACTCCACTCCCACTGCTAAGGCGCCACCTTTCCCAATTCTATATTTTAAAGCTTCATAGTCTTTAAAAGTTTGTTTCATTTTTGGGTCTATAATCTTTCTCCGTGTGTTAAATCGCCGCTTCCTTAGCGTTTGGAGAGTCTTTTTTTTTAAAGAACTCTTTTATTTGGGTTTAAATCTCTAATATAGAAGTTGAAAGTTGTCTCACCCAGTTCCAATCCTCTATCCACAAACCACTCCACCTCATTATCTTCTTGTCCCGGTTGTCACAGCTTCGGTCTTGCCAAAATGGCCGTCGTCTCTGTTGCCGATCAGGGGGGTTTCTTTGGCTCAACCATGGAAATTGCTGTTTCCTCATGATCTACAAAGCGTCCTTCCTTTCTTCACCACCCCTCCAGGGTGGCTTTGACCTCGTATGTTCTCCTGGCAAGCAGGTATAGGCTGGGTTTTGTGGAGCTCTGCTATCCCATATCTGTCCTGCTGCAATGCCAACTGGTCGAATCCCACACTGTTTCGAGGTCTTGAAGTGGCTTCTTTCCAGGTTTCTCCTCCTCCTCATTCTCATGAGTAGACATTCTGTACATAGTCCCCACGGTAGATGAAGATCTCCAGGTGGCTCATTATTGCAGATCTTGTTTAATGTCAAGCCTGCCCCAGCTTGGGCATTTAAGAAAGAAAGAGCCTTGACTCAATTTGAAGTGAAATGCATACTTTTACTAAAACCAAGTGGTTACAGTGTAAGCAAAGCCAGATCTGAGTTTTCCTGCGTAAAGCTGATAATTTCCCCTTCTTTCAGGCCCTCTTCCTTGGTCATCTTGGTAGTGTCCAGTAAGGTTCAAATTAGGTGTTTTGGTTAACAGTTCTAAAGTTTGGTGCCTCTTTGTTGGGTGTTCGCATTCCCTTCCAGGCCAGTGTCCTTGGATCTTTCAACCATTGTCTCTGGTGGGCACTTCTGTTTCCTGTCATACCCCCTCCCCAGTGGTGAAATTTAAATAATTTAACAACTGGTTCTCTGCCCTAATGACTGGCTGGGTAGATATGGCTGGTGGTCATGTGACTGGCTGGGCTTGGTCAATTCAATGTCACACATGTCGAGGGGCGTCTTGCCTGGCCTCTTCTCGCCACGCCTGGCCCCATCCCTCCCCGCGACTCCTTGTCACAACCAGCCTCGCCTTGCGGGGTGGCTTGCCTCGTTCGGCCCCTTGCCTCAAAGACCTCTATTTATTTACTACTACTGAACATCCAAAATGCACTGTTTAATCCTATGTATATATGCCATATGTGCCTAGTACATTTTGACGCTGTTGATCCCCATTCCATAGAGTGAATTTTTTAAAAAAATAATATTTTAGCAGTAAATTTAAACATTACAGATTGCTTATATCCAGTACATATCCAGAGTGGCATCTGTGCAGTGGTATCAAAATATTGGATGCCACCAGGGACATCAAAGTCCTTTGAGTTCTTAGGAGTATATGATGTAAGTGACACATTCAAAAGGACAGGTTTTGATTGCTCAGTTAAGCATGATTGTTTATGATTCCCTCCGTGGGTCACCTTTGGATATATATTTTTAAGGGGGAGGGCATGGGATGATAGTGCTGCAGTGACTTTTATGGGAAGTCTTTTAACATGGTTTTTCTCCAGGTGACACGGACACTTGTGATCATGTTATTCCAAGGGAGCAGCTGACTTAGTCAACCATGTTGAGAATATCAGCAATGTGATGAGACTATCTCCTATTATTCTATATTATGGTTCACTTTGAATGATACCTTCTATTTATAACGCTTTACATTAGTACAACTAATTCCTACTTTTCTGTACATTTATTTTATTATGTATTCTGTAACTGTTTTAAATTTACCAGAAGTACAGCCATAAATAGTATAAAAATAGTATAATAAGAAGTTAGAAAATAAAACAAATTTAACATTGTAAAAATGCAGGAAAACAAAAATTTAAACCATTCAGTTTTATCATTTAAATCACATTTCCACCTTCAGAACATCAGGTCTTTTTGACTAAAGATCATCATATTTTAAAGTCATTACAAGTCAAGCAATATACAAATTTAATATAATATTTTAATAAAATATATCTTAAATGCTGTGATTACTTTAAGTGATAAAGATGACTCCCCTAATTTTTGAGCCATTTTATTCATATATTTCCTCTCACAATGTCTTGGAATAAGACTACATTTATTGTTTAATACTACTTTATTTATTATTCCTCTACTTGCTGTAGTTTTATTTTGCTTTTCAAACAGTTGTCTCCCGGCACTTGTTACAATTGTGGAAACACCGACACACACACATACACACAGATACATAGTTGGAACATTCGTTTTAAGTGTGAAAACCAAGCTTTTAAAGGACAACCATGTTGTACCAACACAAGCCAAGACTTATATCTGAGTTGAAATGCACAGGATCTCATAGCAGTGATTTCAGGAGCAAAGAATCACAAGTTGAACAATTTATCTAAAACTGAAAAGGAGCTTCCAAAAGTGATGGCAAGGCAGGAAAAAGGGCCTTTTCAGTTATGGTGTTCCTGCCCTACTGTTGTGTCTTCGGCTCCCGAGCCTGGACCTCTGGAGGAAGAATCCTCCGAAAGTGAAGAGGAGGAGGAGGCAAGGGCCTCCTCCCCTGGCCCGTCTGGTTTGGCACCACCCCTGGCCTCAGCTGAAAGCCCTGTGGAAGAAAGCTCCTCTGAGTCAGACGTTAATGAGGAGAGGGAGTGGATTAATCCCAGGTGGCGACAATCAGAGAGACGGGCTCAGCAAAGGAGTGGGTGGGGCCGAGCACGAGGTGATGAGTCACAAAGCCAATGCCCCACAAGGTATAAAAGGAGCTGACTTTACCTTGTTGGCTTTTGTGACGAACAAAGTTTTACCCTGACTGCTTGTGTCCTGAAATACTGCAGCAGCTAAGTGTTTTCTTTTAAACGTGTATTGGATATAAATACTTGGAGCCTTATCAGGGACTGGCCGTGGCAACTCAAAACAACAGCTGTCGTTATCTCTCCCGGGCTCACTGCCAGCTTGTTGTTTATGGATGGTAAATAAACAACTTCTGAATACTCCTGTTCGAGTGTGTGTGCTTGTCTGGGCTTCTGAAGCAGGGAGGGGACAGAACATCTTGTTCGTCACCCAAAAAAAAAAAAATTAAGCCCACAAGCCAGTCGACTCTCAAGCCACGATGGATCAGCAGCAATTACAGCTGCTCCAGCAGTTGCAGGCAGACAACCAGCAGCTCCAGCAACAGGTGGCTCAATTAGTGGCTCTGCAGGTGGCAGGCCAAGTTTCTGTCGCTCCCCCACCTCCTCCTCGTCGGAAAATCCCCGTGAGTGTGCCGGACAAATTTGCAGGGCAGAGGGAGATGTTTCCGACGTTTATGGGCCAGTGCCAGCTGTTCATGGCCTTGAGGCCTGAGGACTTCCCAGACGACCGGGCTAGGGTGGGGTTTGTGATCAGCCTTTTGTCGGGCTCGGCTGCTCAATGGGCCACGCCCTTGCTGTTGCAGAATAGCCCTTTGCTGACGGACCTCCAGGGCTTCTGGCAGCATATGCGCCTCCTGTATGAGGACCCGTTCCGGTCTCAGACGGCGGCCTGGCGTATCAAGAACCTTCGGCAGGGGAGGCGCCCCCTGCAGGACTACGTCGCTGAGTTCCGGCTCCTGAGCCTGCACGCCCGTTGGAACGAGGTGGCGTTAATGGACGCGTTCCAGGACGGACTGTCAGACGAGCTACAGGACGAGCTGGTGCGGGTGGAAGCACCCCAGACCCTGGACGCGCTGGTGGAGCAGTGCTTGCAGATAGACCATCGCTTCCAACGGCGACGGTCTCGACGCGCCCCCCAGGAGCCGCCTGGCCCAGCTGCACCCCCGCGGCCCGTACCTCCAGCGTCGCGGCCCGCTCCGCGTCCGGTGATCCCTGCGGAGGAACCCATGGAGCTTGGAGCGGCTCGACCCCGCCTGACGGCCCAGGAGTGCAGCCGGAAACGCCTAGGGGGGTTGTGTTTGTACTGTGGGGAGCCCGGACATTTCGCTGCTTCTTGTCCTCGGAAGCAAGGCGGGGCGCCCACGCCCGGCCCTGACTCTCGATTGGCTCCGTCGGGAAACGGAGCACGCCTGACCTAGGGGAAACCCTAGGCCGGGCTCAGACCAAGGCGCCGCCGGAAACGGCGGCCGTGGACTCGGGGTCTCCTCGGCACCTGGTTCTGGACACCCGGGTGTGGGTGGCAGATTGGAAGGAGGGGATTCAGGCCCACGCGCTGGTGGACTCGGGGGCCACCACAAATTTTATGGATCAGGCCTTTGTGGATTACTACGACATCCCCGTGGTGCCGGTGGACCCTCCGCTGAGGGTAGAGACCATCGACGGCCGGGAGTTGCTGTCCGGCCCCATCAAGTACGCCACCCAGCCGTTGCGCCTCGTCGTGGGGGATCACGAGGAAGCCATCCGGTTCTACGTGGCGACGGACTTGCACCTACCCGTGGTCCTGGGGATGGCCTGGCTGCGGACCCACGACCCTCAAATCACCTGGTCGCAGAATGGCGTGTCGTTTACCGGTCTCCAGTGCGTGGATCACATCCGCCACACCTGCGCCGGACAGGCCGTCTCCGCCCCGGCCGTAGTTCTGCCGTCGGAGCTGACGGACTTCGCGGACGTCTTCAGCGAGCGGGAGGCGGATCGACTACCCCCGCATCGGCCCTACGACTGTGCCGTGGACCTGCAGGTCGACGCGCCGCTCCCGGTCGGGCGCTTGTACGCCATGTCAGAGCCGGAGTTGGCCGCCCTCAGGGACTTCCTGGAGAAAAACTTGGCCCGCGGCTTTATCCGGCCTTCCTCGTCGCCCGTCTCGGCCCCGGTCCTCTTTGTCAAGAAAAAGACAGGGGATTTGCGCATGTGTTGCGACTACCGCCGGCTGAACGCCATCACGGTGAGGAACCGTTACCCCTTGCCGCTCATACCGGAGTTGATGGAGTGGCTGCGGGAGGCCTCCATTTTCACGAAACTCGACCTCCGGGGGGCTTACAATTTGGTGCGGATGCGAGAGGGGGACGAATGGAAGACGGCGTTCGGCACTCGCTATGGACATTTTGAGTTTTTGGTGATGCCGTTCGGGTTGACCAACGCCCCCGCCGTCTTCCAGCACCTGATGAATGACATTTTCCGGGACATGCTGGACCGTTTCGTGGTCATCTATTTGGACGACATTTTAATATACTCTCCGTCCCGGGACAGCCACGTCCAGCACGTCCGTCGGGTCTTGCAACGTCTGAGGGAGCGCCAGCTCTACGCCAAGCTGGAGAAGTGCCTGTTTTTCCAGACATCGATCGAGTTCCTGGGCCATATCATCACCCCCGAGGGCATCGCGATGGACCCACGCAAAGTCGAGGCCTTGTGCACCTGGGAGTCTCCTCGTTGGGTGAAGGACGTTCAGCGGCTCTTGGGTTTTGCGAACTATTACAGGACCTTTATACCGGGCTTTGCCACCTTGACCCTGCCGCTGACCCAACTCCTTCGGAAGAAGGTCCCGTTTGCGTGGGGGTTCGCGCAGCAGCAGGCCTTCGAGGTTCTCAAGCGGGCCTTTGTTACGCAACCCATCCTGCGGCACCCCGATCCCCGTCGTCCGTTTGTGGTCGAAACGGACGCGTCTAACGTGGCAGTTGGGGCGGTGCTCCTCCAGGCCTCGGCGGACGACGGCACTTTTTCCCTGCGCCTACTATTCGCGGAAACTCTCTCCGTCCGAGCGCAACTATACCATCTGGGAGAAAGAGTTGCTGGCCATCAAGGCCGACTTTGAGGCGTGGCGACACCATCTGGAGGGGGCCCGGCATCCGGTGGAGGTTCGGACCGACCACAAGAACCTCGAGCATCTCACCACGGCTCGGAAGTTGAATCAGCGGCAGATCCGGTGGTCGCTGTTCTTCGCCCGGTTCAACTTCCGTGTCACATACATCCCGAGCAGCCACAACCAGCGAGCGGATGCTCTCTCCTGCAAGCCAGAGTACTCCGGTCTACAGGACCCCCTTCCTCCACAGACGGTGCTGCCGACGGACTCCTTGGCCGCTGTCCAGGAGCCGGTGGACTTGCGGGCGCAGGTGCGGGAAGCGCAGCATCTGGACGACTGGTCCCAGCAGCGGAGAGCGGACGTCGGCCCCGCGTCCCCGTGGACTCTGGAGGAGGGCTTGCTGAAACATCGGGGCTGCTTGTATGTGCCCACGAGTCTGCTCCGTGCCCTTGTCCTGCGGCAGTGCCACGACAATCGGGCGGCGAGGCACTTTGGTTTTTTCAAGACGCTGCACCTGGTCACACGGACGTTCTGGTGGCCTCGGGTCCGGCACGACGTCTTCGGGTATGTGACGTCGTGCGAGACGTGCCGCCGAGCCAAAACTGCGTCCGGCCGACCTCCTGGGCTCCTACATCCACTGCCAACTCCGGAGAGACCGTGGGGGGCCATCTCCATGGACTTCCTGACGGACCTGCCACCCTCCGCCACCTTCACCACCGTCCTCGTGATCGTCGACGCGCTGACCAAGATGGCCCACTTTATTCCGTGCCGAGGACTGCCATCGGCCCGCACCATGGCTCGCCTGTTCCTACAGCACGTCTTCCGTCTCCACGGTCTGCCGGACCGGGTGGTTTCCGACCACGGGTCGCAATTCACGGCGCGCTTCTGGAGGAGCCTCATGGCCGCGCTGGAGGTGCAGGTGTGTCTGTCGTCGGCGCACCATCCGGAGACAGACGGGGGGACTGAGAGGGTCATCGGGATACTGGAGCAGTACCTCCGCTGTGTGGTCAACAAGCAGCAGAACAACTGGGCCGAGTTCCTTCCCCTCGCGGAGTTCGCCTTCAACAACTCTCAGCACACCTCCACCCAGGACACCCCGTTCCACGCCAACCTGGGATTCCACCCGCGGCTCTTCCCCCTGACCATGTCAGACTCCCCTGTTCCCGACATCCGGGACTTCCTCTCCGAGCTGCACGCCGTGCAACAGCTGGTGCGACGGCAGTTGATCCGGGCCAAGGAAGATTACAAACGGGTCGCCGACCGTTCTCGATGGGCCACGCCACCACTGGCCGTTGGAGACCGGGTGTGGCTGTCGACGAAGCACCTCCCGACGGACCGCCCGGTACGGAAACTGGACCACCGGTTCATTGGTCCCTTCCCCGTCGAGGCGGTCATCAACCCGGTGGCCTACCGTTTGACCTTGCCCCGCTCGATGAGGATCCATCCCGTGTTCCATCGTTCCCTTTTGGTTCCCGAGGCCCCGTCAAGCTCCCTCCGACGCCCGGCGGTCCCTGCTCCTCCTGCTGCCACCACGGAGGAAGGGGCGGTGGAATACGAGGTGGACAGCATTCGGGACTCTCGTTGGCTGAAGGGCCGTTTCCAGTACTTGATCGCCTGGAAAGGCTACAGCCCTGAGGACTTCACCTGGGAGGATGCCTCCTCCATCCACGCTCCTGACCTGATTCGAGACTTCCATGACCGGTTCCCGTCCCGACCGCATCCTGACCGCCCGACCCGGGGGAAGGGCCCTGCGGTGGGGGATAGTGTTGTCTCTTCGGCTCCCGAGCCCGGACCTCCGGAGGAAGAATCCTCCGAAAGTGAAGAGGAGGAGGAGGCAAGGGCCTCCTCCCCTGGCCCGTCTGGTTTGGCACCACCCCAGGCCTCAGCTGAAAGCCCTGTGGAAGAAAGCTCCTCTGAGTCAGACGTTAATGAGGAGAGGGAGTGGATTAATCCCAGGTGGCGACGATCAGAGAGACGGGCTCAGCAAAGGAGTGGGTGGGGCCGAGCACGAGGTGATGAGTCACAAAGCCAACGCCCCACAAGGTATAAAAGGAGCTGACTTTACCTTGTTGGCTTTTGTGACGAACAAAGTTTTACCCTGACTGCTTGTGTCCTGAAATACTGCAGCAGCTAAGTGTTTTCTTTTAAACGTGTATTGGATATAAATACTTGGAGCCTTATCAGGGACTGGCCGTGGCAACTCAAAACAACAGCTGTTGTTATCTCTCCCGGGCTCGCTGCCAGCTTGTTGTTTATGGATGGTAAATAAACAACTTCTGAATACTCCTGTTCGAGTGTGTGTGCTTGTCTGGGCTTCTGAAGCAGGGAGGGGACAGAACACCTACAGAGTAACTGAACTGCTTTTATAATCGTCCTTTGAGAACAAGTTCTTCTTACTTTTTCAGGATTTTTGTTTTTATAGCATTTTTATAACTTTTACTGGTATTTCTATTTTCTGTTTTCTTGTTTATTATATTTTTATTGCCATTATTATAGCTTCTACTGATTTTTGCAGTTGTGCTCTTTAAAAATGTTGCCTTAATGCTGTGCAAACTTTATGCAGAGCAGGATACTAAAGAATAAATCATTTGTGTAATTGGTTTTATTTGTATGCTGCTCAGTCATTTTGAGTGAGAGTAAATAGGTAGGTAAGTAGGTAGCAGTGGTGAAATGTAAAATTTGTTACTACTGGTTCTGTGGGCATGGCTTGGTGGAGGGGGGGTAATGCGACTGGGTGGGCGTGCCCAACTTTTTTTTTAACTTTTAAAAGTATTTTTTCTACAACCTCTTTGGCCGAAGAGGTTGTAGAAAAAATGCTTTTAAAAGGTTCTGATGATCCCAGCTGAGCCGCGCGATCTTCAGAGGCTTTTTTTTTTACTTTTAAAAGCATTTTTTTCGGCTGAAGAAAAAATGCTTTTAAAAGTAAATTTAAAAAAGCCTCTGATGATCGCACAGCTCAGCTGGGTATGGGGGGGCCAGGGATTTTTGCTACCAGCTCTCCGAACCACCCGCCGCCATCACTACCAGTCCAAACTGGGAGCATTTCACCCCTGGTAGGCAGGCAGGCAGGCAGATGTGTGTGTATGTGTGTGAGAGAGAGGGGGCTGGGAATTTCAAGCCAGGCAGCCCCTGCCTTGCCCACCCCTGCCAGCAGCTCTGGGCTGGACAGTGGTTTGGCTTTCTTGGTTGGCCGCGCCCCCCGATCCCTACCTACCCTTCCCTTCCTCCCGCAGCTGGTGGCAGAGAGGAAGGCGAGCCAGGGCTGAGCCACTGCTGCTTGACCCACTCCCCCAGCCCTCATCTCACCCTCCGCCCGGACTCTCTGCAACTGCTGGGCCTCGTCTGCCGCAGCTTTTAGTGGGCAGGTGGAAGCCAGGGACCGCAAGGCTGTGCCGGCTATGCCGGCTGCATTACTCCTCCGTCAGGTGGCCCTGCCCACCCGCCAATCCACGGCCTTCGGGCAAGCCCAGAGCAGAACTCCCTCCCCGGCCATCGGCCTTACCTTTGTGGGCAGCTGTGGTGAGCAAAGCGGTGTAACTCTGAGGGCTGAAAGGTAAGGCCAATGGTGGGGGAGGGAGATCCGCTCCAGGCCCGCCATGCTTGGCCGAAAGGGGAAGGCAACTGGGGGAGGGCCAGCTGGCGGAGGGGCAATGCAGCGGCATAGCCTTGCAGACCCTGGCCACCCCTCCGCCTGCTGGCAGCTGTGACAGACGAGGCGCCTCCTCCCCAGGTCCCCGTCCGTTTTCCCCCCAACAGCCGGACAAACATGAGGAATAGCTGGGAGGAGAGGGGTGAGGTGGGGTCAGCCAATGGTGGGATTAGCCAGTTCACCGAACAGAAAAAGTTAGCTACTGGTTCAGGTGAACTGAGGCAAACCAGCTGAATCCCACCACTGCCCATCCCTATATCCTCCTATCCCCGCTCCCCATTCTTTATGGCATGCTGCTATCAAAGCAAATTAGGGCTGAAGTGGCTTGATGACAGATCTGTTCGTCGACTGCCTCTGGGAGCTAATTAGGGCTTTCCTTTAAGTCCTAGCTGGGTCATTCAGGCAGTCAACAAGCAACAAAAGAGTTTTTCAAGGACCCAGCATCTCTCATTTGTTGCATATGTGCTGTAGCTGGCTAAAGTTTGGGAGCTGATTTTTTTTGTGCAGAAAGCTATGAAAAGCTAGGGAAATGGTCCTTTTTTGTCCTAGAAAGGCAGGGCACCTTCACAGGAGGACAGATTTAGGAAAGGCATACATGCACAATTTTCCTTCCCTATTGTTTTTTGCTGGCAAGTCAATTGTGCAGTGGGTCAGCATGCAAGGCTCAAGGGATGGGAAGCAGATCCTGGGATACTTTGGGGTAGGGGAGACCTTGGGAGGCCTGAGACAGATGGGCCTGTACCTGAACTAGGCTTCCCAGGATCTCTCCCGCCCCTGAACTTTACTTAATGACCTGTATATTTGTTTAACTAATATACTGGGGAGACCAGGGATGGCTGGTAGTTACGTGAGGCAAATTCATTTAACATTGTTCCAACTTTCAATGGAAAGGCTTCAGTATAGTCATAACTCAAGGACTATCTGTAAAAATTTATAATAAACTGTCTCATAAACATCACTTATATAATATTTGTGTGTATAATTGCAGGGAATCCAAACTCCATCAAGTTTGTCAGCAGCTAATCTAGCCTCCCTAGGTGGAACCTTTTCTCACCAAGGCAGTGGGGATACTTCTATCTCAGTTGATACGGAAGCATCTATTAGAGAAATTAAGGTAAGGTAAGGTTAATGCTGAAAGGCTTTGTTTGTTTCCCAGTGCAGGATCTGATCACAATTTGGGGTCTGTCCCATACAAAAATGAGGTCTAGACACAGTAAAGAAGAGTCATATCATACTTTCCCTAGCTTAAAAACATAGAATCATAGGGCTGGAAGGGTCTTCTAGTACAACCCCAGCTCAAGGCAGGAGACCTTATACAATCCTGAATAAATGGTTGTCCAGTCAATACTTAAAAACCTGCAGCGATGGAGCACTCACAACTTTGGGATGCAAGCTGTTCCATTAATTAATTGTCAGGAAATTTCTCTTTAGTGCTAGGTTGAAACTCTCTTTAATGAACTTCCACCCATTGCTTCTTTTCCTACCCTCTGGTGTTTTGGAGAATAAGTTGACCACCCTCTTTCTCTGTGTAGTCCTTCAATTACAGGAAAACAGTTCACCGTTAATCCTTCTGTTTGATAGCTAGACTTAGCTAGCTCCCTTAACTGTTCATCATAAGCTTTAGCCTCCAGACCCCTTATTGTATTTGTTGCTCTTCTCTGCACACTTTCTATGGTCTCAACATATTTGTTGTATTGTGGAAACTAGAACTGACTGCAGTATTCAAAGTGTGGCCTTATTACTGCAGTATAAAATGGTACTATCATTTCTCATCATCTTGATACTATTCCTCTGTTGACCCATTGGTTTTTTTTATAGCTGCAGCACACTCTTGATTTATACTTAAATGGTGGTCCAGCAGGACACCTAGATCCTTGTCATGGATTCTATTGGTTGAGCCAGATGCTGCCAATTCTACATGTATATATTTGGTTTTCTGCCTAAGTGCAGGACATTATTTTTCTCATTACTGAACTGCATTTTGTTGGATAGGGCCCAGTGCTCAAGTCTGGGCTGGACCCTTACTATTTCCAGGATGGCCGGATCTAACCATGTCGCAAGCCTTGAATTTGACACCCCTGTGATTTAGTTTCCAGTTATGAAAAAAGATCTGGGTTGAATTTAATCTGCATGCCTTGTTTTGAGAATTTTGCATACTTTGCAGTGACTGAATAAACTCAAATTGTTCGATTTTGGCCAATATAAATTTTGCATATTGTACCTATTGTACCATGTACCTAACAGTGTCAAAAACATAACAATTATTAGATTTTTTGTTTTGCATCTTTGCTACTTTGGAGTATATATTTAATATGAATATATTTTGAAAATATATGGTTCAGAGGATTTAGGGGTTTTTTCTTTAAAAAAATAGTGCATTCGTAAACATGTAAGTGAATGTAAAGAATACTTCACTAAGTTCAATCACTCAATTCAATTATGTTGTATTTTAAATGTCTAATATGCTAAGATATTCTTGAAATTCAGTTGGCATGATTAGTTTGTGGCATGATTAATATACAAATGCTGATTTATTTTAATTTAGTTAATTAAGTGTGAAATCATTCTGAAAAGTTTTAAGTGTAAGTCATGTACCTTGTGACATACCCTATTCTGATACTTCTGTGGCAAAACTGAAACAAATAGCATACTTTGCAAGAAAGTTTGTCCATCGTGCCTGTGATACAACACCTATAAGATTTAGGCCTGATAAATAAATTGAAAATATTCCTTTGAATTTTTCTTTAGGACTCTTCAGCTGAAGTTGAAGAAAAATATAAGAAAGCTATGGTTTCAAATGCTCAATTGGATAATGAGAAAACAAATTTTATGTACCAAGTTGAAACCCTACAGGATACATTATTGGAACTAGAAGAGCAGCTTGCAGAATCTAAGAGGCAATTTGAAGAGAAAAGCAAAGTAAGTAGTAATAAGTCTTCATAGTGTCTTTATCAGCTGTATGGTTGAAGAAAATACTTTATGAAAGGTCTAGATTTTAGGCAACAATTGTTAAAACACTCTTTTTCTAAATGAATATTATATTCTTGGTAATATTGATGGAACTGTTGACTAAATATAAAGGTGATTCATTTCCATCCCCTTACCTGTTTGTTTATCCAGGTAAATCCTGTGGGTATGACCTCACTACATAAAAGATGTGTAGGCCATAATAGAGACTAGAACGTATAGTGGCATAAATTCTTGAGTGGTTTAGAATAGAAATCTAATAAAATACATGACTTAGCATATAGACTGAATAAAAAGAAAACATGCCTGATTAAAAGCATTTTGAATACAGATGCTAATTATAAAATGCTCATTTTGTAGGATTTTGAGAGGGAAAAACATGCTCATGCTATATTGCAATTCCAATTCATGGAACTCAAAGAGGCTCTAAAACAAAAAGAAGAACTGCTTGCTGTAAGTACACAACTGCCTGTAAATAATAGACTTTTGTCATTATATCAGAAGAGAACATTTTGCTCACAACCCATGAGTAACAATATTGAGACTGCATGAGTAAAATTCACTGACAAAAGTGATTTTCCTTGTGATATTCTTCAACTTTGTTAGTACTTTAAAAAACAAAATGGATGGTCTGAGGAGAGAGGAAGGAAGGAAGAGAAAGAAAGAAAGAAAGAAAGAAAGAAAGAAAGAAAGAAAGAAAGA
>WNWU01013905.1:2615140-2635600 GCA_012654045.1 Ptyas mucosa | reverse complement strand
AAAGAAAGAAAGAAAGAAAGAAAGAAAGAAAGAAAGAAAGAAAGAAACTCAGCCCTGAAAAAGCAGGCAAGGGAACTGCCCAAGCAAGGAAGGAAACCCTCCTAGCTATAGGAAAAAATGACAATGGGTGCAAACTAGAAAGTGCAGTGAAAAGTTGTGGTTAGAAAAAGACTGAATGAGAGGAAGGAAAGAAATGCTCCTAAGGAGATCATCTTGCCTTGCCTAGTTGTAGGCAAAATTCAGATAAATTAAAGCTGCCTAAAGTTGAGTCTATGTAGCCTCAAGCATCTCTTCTGTTGTCCTCTCTGTCACCAAATCAGAAGTCTTCCATACATCTCAATGAGTGCCATTGAAACAGTTTTGGGCCTGGACAGCCTCCAGCACCATGCTGGCAGCCAAAACAGGGCAGTGGGGCTGCGTGTGGCTGCCCCGTGCCCCATTTTGATCCTGGACGGCTTCCTGCACCACTCTGGCAGCCAAAATGGGGTGGGGGGCTGCCCCATCCCCCACTCCCCACTTTGGCCCTGGACAGCCTCCTGCAGCAGCTCCCCTGTGCCATGTTTTGGCTAGCAGAGGCACTGCAGGCCAGTCCTTTGTTATTTGCAGACCAGGCCCATGGGCCGGATCTAAGCACCCCACAGGCCGAATCTGACCCACGGGCCTTGAATTTGATACCCCTGTCATAGACTAATACAAATAGAATGCACATGATACACACATATATCAAAATAAAGTTTAAGACAAAGTTAAAATATAAAACAAACTAACATCTTATGAGTGAAGTCTAGGATGCAGCCTACATGGAATTATAATTTAGCCATTAAAATTATATTTATAATATAATGATTATAATATAATAATGAGCCTTGGATAGTACAGTGGTCTAATGCACCCTGTAATTAACACCAGCTGCCTGCAATTATTGCAGGTTTGAATCTCACCAAGGCTCAAGGTTGACTCAGCCTTCCATCCTTTCTAAGGTGGGTAAAATGAGGACCCGGTTTGTGGGGGCAATAAGCTGACTTTGTATAAATATACAAAAGTATGAAGGCTATTGCTTAGCGCATTGTAAGCCGCCCTGAGTCTCCGGAGAAGGGCGGCATATAAATCAAATTTAAAAAAAAAATATCTAAAATTACCAAAAAAGTGGTAATATTTAAAGCATTACAGTTACATAAAATGCATTTAGCTAGTAAAAAATCGGCCCATCAGGGTCTGAAAGATCCTCCATGCTTCTACACAAAACCTAACTACATGTGTGAAACAAAAGGCAGTTTATCTGGGTATAGACTGAATTTGAACAATCAGGATCTACTAATCAAAGGTTAGGATGAATCTGATTCAGGTATCTATAAAAGGAGCAACAAAGAACATGATGTTCCATATTTTCCACCTCCCCAGAATCACAGGGCAAAATCTTTCAGCCAATGGTACTTTTTAAATTCAAATTTATATTTGAATTTAAAATTGAAACCACTACTTTCCTGTATAATTGGTTCCACAGTTGAAATGTCTTTCTGCGAGGATTTTTTTCTCTAACATTCAGTCAGGATCTCTCTTCTTGTAACTTATTTTTTTATGTTATTCTGGAGCAATGAAAAGTAAATCTACATTTCTTCTGGTTACATCCTTGTAGATATTTGAAAAATGCTCTCATATGCCCTTCTGTTGACCTTTCTCAAGGTTAATCACACCTGATTTCTTTAAACTCTCTTCATATAATTTATTACTAATCCTCTAATCATCTTTGCATCTTTTCAAATTCCTTTGATTTCTTTTTAAACAGTGGTGTCCAGAATTGAACACAAGACTCAGGTCCAGACTTTTCAGCAAGATCACCTCTTGCTGAATAGATTGTGTGGTTCATTTCATAAATGTAACTAATTCAATGATTGCTAATTTGACTCCATATTCCAATTTCTTTGCTGATCTACAATATCTTGGAAATAGTTTTATCTTTGTAGTGTAGCAGTGGTGGGTTGCCCCCGGTTCAGACCGGTTCACAAGAACCGGTAGAAAAACCAGTGGGAGGCCCCGCCCACTGCCCTGGATGTCTTCATTGGCGATCTGCACATGTGCAGAAGCTTCTGCGCATGCGCAGAAGCAAAGTTCGCACCCAAGCAAAGCAACCACGCACATGCGATCCCGTTGCGAACCGGTAATAAAGGTAAGTAGAACCCACCCCTGTAGTGTAGATATATCACAATGCTAAAATACTTTGTTCTTGGTGGATCCTCCTGTTTCTTCTTAATTAGACTCTACTATATATGAATTTCTTAGAATATTGTGTTGGCATGGCATTTTTGATGGATATTAACAAACTAGTATATATTCAGAGGAGAACAAGCAAGATGTCAAGAGGTCTGGAAGACAAAAATTTAGCTTATGGGGAATACTTTGAGATGTTGGGTACATTTAGCCCAAAAAGAGAAGAGTAATGAGAGATATGCAGCTGTCTTCAAGTTATGTGAAGGGCAGTCATATAGAAGAAGGATAGAATTGTTCAGTTATGTTCCATGACAAAACAGTGGGTTTCAAAGAGAAAGAGCTCTTCAATAGGTAATTTAATCATTGTTAGCACTTTTATATGTGCTTTATCAGTAATGTATTGTTTTTGGCCATCTGTTGGAGATATTGTAGATACTGGGAAATTGGAAAGTCTGTAGACTGTATATTATCTTGAAATATTTTGAGATTTCAGTGTAAATCCATGCATTTGAATGTACAGGTAGACATTTGGCCTTATTTCATGCATCCTTTTATTTAATTGTTCTATGTGAATGTTGCAGCCTTGAATGTTCACCTTCTCATTAACTATCTTCTCTGCTTTCTATCTTATTGTTTTACATCTCAGGAAATCCGACAACTGCAACAAAAACAAGAGGGTTTTGTCAGGGAAATAACTGATCTTCAGGACACAATAGAATGGAAAGAAAAAAAGATAGGGGTAGGATTTTTGTAGAATTGGGTTTTTTTTCATATTTTCAATGTTTTAAATGAAAAAAGTTATAAATTCTGAAGTAAAATGGGTCAGGATCAGAAAATTTATTGGCCTTCTACAGAACATCAAGCTTGCAGGATAGTTAGGCTACAATCTGTATTTTTTACTCAAAGTGAACTGTCAAGTCCTCAATTTTCAACTAGGTTTGAATCCAAAATCCATTTGAATAAACCTAAGAATAAGTTGAGAATGAAACCATTCCTGCAGTTTTATAATACTAAGCAGATAGGTAATAAGGTAAATTAGGTGATGAGAATTCTCACCCAAAAACAGATTTCAGAAGAAAAGTATAGTACTTCATATAGGCACAATGTAACTGGGTTGTCCAATTTTATTTGAGAGCCAGTTTGGTGTAATTGGTTAAGGCACCAGACTAAAAACCAGAATATGGTGAATTTTAGTCCTACTTTAGTCACAAAGCCAGCTGGGTGATCTTAGGCCAATCACTCTCTCTCCGCCCTAGGAAGCAGTTAAGGGCAAACTACTTCTAACCAAATTGCACTTTCCAAGAGTCAAAAAATAAATGCTAAGTGGCTTCCCACTTTAGGGGTTGGGGCAAGGGTTTGGCTGCACTGCTTTTCTATGGCTACACCAGTTCTTTGGTTTGGCTTCCCAATGGACAGCCAGGTGCCTTTTGGAAACAGCTGAAAACTGAGCTCTTCCAGAGGATTTTTTGGCACAATTCCATCTTGGCTGGATTATAATTTGGCTTTGTTATTTAATTTTCTTCTATATTTTTAAATTATTTATAGATCTTTTTATTTGGATATTTTTATTGTTTATTATTTCTATTTTTAAACTGATAAGAATTTGGGACTTTGGTGGTCTAAAAATGTGATAAATAAATTAAGGGAAAATGGTAAAGTAAGATATGAGTTGTGCAGTTGTAGTTGCAAAATGCCCTTGAAAAGAAATGCAGTGATATTTACATCTTTAAATAGCCAGTATAAAAACCAGTTTAGCAGTTAAAGGATAAGGCTAGAAACTAGCTAGGCTCAGAGATAAAGCTAGAAACAGGCTAGAAACTAGAGTCAGACTGTAGGTTCTAGTCCTGCCTTGGGCACAGAGCTACTTGGGTGACCTTGGGCCAGTTACTTTCTCTCAGCCTTAAGAAGAAGGCAATGGCAAACCTTCTTGCCAAGAGAAACTGGCACTGTGGAAAAATTAGACATGTATTTCATGCAAATTGATACTAAATTTATTTTTGTAGTCTAAATAAAAGATACATATTGTCTAAAAATTTCAGAAACTGGCAAAATTAAAAACAAAATGTAGTGAAAATCATTCTATAATTTCTGAAGTTTTAAATAGAGAGCCTACATATGTCGATTTGGTAAAAAAAAAATAAGATGCTTCATAATACAATATTGTTTTTCAGGCAAAAATTGAACAGAGCTTCCAATGAAACCCTCCCTCCCTTCCTTCCTTCCTTCCTTCCTTCCTTCCTTCCTTCTTTCTTTCTTAAGTTATCTTTCTTATTTTATTACTTTTTAAAGACCTCAAGTAATATTGATGCTTGGTAACTCTTTCAAATGTAGCTTTGGAGCTAAAGAGTTAGAAAATGTTTTGTTATGCCTTTATAAAAAACATTTTAAAAACTGTTGCTGGATATGTGGTGAGATATTGCCCTCTCCCATCAAAAAGCAGACTGTTTTTACCTTGGTGAGATTTCTGAAGACACCCTTATAGTGATGTGGGTACAGTGTACAGATGTGTCAGAAAGAGAAGAGTCAAACATTAAAGGAGTGGCAGAGTGAAGTATGCAGAGCAAGGATAAAGAGTGAGGCTGATTTGTGGCTAGACATGTAGGTAAGGGCAAGGTTGCACAGATGTTTTTCCATAGCGCTGCCCAGTCAATTCGTCTTTGGGCTTTCGCTGTCTGCTTGTCAAAGACTGAGCTTGGTGTTTTTTTAAATCAGCGGTTCTCAACCTGGGGGTCGTGACCCCTTTGGGGGGTCGAACGGCCATTTCACAGGGGTCGCCAAAGCACTCTCTCGTTCCCCCCCATGCCTTCACTCACCCTCACCCTCTGCCTCTGTTCGGTCGCCGGTCGCTTACCCCGCCCACTCGCAATCTATTGCTGCCTCCCGAGTCCCAGCTGATGGCTAAAGGGAAAAAAAACTGTTTAAATTCTTGCCGTGGGGCTTCAAAGGCCCCCCCTACAGCTGATCAGTGTTAAGAGAAAACAAATGAGTAGACCCCTGCCTGCAAAAATAGAAAAAACAACTCCTTTTAATTCCAGCATAGGTTAATTACCATAAGTTGATTAGATCAGCCTCCCGACTCTCAGCTGATTTGCTCTCAGCTGTTTTGCTAGCTGCAAAGAGGTGCAGATTTTTCTTCCCCCAAGCCATGCTGAAAACCAAAACGGAAAGTAAAGCAGGGTCTTTGCTGCAACGTGACAAAATGAGGCAGAGAGAGATTTCTTTTTCTTTTTCCTCACCAAAAAAGGTAGGTGGAAAACTGCAAACAATGGGAAATTTAGGGCAAAAGAGGAGGTTCAAGATTTTAAAACACAAAAGAAAAAAAGCTCTATTTAACTAGGGAATTGTAATAATTGAGATACTATTAATTGTATATTGTGTTGAAAGCAGAAATGGTTAAGTTGTGGTTTGGAGGGATATATGGGGGAAAATATTTGGTTTATTATTATTGGTAAATATAATTAATTGATTTGTAAGAAATTGGATTACATGGAAATAATTGGAATATTCATGTTCATATTGATTAATATACAAAAAAGATAGTTATATAACTAATTGGTTTATATTAAAATGTTGAATTTGTATTAAACAACTGTATTACATAATTACATAATTAACCAATGTGAGGATGGATCTAAAAATAGATGACAATGGGAAGGGGTATAATATAGAAGGGAAAAATTGAAATTGGTTAAGATTAGAGATGAGGATGAAGGGTAATATTTTTTTTTAAAAATAGATGAGGAATAAATATGGCAAAAAGGAAATATAGAAATTGTAAATTTAATTGAAATGACTAAACACTATTTAAATCTGTGAACCGGCCAAATACTCTGTTCAAAGAAAATACATTGTATGTTTGTATGTGTGTTTCTAATTATTGCTATTTATTCATATTTGTTCTCTTTTATTCTTTAAAGTTTAACAATTCATTCTTTATCTTAATATCTTTATATTTGTTTGGGGTTGGTTTTCTTCCCTTTCATCTTTTTTATTGTACAGCAATCTTTCTCCTCAAACATACCACCTCTCTCTTTTCTTTCCTTCTTACTTTCTCTTCCCCCTCTTCTCCTCCCTACTTCCTCTTCCTTTCTCCTTCTCCTCCTCTCTTCCTCCCTCTCTTACCTTCACTCCTACTCTAATTTCCCTTCCCTTCCTTCATCCCTCTCTATTGCTGTATCCTTTTATGCACATGGACTACTCAGAGGGCTGAAAAAGTTATTTTTGACTGGTCCTCGCACTTTTGACTAGTCCTCGAACTTACGACTGTCCTCACATTTTACGTTTTTGCCCTATCTTGTCACCATGGTGAAGAGAAGCAGCTGTGAAATGAGTGACACGGTTTTTAAGAATGCTGCACTGGCATAAATGTGAGGATGGTCATAAGTGTGAGGACCAGTCAAAAGTGCAAGGACCTGTCAGAAATGACTTTTTTCAGCCCTCTGAGTAGTCCCTATACACATAGCCATGGCCGCCCGGTCACATGACCAGCTAGCCATGCCCACCCGGTCACATGACCTCCAAGCCACGCCCACAAAATAAGCCATCCCCACAGAACCGGTAGTAAAAAATTACAGTTATGAAGTAGCAATGAAAATAATTTTATGGTTGGGGGTCACCACTACACAAGGAACTGCATTAAAGGGTCGCGGCATTAGGAAGGTTGAGAACCACTGCTTTAAATCATTTAACCACGCCTCCGTTCTCCTCAGGGCTCCCAGTTATTTCGCTCAGTCTAGCTGTTCGGACTGTTTTTCACTCTGCTCTGGCAGTTATAGCATTTGTTTAGTTAGGATTTAGGTTTTATTGTTTTTTTCTTAGTGGTTGACCTTTCTATATAGATTTATTAGTGGAGCTGAAGATTCCGGAGGAGCAGCTTGCGGCTGCAGCTGCTCCCTGCTGCTCATGTGGATGAGTGTGTCTGGGGCTCCAGGGCCTCACCCACTTTTCGCCTTTATTAAACAGCAGTGTTAGAGCTGATCCGGCTGGGCAGCTCACTTTGGCCTTGGGGCCACTTGATTTAGCCGCAGGCGAGCGCGCTGGTCATCGGTTCACCGGGAGAACTGTGGCCGCCATTTTGGGCTCTGGTTAGTCAGGGCAGCTCCAGAGTCACTGCTCCTTAGGGAGACAAACTCCGAGGTTTGATCCAAGCCTTTTGAACAGCTTTTTGAAGAAATCCAGCTTCTTCAACTTGCTAGAGAGCTGTTGGGGGCTGAGGAGGATCGCAGAGACTGTGGAGGCTGCGATCATAGCCGCTAGGAGTGGCAGATTCCCACACGCCAGTTTTGCGCCATTTTCAACTATCAGGCAGCCTCTGGGAGCGACGTGAGGAGACTCACAGCAGATTGCAAAATTCTGGCAATTTTGGACACACTTGGTTACTGTGCTAGCAGTATTACTATTTATTGTTTTGGCACCCTTGTTCTGGGGTTTAGATTGCGAGGGGTTTGCCTCTCATTACAAAAATTGCTGCCTCTTTAATCTGACTATCTGACTCATCTCTGGCCATATTATCATGGCGGACCAGAATTCTCATCAGATCCTGACCAGCCTCAGACCCCTCCTAGAGCAAAAAAGACCTCTAAATCAAGGTCTAAAACTGCTGTTAATCCTGTCAACAAGGAACAGGGGATGGCTGTTCCCAAGCAGGGCACAATGGATAGGGATGCCCTTAGAAGGCATAATGCCCTGGAAAAACAATGTGAGAAGGCGCAAAAGAGGGCGCAATCATCTGTTGCTCCTGCCTCTCCTCTTTCGGAGGAGGAGGAGGTTTTGCCTCAGCCAGCCATTACCCAGGATTGCTCTGTTTCAGAGTTGCCTGCACATAAGGGACTGGATTGTGGCCATGACGCCCATAGAGCACGGTTGACATCTCAACCCAAGGGCAGACCTCCACCGGAGTCTACATTTACCCCGATGGCAGCTGGTCTTCGAGTGGGGGAGGGGCAGGAATTTCCTCAGACTTTTAATTTTCAAACGCTCCTCACTAATGCTTTGACCCAGGCCTTGGCTTCGGGGTTTTCTCAACAGATGCAGATGCCATCCACATCACTGCCTGCCAGCTTCACCCGGCACAATCACTTTCTCATCCACCTCTGGTCACCCAACAGGAATCACTCGACAGTGAGGATTCATGGCACAACAAGGATCCTGAATTTTCGGAAAATGAGGGCATGATACCAGATAAGCCGGCATTCACTACTCTGTTCCGACCATCTGTGTTTAAAACTTTGTTGCGTAAGGCCAAATTGGTGACTAATATGGGTTCGTTCACAGCCCCCTCAGATCAGGACGCAAACAAACCACAAAATGAGTTATTTGCAGTGCCAGCCCAGGATCAGGATTTTATTCCCTGTCCGGAATTATTTTCCCAAGTGATTAAGAAATAGTGGGATCACCCAGGGTCCTTTTCGACTCCTTCGAGTCATGATAAAAAGATAAGTGTAAGGTGCTACCTGTGTCTTATCGTAGACCGGAACGCCGTTTTACACCATACCCACAGAGGCCCATACCCATACCTTTCGTTATGAGTCCGGACCCAGTGGGTCCTACCCTAATAGGTCTTACAGCCAAAGTTGGGACAGGTACTCTGACAGGCAGTCTTTTCGAAACAGAGGTAGATACCAGCCCCCAGCCAGGAGACCTTTCCATGGTTCTGGTTCCAGATCTGTCAAGTGAGGGAAGTGACTCACTCCCTCACCTTCCATTGGCGGCCGTCGGATAAGCTTTTATTAACAATGTAAAAGTAACTAACAGCGCTTATAAAGCGTCTTCCAAGGGAACCGGCCGGATCTCTTTGCTCACCCTTTTCTGAGGCCTCGGATGTTTGGCTATCACCTGACATAGCAACTAGCTCAGGACTGTCCTCAATGTCCGACAGGCATTCTTTGTTATCCTTAAGTAGGTTTGGCTTAACAATTGGGTCTGACCCACCAACTAAATGTGAGGAGTCTGGTTGCTCAGCCACACGCAAGTCCACACGGTTCCGCCGATATCGGGTTCCTCCAACCTCCACCAAATAGGACGAGGTGCCACTTGTTGTAAACAGGTACCCCTTTCCCAACGACCAGTCCGATCTCCAGGCAGTGGTCTCATCCGAATTCGCTCTCCCACCCTTAGTTCTGGCAGGTCTCTTGCAGATCTATCATATTGGCCTTCGCCATTTGCCTCTTCTGTCGTAGCCTTTCCTGGATCCCATGTATCACAACGGGCTCAAGCAACTTATTTGCCACGGGTAAGGACGTCTTTAATCTCCGTGACATTAATCTTTGTGCTGGGCTACTGTCCATACCTTCGGTTGGCGTATTCCTCCAATGTAGAATAGCCTTCCATGGATCGCTACTTTCGCCAGATGTTTTCCTACATAAGTTCTTAGCAATCTTTACAGCTGATTCGGCTTTTCCATTCGCTTGCGGATGACGTAGCGATGAAGTAATATGATCAAACTCCCATTCAGCAGCAAATTTCTTGAATTGCAGACTTGCAAATTGAGGACCATTATCTGTAATAACTGTATTTGGTTGCCCGTAACATGCAAACTGAGACTTACATCTCTTAATGGTGGTCTCAGCTGAAAGGTCTGGAAGGAGGTCAATCTCCCAAAAGTCAGAGTAGTGGTCCACTATTATCAAGTGCTCTTTCCCTGCATAATTAAACAAGTCTATACTAATGATCTGCCAAGGTCGGGATGGTATCTCATGTGACATCATAGTTTCTCTCTGTTGCCGATATGCATATTCATTACAGATGGTACAATTACTGACAAAATCCTCAATTTCGCCTCGCATATTCGGCCAGTATAATGTGTCACGGGCTTGTCTATAGCATGCCTCCCCACCAATATGGCTTGAATGGATGCGCAATAACATCTCTGGTCTCAATAACTTCGGCACTATAACTCTTGGACCTTTATACAGAATGCCATCTTGTACAGCAATCTCATCTCTGAAGGACCAGTATTCCCTTATAGGCAGGGGAACTGCCTCTTTCACATCCGGCCACCCACTCAGCACGATATTCTTTAGTGTCTGTAGGGCCACGTCAGCATCCGTATGTTGCCTCAACTGTTGTAACCGCTGATTCATAACATTAAGATAATCTGCTTGGTTAATTTCAGCAAAACATGTTTGTTCCTGTCGCAGCCAACAAACCGTCTGATATTCATGTTCTCTTCCCGTAGCTGTCTGATCTACTATGGCTCTACTCAGAGTGTCACTGATATACATTTCACGTCCTGGCTTAAAAACAACATCCAGATTATAATGCTGTAAACTGAGCATCATGCTTTGCAAACGCTTAGGGGCACACAGAAGAGGCTTTTTGAATATAGTTATTAATGGTTTATGATCAGTTTCAACCATATCTCTACCATAGAGGTAACAATGAAAACGCTGGCACGCGAATACAATACTTAAACATTCTTTCTCAATCTGAGCATAGTTTAACTCTGCTGGCGAAAGCGCTCTGGACGCATATGCAACTGGCTGACCTTCTTGTAACAAGCAGCATCCCAGACCATTCTTACTTGAGTCGCTTTGAACAGTAACAGTCTTTGTGACATCATAGTATTTTAATACTGGAGCGGTAGTAACCAAGCATTTTATCTCTTGCACTGCCTGGTCATGTTTAGGTAGCCAGCGCCAAACTGCGTCTTTATCCAACAGACGTCTCAATGGTTGGCACACCTCAGATAAGTGTGGTAAGAATTTTGCTAGATATGTTACAAAGCCAATGAATCTCTGCACTGCTTTAGCATTAGTAGGCGGTGGCATATTCACAATAGCTCTGATCTTGTCTGGGTCCGCTTTTAATCCTTGTGATGTTAAAATATGTCCATGAAAGCGGACTTCTCGCACCTTAAACTATAGCTTCTTTACGCTTAGCCTCAGCTTCACCTGCTTACACCGCTCCAATAGTGCCATTAATTTTCCATCGTGATCATGCTCCGCTTCATCATCAGTGTCGCCACACCCAACTACAAGAATATCGTCCGCTATAGGCTCAATTCCTCTGAGGCCACTCAATAATTCATGCTGCTTCCTTTGATAAATTTCTGGTGCTACAGAGACACCAAAGGGCAGTTTAAGCCACCTCTTTCTGCCCCAAGGAGTCCAGAACGCAGTCATATAACTGCTCTCTTCGTCCAGTTTGCACTGTAGGAAGGCATCCCTGGCATCAACAAGTGTAAAAACTCGTGCCTTAGGCAGCTTGTGCAAAACATCCTCTAACGTTGGCATTGGGTAGTGCGATCGTTTCAAGGCCATATTCAAAAACTTAGGATCGATGCAAATTCGGATCTTTTCCAACTTCTTAATCACCACCATATTACTTATCTAGTCGGTTGGCTCAGCTACTGAAACAATATGTCCCTCTGCTTCATATTTATCCAACTGTGCTTTAACCTGTGACTTAATGGCTATAGGGACATTACGCGGGGCACTTTGTACTGGAGAGACAGCGGGGTCAAGTTGGAAATGAACCTCTCCAGGCACAGACGCAATAGGGCCCTCAAACACCTCCCTATAAACTTGGAGGACTTGGTGCTTTATCAATGGCCTCCCCAAGCTTTGGAGGAATAGGTGTCAACATTATGTAACTCCCTCGGAATGGTAAATCGCATCAGTCCCAAACGCTCACATGTTGAGCCTGACAGTAACGGCTTTTGATCTACATCCACTATTTCAAATTCCAGTTTATGAGTAACCCCACGTATGTTACACTCTGTATAAAATAAGCCTAGTGACTCCATCAGTTCCCCGAATATAACTTCAATGTGGCACTACTAGGCTGAAGGGGTGTCTCAGGTGCCAATTTCCTTTTGTCCTTTAGGCTCATCACATCGCATGTTGCCCCCGAGTCCAACTGACAAGATTGAGTTATATCATTAAATTTAAGATTAACAAACCACTTTTTGCCCTTTGAGTGTACTGCACCAATGCATTCTTTCGTATAGATCGCATCAGTGGTGAACAGCGATACATCCTCTAAATCCGACGTTTGCTCGATATATGCAACTTCCTTGCTGCCAGACACACCCCAGCAAAATGATTCAGCCTCCCACACACCCTACAGGTTTTACCATACGCTAGACACCGATCTTTCCCACGTGCATGCACATTGTCACAGTATTTACACGGTGTGTGGTTATTTGCTGACAAATTGCGAGGTTTCTGTTTAAACTGCTGTTGTTGCTGATGATTCCTCATGGTTGGCTGGTGCTTGTAAGCTACATTAACACAGTTGGTCTGTTTATCTCGCTCCAACGCCATCAGCCGTTTATCTGTAAATTCAATAGTCCGACATATTTCTATGGCTAATTGCAAAGTTAAACCATGTTCTCTTAATAAATGGCGGCGTGTACTTTCCTTGGCAACTCCCAAAACTATTTTGTCTCGGATGAGTTTGTCTCTCAGGGACCCATAGTCACAACTTGATGCCCTTTCCTTTAAGCGTGTTACAAAGGCGTCTGTCGTCTCTCCTTCTTCCTGCATGCAGCTGCCAAAAAGATATCTTTCATATATAACATTCTTATGCGGTCTGAAAAAGGCTTCCAAAGTGTCCAAAATAGCCTTAGTATCAGTCCTCTGTTCTTCTGTAAGAGTTAAACTATGCTTATAAATATGAAGACATTCTGCACCCATCAATCTTCTTAATGTGGCGGCTTGTACTGCTGCCGGCTTATCATCTAGGCCTGTCGCCAAAGAGTAATCTTCAAACTCTGCCCTAAAATTTTCCCAATTAGTGCTAGAGTCATCACTCACTTGCATGGGTTGCGGCAATGGTATGTTATCAGCCATATTTCTTACATCAAACGCTCAACTTTCAGAGCCAAACCACTTCTGACACCATGTTTCGGATAAGCTTTTATTAACAATGTAAAAGTAACTAACGACGCTTATAAAGCGTCTTCCAAGGGAACCGGAAACACCTCATAGAGGCACATAGAAATAAAGATTAAAAGCAAACACAACCCCATAACAGTCTCAGCCGATTTATCCACCAGTGGAAGGCTTCAACATCAGAACGTTGGATTCTTCAGACTGTGTCTCTGGGACTTACACTGGAGTTCAGGGCCCGGCCCCCCGACCGTTTCGTTCCTTGTCCTCTTTCCAGGCAGACAAAAAAGCATCGCCTGATGTCATTGGAGATATAACATCTACTGGACATTGGGGCGATAGAACCTGTCTTGATTGGGCAGGAAGGGTCGGGGGTTTATTCAGTACTGTTTCTTATCCGCAAGTCTTCAGGGGTTGGAGGGGCATTTTGAACCTAAATTTGTCAACAAATTCCTTCAATTCAAGAAGTTCAAGATGCAGTCCCTCAGAAGTATTCTAGAGTGTGTCAGGGAGGGTGACTGTATGACGTCCCTAGACCTGCAGGAGGCATACCTGCATGTGCCCATCCACCCGGACCATTGCAGGTTTCTGAGATTTGCACATGCAGGCAGACACTTCCAATACCAGACCATGCCGTTCGGGCTCTCCTCAGCGCCACGAACTTTTACAAAGCTAATTGCAGCTGTGGCAACCACAGTCAGGTGGATCCCAATAAGGATCCTTTGCTATCTATACGATATATTGCTTCTCTCTCATTCCCACCAACAGGCTCTTCAAGACCTGGAGGTGGTTTGCAACGTACTTACTCTTCACGGATTCTCCATCAATCGTGCAAAGAGTCATCTTCAACCGACCACTCGTATAACTCACCTCGGGGTGTTGATCGATTCGTGCAAGGGACAGGTTTTCCTGTCAGTAGAGAGACAGCAGGACATTCGGGACTTGGTCCACATGGTTCTAGACCAGAAGCAGGTAACCTTTCTCAGATTGTCGCAATTGCTCGGCAAATTTATTTCTTGTATTTCAGTAGTTCCCTGGGCGTGCAGACACGCGAGACAGCTCCAGTGATTCCTCCTCCCAGCTCAGAGATCAGGCCGCAGTACGTCCACTACCAGGACAGACTTGCCTCCCAAGGTACGTGCATCCCTCCGTTGGTGGAGTTCTGGGGCCATCAGCAAGGGGTGTGTATTCCAGAAACCCGAAAGGATTGTTGTCACGACAGACATGAGTCTGGGGGCTTCACCTGGATCATCTAGTAGTTCAGGGACAATGGTCCCCTACAGAGGCCAAGAACCCTATCAATTGGCTGGAACTGATGGCCGTCCGTTGGGCCCTTCGTCACTTCCAAGACAGACTGCTACACCACCATGTCCTGGTTCTGATGGACAACATGGTTACAAAGGCCCACATAAACCGCGAGGGGGGCACTCACTCTCAATTGCTGATGGTGGAGACCGACAAACTGATGAGCTGGGCAGAGACTCATGTCCTCTCCTTGAGAGCGGAGCATATATCAGGGGCCTCGAACGTTTGAGTTGACTGGCTCAGTCGGACTCAGCTGGACCCATCCGAGTGGGACTTGTTCAAAGGCATCGTGAGGGGGTTCGGCCAGCCAGAGGTCGACCTCGTCGCCCGACCAGAGAATGCCCAGCTCCCAAAGTTCATTTCGAGGTTCCCGTGCCAGGGTGCAGTGGACTACAACGCCCTTCGCTGTCGTTGGCCACAAGGGCTCCTTTATGCTTTTCCCCCTCTACCCCTCATACAGAGGGCGATAAGGAAATTAGTAGCAGAGCAAGCAGAGAGATTGTTGGTGGCTCCTCATTGGCCAAGTCGTTCTTGGTTTGCCAACCTGGTGGATCTCTCGGTGACTCCTCCCTGGGAAATACCGCAGGATCGGATCTCTCTCAGCCAGGGGGCTATGCAACATCCAGACCCCCTTTGGCTACACCTAACCGTGTGGCACTTGAGAGGGTCCTCCTGAGAAAGAGCAATGTCCCAGGGAAGGTTATCCATACCATCCAGGCTGCCAGGCGGCCTTCCACTACAAGAATCTATGAGGCATCTTGGCGGGCGTTCTGCTCTTGGTGCCGTCTGCACCACGTCGACCCCACGACTGCCACAATTACTGACATTTTGATTTTCTTTTTTTTTTATTGAAAAAGTTTTTCAAATACAAATTTCCCCCCCTTTTCCCCCCCGCCCCCCCACATAATATATATTTCATAAATCAAGTTAAGCCAAAAAGTACAATTCCCCCCTTCCCCTCCCCAACCCTCCCCAACCACCCCTCTCCCCCCCCAGCCCCTCTGACTTCCACTATATAAAACCCTAGTAATCCCAAACACAATATATATTACTCATCCCCTTCATATTCTAGCCCCTGCATTCTGTTCAGCGTTACCATTTTCGTCTAATCTCCCTCAGCTGAAAGCTATGTGATATTTTCTGGTTTGATATTTGTTTTGTACATAATCAATCCACTTTTTCCATTCCTGCGTGTACTTCTCTTGAGTATGATCCTTTAAAAAAGCTGAAATCTTCGCCATTTCTGCAAATCCGGCCATCTTCTGGGTCCATTGATCAATAGTAGGCAAAACGTCTTTCTTCCAATTTTGGGCAACCAACAATGTAGCTGCTGTCACCATATACAATATCAGTTTTGTTTCCCCCATTGTAAAATCCTTAACTATACCCAATAGAAACAATTGGGGAGAAAATTGTAGTTTTTTCTTCAGAACATTTTGCATAACCCACCAAATTTTTATCCAAAAAGCCTTCACTTTCTTACAAGTCCACCATATATGATAATATGTAGCATCTAAACAATCACATCTCCAACATTTTGGTTGAACATTAGGATACATACATGACAATTTCTTAGGATCTAAATGCCACCTATAAAACATTTTATAAAAGTTCTCCCACAAATTCTGTGATTGTGTAAATTTAACATTCTGGACCCATATTTTTTCCCAGGTATCCATCATAACTGGTTCTGTAAAATTTTGTGCCCATTTAATCATACAATCCTTAACCAACTCTTTTTCTGAGTCCCTTTCTAACAAAACATTATAAACACTCTTAATATGCATTGGTCCTTTCTCTTTTATCTGTCTGACCAATTCTACTTCATACATCATTAAACCAGTTTTTTGATCTTCTTTCCATCTCACTTGTAGTTGATTATACTGTAACCAAGTTAAAGTAATCCCTTCTGCCAACAGTGTTTCTAATGTCTTCAGCTGCCATCTGCCCCCTTCCATGAAAAGTACATCTTTGTATAAAACCCCCCTGAGTGACTTAATATTTGTATTCCACATGGTATCAGCAAGATCCAACCAAAGCGGTATTTTATAATCCCATTTGAATCGGTGCTTCTTCCAAATTCTCATCAAGGCATTTCTAAATATATGACTATTAAATACTTTATCCACTTTATGCTCATAAAATAAATATGCATGCCAACCCAATTCCAGATCGTGGCTTTCTATATTTAATACTCCAGTCCTTGTTTTTCCAAACCAATCGCTTGTTTGTATCAATGCTGCTGCTTCATAGTACAATCGGAGGTTTGGAAGTTTAAGGCCACCCCTCTCACGAGTATCTTGCATAATTTTCAGTTTAACTCTCGGTTTTTTCTCCTTCCAAACTTATTCACTCCTTTTTGCCATTCTAACAATTGTTTATCAGTTTTGAGCACCAGTATCATTTGGAACAAAAAGATAAATCTGGGTAAAACGTTCATCTTAACTGCTGCAATTCTCCCAAGTAAAGACAGTTGCAGTTTTTCCCAAGTTTGCATATCTTTTTGTATCTTTTGCCACAACACCTCGTAGTTATTTTGAAACAGTTTTATATTTAGATCTGCAACTTGTATTCCTAGGTATTTAACCTTTGATACTATTTCAAAGCCTGCCATCCTTTCAAGTTCCTTATTTTGAACCATTGTCAAGTTCTTTGTTATCATCTTAGTTTTTCTCTGATTCAGTCTAAATCCTGATACCATGCCATATTCTTCTATAATAACTTTCAACTGGATTATTGATTTCATCGGCCGTGTTAGGGTAACAACCAGATCATCTTCAAATGCCCTAGTCCTATAATCTTCTTGCCTTATGACTATTCCATTCAAGGAGTTCGAGTCCCGTATTGTGTTCAACAAGATTTCTAAAGTTAAGATAAATAACAATGGAGATCGTGGACACCCTTGTCTTGTGCCTTTTTGTATGTTAAAATTCGTAGTTAAACTTCCATTAATAATAAGTTGTGCAGATTGCTCTTGATAAACCGTTGCAATCGCCTGTATGAACCGATCCCCAAAGTCCATTTTTTCCAAAGTCTTTATTATAAAATTCCAATTCACTCGATCAAAGGCCTTCTCCGCATCCAAAAAAACCAGCACTGCAGGGATCTGTTTATTCTTGTCTAAATAGTCCAATAAATCTATGATTTGCCTCACATTCTCCTTCATATATCTGCCTTCAATAAATCCAACTTGGTCATGATGAATCACCTCTTGAATAGCTGGCATTAATCTGTTGGCTAATACTTTTGCAAAAATTTTATAATCCGTATTTAAAAGAGATATTGATCTAAAATTTTCTGGTTTTTTAGGGCCTAGTTCTTCTTTTGGTATCAATGATACAAAAGCTGCTTTCCATGAAGAAGGTATTTTGCCGCCTTGCTGTATACTACAAAATAAATCTTTAAGATGCTCAATCATTTCAGCTTGTAAAGTTTTGTAATAAACTACAGTTAGGCCATCCGTCCCTGGAGCTTTTGCTGTTTTCAGTTGTTTTATAGCAAAGCTAATCTCCTCAACTGTTATTAATTGATCCATTCTTTCCTTTTGAGCAAGTGAAATTCTAGTAACTCTTTTTTCTTCAAGATATTTATCTATAAGTTTATTCTGTATATTATCTTTAGCATATAACTTAGTATAATAATCCAAGAAAACTTTTTTGATTAATTCTTGTTGAAAAACTTCCTTCCCACCATGCTCAATACTATCAATTGTTCGTGTAGTTAGTTGTTTCCTCAATGTATAAGCCAACCATCTGCCCGGCTTATTGGCATTAGCAAAAGTATTGTGTTTTGCAAATTGTAAATTAGTTGCTATTTGTTCCGCTATAAGCATTTGAAATTGATCTTTCAAAAGTTTTATGATTCCTTGTAATTTTCCATCTGTTGGGTTTTTTATCAATAACTGTTCCTTTTTCATCATCTCTTTTTCCAGTTCTGTTCTCTTTTTCTGTCTATCTTGTTTATGCTTAAAGTTCATTTGTATCAGTACCACTCTCATATATGCTTTACCTGCATCCCAAACTATTTCAATAGGGGTACCTTTGTTTAGATTCAGTTTAAAAAATTCCTTTATATGCTTCTTAAGTTCATTTACATTCTTTTCATATCTGAATAAATTTTCATTTAGTCTCCAAGATATTCTTTCTTTCTTTTCCCATCTCAATTTCTATCCATACCAGATTATGATCAGTTAATGTCCTGGGAAATATCTTCGTTTTCCTTACTTTAGGAAGTAAATCAACCGTTAACAAAATAAAATCTATCCTGGAAAAGGATTTATGCCTATCCGAATAGAAGGTAAAGTCCAATTCTTTTGGGTTATGCACTCTCCATATATCTTTCATTTCCAAATCCTCTTTCATATCAAAAAAAGTGTGTGGTAACTTAGCGCCTAATTTAGCTAAACTCTTTTTGTCCTTTTTGGGTTCTATTACTCCATTCCAGTCTCCCATGATTAAAATAGTTGTAAAGTCCCATTCTAAAATTTTAGAGTGAAGCATTTTATAAAAACTTTCTTGTTGCTGGTTAGGAGCATAAATTCCAACCACCAAAGTTGGACCATTATCTGTATGAAGTTCAATTGCAATATATCTCCCACAATCATCTACTTCTGTAGTTTTAGCTGAAAGTCTTTTATTTATATATATCACCACTCCATTCTTTTTTTCTGAATTTGAGGCAATAAATTGCGTTCCTAATCTTGAATTTATCAAATATTTCTGATCTTGGGTTCTAATATGGGTTTCTTGCAAACAAATAACATCATTATTAAATTGTTTCAGATAATGAAATACTTTCTTCCTTTTTTGTGGGGAGTTCAATCCATTCACATTCCAAGACAAAAATTTAATTATCATTTGGGCTACTCTGAAGTTTTGAGAACATTTGCTGAAGGTCCTTTTCCACACAGGTAATCTTCGGCTTTGTTCCTCCCATGACTTCAACTTGTGCCTTATCCTTAACCTTCTTTCCTCATTGTGGCTTGGATCTCTCCTGTTGCTGTGCTTCCTGCATTTGCTTAGAGGCTGCTCTAGTTATACGTTGATCATCCGCTTTACGTGCCATCAGTTCGAGATCCAACGCCACTTCTCTTGTAGATTTCGATGTATCCTCTAAAGGAGAAACTGGAAAGGGTTCAAAAGGATCAACCACAATGCCACCTATAGCTCCCTGGACCTCCATTGCTTCCTTTTGTGACTGCTTTATTTTTTCTTCAGTCTCCTGTTCAAATTGCCTCTGTGATTCAGCCTCCTTATCTATTGGTGAAGACATACGTGGAGATGTTGAACCTGCTTTCAAAACATTGTAATAAAAATCTTCCGCTTTTGCTATGGTATTTAAGCGATATCTCACTCCTTGCATCCTCAGTATAATGCCAACTGGTGCATCCCATCGAAACTGTATGTTCCGCTTCTTCAATTCTGCCACCGGAAATCCAAAATCCTTTCTGTCCTTTAACATTTTAGGTGGTAATTCTTTAAAAACTCCAATCTCAGTTCCATCAATTTGAACAGTAGAGACAAATGACCTTTGCAAAATATCATTTCTTATTCTTCTATCTGTGAAATATATCACCACATCTCTAGGCAATTGTCTATAGACTGCCACCCGAGAGTTAACTCTGTAAGCCTTGTCAATTTTATAAAAAATCTCATCAGAATCATCAACCTTTAATAACACAGCCAAAGCATCAGCACAAATTTTTCTTAAGTCTTCTCTACTGTTCTCTTTTATACCTCTAAGCCTAATTGCAAATTCCATAGATCTGAATTGCATCATAGTTATCTCATTTTCAAGCCGTTGGGTTTTTTCATCCACATCACTAATTTTAAAGTCAGTTTCCTTCAATTTAGTATCCACTTCTAAAGCAAGTTTTTCCACCTTTTTATCAATCTGCAAAACTACATCAGACAGGCCTTTCACCACTGTTTGGATATCTTTGTTAACTATATCAAACTTTTCTTGAACCAATCCTTTAACCTCCTGTTCTGATTTCTTAATTTCTCTGACAATAAATTCCTTTAAATCCTGAAAGCCTTCCTCCTTTGTCTGACTTTGTAGTTGCAATGTAGGAGACTGTTGTAGCTTGTGAGTGGGGGAGCCCCCCCCCCCCCGC
>WNWU01013905.1:2601473-2615040 GCA_012654045.1 Ptyas mucosa | reverse complement strand
GTGGGGGAGCCCCCCCCCCCCCCGCTGGCTTAGCCTCTGATTTTGTTTGTTTTGATGACATTTTGCGGTTTCCTTTCCCAATACAAAATCCACCAAATCTTCCCAATAATTTCTCCAGGTTAAATCAGATCAGTAAAAATTTCTATAACTATTTAATTATTTTTATTTTCTCCCTTCAAGCCCGATCTGTTACTTTGTAGCGTGTTACAATAAACAAGCCAGTCTACTTTCGCTTTCAGCTGCTCTTTCCGCTGAAAGCAAGCACCATTTTTTTTCCCTCTCAAAGTTTCTCAAACTTCAAAGCTGTAATTCTTTAGATTAATCCACAGGGCTTAAAATACTTGCGTTTTAAATTTGAAGTCCAGGTTCCACCCTGCTATTTTGTTTGGTTGTTAATTGGTTGATCGCGTTGTCTGGCTCTGCTTAAAGCAGAGTTTCCCCGTCGTCCGGAGCTTCAGCAAGTTGAATAGGGAGTCCCACCCTGTTAACTCCCCAGAGGCAGAAACGCGATCTGGGGGTCTCACAGGGGACTCTACCTGTCGTCGCTGGCTCACCTCACAAAATCCTAATAGATTTGGAGTTTTCCGAGCTGTTTCTCTTCTTCGAAACAGCTCTTTAACAGGCGGCAGGGCTGGCGGTCTTAAAAGGACTGTCAGCGACAAACGCGGCTCAACCGGAAGTCTTATAGGACGGTTTTGACAAGGGCTTGGCTCCCGCCACCTTGAGGAGGCAGGTTGCAGCGTTATCAACGGTTCTGTCCAAGGACGCTTCTCACCCACTAACTCTCGATCCCAGGGTTAAGGTGTTTTTATGGGGCGCAACGAACATCAGGCCCCCTACGGTCCATAGGTACCCCTCTTGGGACTTGTCATTGGTTTTACAAGGCCTTACGATGCCCCGTTTGAGCCACTGGCATCGATCAACCTGAGACTTCTCTCCTTTAAGATGACATTTCTCCCGGCGATCACCTTGGCCAGGAGGATGTCTGAGCTGGGCCGCCTTATCCATTCGCCAAGATTTGTGTATATTTAGACCTAACACAGTCACACTCTGACTGGACCCTTCTTTCCTACCGAAAATAAACTCCAGGTTTCACAGGGCCCAGGAGATTATCTTACCTGACTTTTGTCCTTTCCCCAAGCATAGGTTGGAGGTACAGTGGCATACACTTGATGTGAGGCGAGCGCTGCGGAGATACATCGCACTGACGGCTTCGTTCTGTAAGGACGCCATTTGTCAAACATTACAAGTTGGACAGCTTTGCGTCAGCTGAGGTGTCCTTTGGGCGTCGAGTTTTGCAGAGGGTTTATTCTGACTCTCATGGCGAGACCAGTCAGCCTCCCTCCCTTTGACCTCCGAGGCTTGGGTATATCCCAAAGATGAATTGACTGGGCAGCGCTATGGAAAATGGACGTTGCTTACCTGAACGTCCCTTTTCGTAGCGCTGCCAATCAATTCATCCCACCCTTTCAGCTGCCTGGTTCGGTCAGGAGGATTGTTTGTGTTTACTTCTCAGGGCAAGTTGGAGACTGCACTTCCAGCCACCGGTCATGGGTCCACAGCCAGTACCGGCCCAGCCACCACTGCAGCTCCAACAACCGGTCGTGGCCCCACAGCAGATTCTGGCCCAGTAGCCAGCACAAACCCAACAGTTTGTACAGGCTCAGCAACCACCTCCGCCAGCCACTCCCCCTCTGCGGTTCAGGGCGATGTTTGAAAGGACCCCAGGAAGGCTATCCTACTTCCTCAATCAAATCTCGGCTTATGGAAATCAATACCCATCGGATTGGAAATTGATTTCAGCTATTGCAGATGGCATGAATGAGGGAGAAGCAGCAGAATGGATAGTGGAACTTCATGATGAGGATGTTGTGGTCCGCTCACAACCTGTGGAGCTGGCAGTGGAGTCGGACAGTGATGAGGCTGAGGAAGAACATGAGTCAGTCCTGGAGGCTGGGGAAGGCCCGGATGAGGGCTCTGCGTCAGAAGCAGACATGGGTCCAGTGATGCGCAGACTTCAGAGCCTCCAGAGGCTGACAGTAGAGAGGCAGAGGAACAGGAGGAGCCTGTTGCGAAGAGCTCCCAGAAGGCAGGAGCAGATAAGGCAGAGAGGATGACTCGGGATTAAGGCCAAGAGATGATTGACCCCTCTCTTAAAAGACCAGCAACGGCTCTTGGCCTCTTTGCCAGAAAACAACGTTGGGAGATTTGTTTTTTGTTTCACTGTATTCCTTTCTTGTCGGCGTCTGCTTCTGAACTTTTGCCAAGAAAAGCCTTTGGCAGTTTGCCTAATTATCCCAAGGTCAGTGATAAACTGAGGAATGGTGTTTTGAAGAATTTGCTTTAATTTAGTTTGGACTACGCTGAGAATTAGTTAATTGTCAGCTGTTCTAATAAAAACTGTTTTCAAACTGTTTGTATTTAATACTAACTACTTGGGCCTGGATCACAACAGAGGAAGCCTTTGAGTTGGAAGTTGCAGACAAGTTTGTCCAACTGCTCCGAGGCCGGTTCGAGGACATGGCCCACAGAGTAGAAGGTGAGGCCCAAATTAAAGCACTGAAGCAAACTGGCCGGCCTCCCAAGGAGCTAATTTGGGAGTTTCAAAGACTGGCCGGGAAACTGAGGGATTGGCCGGAGCGCCTCCTTGTCCACCACTTCAAGGAGGCCCTCGATCTAGCCCTTAGGCAAGCTTGTGCATCAGAGGGGTACTGGAACACATACAGGCACGGTACAGCACAGCCATGGCCATGGATCTGGAAATCCACCCCCATAGAAACCAACGAGAAGACCCTTAGGTCGCCAATCCCTGGCTAAGCCACCCAAAGCACCACAGCCACACTGTCCGGGACTATCAAATGCTACCAGTGTGGTCAGCATGGGCACCGGACTTCCGGATGCTTGGCTCCAGCCCTGGTCCCCCAAACTTGGATTCCAGCCACATTCCGGGCAAGAAGGACCCTGTGGAAACTGCCCGATAAGGGGGAAATCGCCAAGCAGGCTGTGGAGGTTCCACTCCTTCCCAACAAAGTCGCGGGAACTCCAGCCAGGGAAGACCCTCCAAACTCTGCCGAAGGGAACAGCAGCAATGATGACCCAATGGTAAGTGAAGCCATCCACCCCTTCACCATCAAAACCAAGATAGTAGTGCCAGAAATGGGAGCCCAAGGGAAAATGGAATCTGTCATAGACTCTGGCTGCACCAGATGCCTAATTAGCCTCCCCATAGTGGAACAACTAGGCATATGCACGAGACCCCTAGCGTGCCCCATCCGCTTCGAGCAGGTCAATGGGATACTGAAGGGCGGATCCCTGGCCACACTACTCACAGAACTTGTCAGACTAGAAATGGGCCATCATCAAGAACTTAGCTGATTCGTCATAGCTCCGAAAGTGACCGAATCAATCATATTATGGCTCATGTGGCTAGACAAATGGGGGCCATGGGAGGATGGCTATAGAAAGCTAAACATAGGCATTGGACCATTACTGCCTGTAAAACCAGATCGGTGTCAAAATGCCACAAACCCCAACAACACCAGCAAACCCGAAGCCGCAGCCCCCACCACAGATGGACTTCCCGGCAGCCTGCAGGTGCCAAAAGAGTACTGAGACCTATCGGGAGTCTTCGGCAAGGAAGAGTGCAACTTCCTCCCCCCTCACCGTGTGACAGATTGCACAATCAAATTCGTGCTGGGAGCCAAGCTGCCCAAGCCAAAGATGTACTCCATGACTTCCAAAGAGATGGAAGAACTGAGAAAATACATTGATGCCCACCTAGCTCGGGGCTTCATCCAACTCGCAAAATCTAGAGTTGCATCTCCAGTACCGTTTAAAGGGGGGGAAAAAAGATGGAGGGATGAGGCTTTGCATTGATTTTCATGGAATTAATGCTGTGTGCCTGGAAAACACCTACCCCCTACCCCTCATTAAGGACATGCTAAGCCATTTAGCCAAGGGCAAGGTGTTCACCAAACTGGACTTGAGAAAAGTTTAGTATTTCATAAGAATCAGAGAAGGAGATGAGTGGAAGACAGCCTTTAACTGCCCACTTGGCAGCTTCCAATTCAAAGTCATGCGGTTTGGCCTGCAGGGAGCCCAGCAGTCTTCATGCAATTAATTAATGAAATGCTGCAGGATCACCTATAAAAAGGGGCCCTAGTTTACCTGGATTACATTCTCATATTGAGCTAAATTCTCAAGGAGCTTGTAAAGCTAGAGTGGCAAGTGCTGAAAAAACTCCTCAGTGCAAAACTCTACACGAAGCTGTCAAAATGTGAATTCCATCAAAACTCCCTAGATTACCTAGGCTACCGAATATCCAGTGGAGGGATGGAAATTGACCCAGGAAAAGTGAAAGCGGTGCTAGACTACCAGCCCCCACACACCTGCAAACAGCTTCAAAACTTCCTGGGGTTCACAAACTTCTACAGAGAATTTATCCCAGCCTTCGCAGAATTCGCCCTGCCTCTAATAGAACTGTTAAAAACAGGGCCGCCTCCCGCAACACCACAGCCAAACCAACCGCTTGCCTAGTCAATAGACTGTCAAAGACTTTTTGAACAATTAAAACAGCTCTTTGCTGAAGAGCTAATCTTCCAACACCCGGACCCAGAACGACAGTTTGTCATCCAAGCGGACGCCAGCAACGTAGCCATGGCAGCCGTGCTTCTACAGAAGGACTCACAAGGACAGCTCCTACCTTGTGCCTACGTGTCCAAAAAGCTCACCGAGACTGAAAGGAGGTGGGCTATTCGGGAGAAAGAAGTTAGGCAGTCTGCTAGGCTATCCTCTCCTGGAGGAATTTTCTAGAAGGGGATAAATTGCCTTTCACGGTCTGGACTGATCATAAAAACCTTGAAGCTCTAAAAAAATACCCAGGAAAAAACCCTCTAAAAAAATCTCCCAAACAATAAAATAATAAAATAAAAAACTTGAAAATGGACTACTGCAACACTCTCTACATGGGGCTCCCCTTGAAGAGCACCCAGAGGCTCCAGTTGGTCCAGAATGTGGCCGCGCGGGTCGTTATGGGAGCAACATGGCACTCCCATGTGGCTCCCCTCCTGCGCGAGCTGCACTGGTTCCCTGTGATCTTCCGGGTGCGCTTCAAGGTTTTGGTTACCATCTTTAAAGCGCTCCATGTCTTAGGACCGGGGTATCTACGAGACTGCCTTTTGCCACCAATAGCCTCCCACCGACCAGTACGCTCCCATAGAGAGGGACTTCTCAGGGTGCCATCGGTCAAACAGTGTCTACTGGCGGCCCCCAGGGGGAGAGCCTTCTCTGTGGGAGCACCCACCATCTGGAACGAGCTGCCCTCGGAAATACGGATAATCCCGGATCTTCGTGCTTTCCGCCGTGCCCTCAAAACATTTCTATTCAAGCAGGCCGGCCTGACCTAACCTCATTTAAAACTACGTTTAAATTTTTAAATTTTGAATCTGCCCTATAAATTTGAGATGTTTAATTTAATTCTATTTCCGACCTAAACCATTTAATTGTATTTTAATCGGTTATTGAACATCTGTATCACATGTATTTATCGTTTAACTGTTCACTGCCCTGAGTCCTTCGGGAGTAGGGCAGTATATTAATTAATTAATTAATTAATTAAATTAAATAAATAAAAAATTAATAAAATAATAAAATAAATAAAATAAAATAAAATATTGTAGCAAAATATCTTTTAAAAGTGTCTGAAATTGGTTGGCTATTACATTCCCAAGCACTTTTTGTTAAAAAGGGGGGGGCAGGTTTTTTTTAAAGATGATTTTAATTTTTAACTCCAACAATGTGATTAAAATAACCCCTTCTATTAGAGATTTATTAACAAAAGGATAGACAAGCAAGTTAGTTGCAGACTGGTCTTCTTCAAATTTGTTTTTATCATTATCTAGAACATTTAATCTTAGCAACTAACACTTCAACATCATCTGTCACTGGATCATTCTCTGTTATTTAGCCTTCAGAAGAAAGAGGGTTGAATGGTTTCCTTTTATTATAATACGGTTAATACTTGTCCTTAAAAGTGAATTCTAGATTTAGGATATTTCTTAGCACAAACAGCAGAACCTCAGATTTAAAAATTTAAAAACCTTTGGCCATAAAGTCTTTAGAGTAGAACTATTATTTTTCATTAATATCCAACACATTACATTTGCATTAGATATAATATTTCTCTTTCTGTAATGAAAGAGAAATATGTGTAATGCAAATGTAATGTAATGTAATGAGTATGCCAACTGTAGCGGTAATAGAATTCACTGGTTATCAGAATGGAAGGAGGAGCTGAGTTGTATATAAAGTAATAACCATAAAAAGAGATTGTGAAGAAATTAAAATAGAACCAGGCTTGCCTTGATAAGTTAGTGACAGAGTGTTTAGGGAAACCATTTTCAGTGGAAATTGAAACATGAAGCCAGCTATTAACAATAGTGCTTAGAGTTATATACTGCTCTGCTTTGCAGCACTCTTTGAACATTTTACAAATGTCAGCATATTGTCCCCCCACTCCCCCACCAAATCTGGGTCCTCATTTTATCGACCTTGGAAGGATGGAAGGCTGAATCTACCTTGAGCTGTCCAGGATCGAACTCCAAGTTGTGGGCAGAGTTAGCCTCCAATATTGCATTCTAACCACTGTGCATCAGGGCTCCCTTAATGTTAGTTAAGAGAAATTTCTGTAAATAAACATTCCTTCTTCTTTTATGCAAATCTTTTATCTTGTGAATCTAAAATTGCTGATTCTTATTGCTAAATTTCTTAATCTTTATATCCTCTTTTCTGATTTTAGTGTCTTTATCTTCTGCTTCTTCGTTAAATACTTAGGCATTAGAAAGGCAGAAAGTTTTCTTTGATTCCCTAAGAAGTGAGCGAGATGATCTTAGAGAGGAGGTGATTTTGCTGAAGGAACAATTAAAGGTATGATAAAGCAAACGAACAAACAAAAGCCAAAAAATATAAAGTATAAAAGGTAGTGATATTAAATAATAGCATTTTATTTCAGTATACCAGAAAGAACCTTCCTTGAGTGTTCCATTATTTGATGAGCTTAAACTAGCAGTGGCACATCATTGTTTTCTTAACTAATTATATTCTCTTGTTATGCTGCACTTGAAGTGCATTTAGCTATATTTGGAAATTAGGAAGAATTAGTATTAGATAACAGCATATATGAAAAAATGTCAAGCTACTGGAGTGGGACTGTTAATCATACCATCTGTGCAGCACGAAGCTGTATCATGAATTGTTTTCATTTAGGATAGTGGCATAATCTGCGAAGATCACCTCCTGCTGCAAAAGTTTTAGAACTGTTATCTAGTTATTATATTCTGCATACTCTTCAGAATACTCTGCATTCATGTGATTTTATTATGCAGGATTTCAGTTTTTGCAAACATAGTTTACATGGAACTGAATGTTATAAATATATTTTGTTTTGCATTCACAGCAATATGGAATAATTACCAGTTTAGGAGTGACTACCAATGGAGAAATCTCTGATTGTATTGCTAAGGATGGACTATCAAATTCTTCCAAGGTTGTTTCAGAGACAAGTCATGCCTTTAAAGTATCTGAGGATTGTAGAGAAGGTAAGCATTTGCATTGTATTAAGATACTATATATGATCACTTTTTGCTTGAAGATGTTTATAATCTTAACAGTAATATTCTGCATGATCTACACATTAACTTTTCCTTAATACAACAATCACTTAAGGCCATTATTTTTTTTAAAGTGTGGTTTTTTTGGTGAGAAGAGTTTAATTGGGTGTTGTTTAATTCCCAATTTCAGGAAAACCAAATAATTTAAAGCTAGCTTTAAACCTAACTTTAAAGCTACAATATACCTATTGTAAATTTCATTTCAATATATTAAGCATAATATATTGTACATATATTATTTGTAGACATTAACTTTGCTTTGGTTCCCAGCAGTATATACGAAAAGCACTTGAAAATATTGTTTTAGGTAGTAATTACAGATAGTGCTTAATTTATGACCACAGTTGGGACCAAAACTTCCTCACTGAGCAATATGGTCATTAAGTGAGTCATCCCAAAACTATCCCTGATTTTACAACCTTTTTTGCCATGGTTAAGCAAATCCGGCTTACCCCATTGATTTTGCTTGTCATAAATATCATAAGCCAGCTGGGAAGATTGCAAATGGTAATCACATGATCTTGGAATGCTGCAACCATTGTAAATGCTGGTTGCTAATTACCTGAATTGCAGTCATGGCCCACAGACACACTGTGATGGTCATGTGAGGATCAGTCATAAGTCCTTTTTTTCAACACCATCATAACCTTTTAACAGTTGCTAAACAAATGGTTGTAAGTTGTAAAATTCATTACATTGCTATTCATAATAGTTATTTGTAACAGTTATTAATTACAGTGAGATTTATCCCAGCCATATGTTCCATTAACATAGTTAACAAAACGTTGTATATTTAAATTATTGGCTCTATTATTAACAAAGTTAAAACCAAGAAATTTTAATTTGTACAATCCACTGAAGTAATACAAATTCAATATAGTTGACAGTGATACACTTTTCTGTTCAGATATTTTATGTTACGTTCTTCCTTTGCATTCATATAATTTGCAAAAGTGGATACTTTTTAACATGTTACCAATTCTTTTTTGGGGTTTTAAGTGGAAAGGTAAGTGATAGCATACTTAAATGATGTATCTATATTGTGGTCCCTTGAACTTTCTTATAATGATCTTTTAGGCAGAGCAAATGAAGTGGAGATGGAAAATGAGATTTTGGAGAATATGGGGAAAAGAGAAATCTTAAAGAATACTGAGCATGAGGAAAACACAGAGGACACTAAGGATCAGGAAATCATTCTCAAACGTTTGGAAATAAAGACATTGCCTGATGATGAAAATATAGAGACTAAGAAAGTCACTGAAGCCAAAATTACATCAACACTGAAATTAAATAGTGGACTTGAGGATCCTGTAAAAAGTTACTCAGAATGTATCCCAGAAATTGTTTATTCTCTTCAAAAAAGATATTCAGGTGAATTAAAACTTGAAGGGGCTTCACCAGGTCATATTTTAGAAGAGAAAGTGTCTGATAGAAATATAAATGTAACTCCTAATCAAAATAATATGGCAGATCCAAGTATTGAAATCAATCAGGAAATGCATGCCAATTTAGAAATAGTTCCACAACAGCAAAATAAAGAAAAACAAATAGATATTGTAGTTGATGAGTCAGAAGGGAATAGTGAAGTATTTTGGGAAGCTTTAGATTTTATAAATAATGGCCACATGGCAATTTCTACTTCACCAGAATTGGTAGACGTTATCTTTATGAAAGCCTCTAGTATTGATCTTAATAGTGAACGATCAAAAAATGGGGTGGTTGAGGGAGATTTAAACAAAGAATTTCTTAAAAATGAACAAAATCCTACCATAAATACTGTAACAAAAGGGCCAAAAATAGAAATGTGTGAAACAAATGAAGAGAATGAGGCACAAAGTATGATACTGCAGCAGGAGGACCAAGTAGTAGATTCTGCAGAAGAACAAAAAAGAACATTGTGTATTACAAAAGTTAGTTTGAATGAGTTTGGAGAGGAACAAGAACAAGTTAAAATTGAAGAAATCCAGTCACCACCTTCAAAACATGGTGCAGTTGTTGAGAAACAAAATGAGCAAGAGTTAGGAACAAATAAAGAAAATGTTGAAGATATGAAGGCATTAAATGCTTATTTAGATTTTGAGGAAAAGAACAATGAATGTACTGTGAAACATATTCTTGCAGAACAAGCTGTTGTAGATTATATAAATCAAAGCAAATGCCAGACCCATAAAGAAACAAATGCAAACGTAGAGAATGATTCCAACTGTAATATAAAATCAGCTTGCATAGATGGAGCTCTGGGTAATATTGATATGATAAATAAAGAAGTTGCTGGCAGTCATAAAGAAGTTTTATCTGCAGGAAAACAGAGTGTTGATAAAGAAGACAATACTATTGAGTCTGCTGTAACTACAACTACAATGAAAGTGGGTACTGAAGAAGCATGCACTAGGAATAAAGAGGGTAAAAATTACAGACAGCTGCATGAAGAAATTCACAGTATTGTGCCAGATATTGAGGAGGTTGTTTGTCTTGAAACACAGAAGACTGAATTAATTGAACAAAACAAGCCTGAGAGTAAAGAAATAATTGTAGAAGAATATCATGAAGCCGTAGATGTTTATGCAGCTTCTTTTGGAGAATTGAAAACTTCTGAAAAGAGAGATGATCAGACTAATAAAGATAATGAAAAGGTCAAAGCCAGCTTAATCTCATCCGATGAAGTTGGATCTGAAGCTTTTGTGGAAGAAAGTGACAATATTCAGCAACTGAAAGAACATAAATTTGAAGAAGTCAAATTTGTGCAGATTGATTTATCTGTTTCTGAAACAACAAAGTCACAATGTGGACAGCTGGAAGAGGAATGTAAATTGTTGGATGAAATCAGCTCAGTACAAATTGCTGATCATACACCAGAACAGTTGGAAAACCTGGAGAGTGCTGTGGATGAAAGTCAAGAGGAAACACAAAGGTATAAGAAAGGTAAAGGTAAATCTCGGGAAGACTGCATTATATCATAAAATCAGGAACTGGATCATTGTTCCACCTGGCATCTGTTAAAGAACAAAATTACATCTTTAATTTTTAAAAAGTCAAAATTTGAAAGAAGTTCTACCATTAAATTAATGTCATACTCTAAATAATGCAAAGTAGTCAATAATGTATGCATGTAGAGGCTACCTTTTTTGTCAAGTTTAATTATAGTCTAATCAAAGCTATTACACTAATTCCCAATGAACTGCTTTTTAATATTCCATCAAATATAGTATTTGTTCTCTAAGAATTTTAATGAATGCTACGATTGAAAAATTCTTGGGAATGATTAGGATGCCTGCTTTTTGATAAAATGTCACTAGTCTGATACATTTATATTTGATTTCAAGTTATTATATAGAACTTTAGCTTCAATACTGTTACACTTTCTGAACAAAAAGGCAAGGTCAAGCTGAATGAATAACAATGAAATTATGACAATTTTTAGAGAAGTAGCAATTTTTCGCTGTGTATGTTTCACTCACTTCAAATTAATACCATTTCAAAGATGGCAGAGATCTATACATAAAGCACTACTACTTACAGTAAAAGTCATTTACTAAGAATCATAGAATTCAGTCACAGCCAATTCAGCCTTTTCTTACCAAATCAAGCTCTTGTTGGTTTAAATCAGTGAATTAAACTTAATATCTCTGCAATTGATACATAAATGACATGCTCTTGATCCAATTTAGCATTTATAGTTTTGTCTCTCTTCCTCTGTCTCTTTCACTGTAATCTATGTAGGTTCATGTATGATAAAAACTTTCAGTTCGCTTTATATTTAGCCTTTGTATTAAGCAATATTTACTACAAATTGTAATCTATTTACTTAAAAGAAACTATCATTTGTTCTCTGCATTGCCTTGCAAATAAATAGATATTGAATGTTAAATGTAAACCAATATTTTCTTATATTGGGAAATCTGTCCCTTTAATTTTTGCTGGAATGTAAGTCTTGATTGTCTCTCTAATAATTATCTCTATTTAAATCACAAAATGAAAGATAATAGGTACTGCAGTTTTATGATAAAACTATTTAACACACTGTCTTCTTTTTCTAAAAGAATAATTTTCCATTATTAACTAATAATGGCTAAAATAAATCTGAAAGTTTTTCATTTATGAGCATATAAAACTTTTTAAAACATAAAACATTTATGAGCATATAAAAACTTGGAACACTTTTAATGAATAAAGTAATTCAACATTTGCTTTACCAATCTAAAATTAAGACAATGCAAACTCTAAAATTTGTATAGCTATATAGCAGTGTAACAGTGTATTACATAAAAATAGAAAAACATTAAAAATATAACATAGTATCTAATGTATATAATGGAAATAAAGTTTTATAGTTTAAAATGTCTCTTCTCATTTGTTTGTAAACTTGATTTAATTAATAGTTCTAATATTTTGTGCAACTGCCATTTCAGCAAAACATAAATATTTTAAAAGACATATTAATAGTTTTAAAGAAATTGTTTGATAATTATTGCTCATTCCCTATGCTGAGAAATGTATCTGTAAAATAAGCATTCTACCTTTTGGGAGGGAAAAAAGATAAGGGATGATGAGAGAAGAGGAGAAAAGAAGAGGAGAGAGAAGAAACTCATTGACAAGAATTACTATTTTATCTGATATGATTATACTGCTCAGTTGTTTCATTGGATATGTGTATACTGCACAAAGTTGTATTAAAATTCCTTAGGCAGCAATTCTTGTAACTGTATGGAAATAGGAGGAAGGAGTATTAAGTATATTCACTTGAATTCTTTATAAATATAATAAAGGTGAGATTGAATAATTGTAGTCTTGTCTAAATGTTTTATACCTGCAACATAATTTATAAGGAATTCTTACTTATCCTTAGTTTCATGATATATAATTTTCTTTTATATCTTAATCTTAAAATTTTATTTTCAGCTTACTCTTAATGTAGTAGCCATTCATTAGAAAATAATTTTCTTTACATTAAAGAATTCTCACTCAGTGCCCAGTGTATCATTACATTGTGACTAAGATTTCCACTAAATTCAAATATTCTTGCTTTCAGTAAATATGTATATTCTTTACTACTTATTCTTTACTGAATTTATTAACTTGAACTTGAACTATTGTCAGTTTTTGAGTATGCTCCATGCGGCTGGATTAATTTATGTGGAATTATTACAGAAGTGTCCTTTTTTTGCAAACAAATTGTATTTTTTCATAATTTTATTATGTTATTAATTAGAGCCCTATAAAATATTGAACAGTTTACTATTTGCCGCAAAAATATTAAATTAGGGAAAAGCCAGTTAATGATCTCCAAAATAAATGTGAAAATCACTTGGCCTTCCAAGTGATATTATATTATGATTTTATATTATATTTCATAATATAAAAAGGTTGGATGTTCTGTATTCAGCTTCATGAAGTGAATCATTTGGTTGCTTAATCACTGTCAGAATAGAATTGTTCACTTATATCCCATTGTGTATATCTGATGGTAAAACAAATTGCTCCAAATTGTTAGGGAGCCACCCAATACAAAGGGAGAAAAGGTTAGGCGAAGAGAAGAAGACATTTCCAACTGGTACCATTGTGTATGAAATCCGATACTTAGCTTTTAAACATTTTAATAAAAAAAGGATATAATTCCAAATAATTCCAAACCTGACCTTCAGCCAGCTATCATTCTTATCTCTTAAGAATGTTTGGCATATATGGATCTAAAGGTATTGTTGTGAGGTAAATGTAAATAATAGTAGACACTGGTACTTTGTGGCTGCTAATTTCCCATTTATAAAAATAATCTAAAAGGAAAATTAAAACTTAGGCAGCCATGAATGCGGTATTGCCCTTATCTTAAAAGAGATTTTAAAGAAGCGGTTTCTATATTATTATTATTATTATTATTATTATTATTATTATTATTATTATTA
>WNWU01013905.1:2537377-2601463 GCA_012654045.1 Ptyas mucosa | reverse complement strand
TATTATTATTATTATTATTATTATTATTATTATTATTATTATTATTATTATTATTTTATATTTATATACCGCTCTACTCCCGGGGGACTCAGGGCGGTGTACAGACAAATGATAAAATACATATAATACAAATATTTTAAAGAATTGATTAAAATACAATTAAATAATTTGGTCTTAAACCTAAAATTAAAACTCTAAATTTATGAGATTAAGATTTAAGAATATAAGAGCAATTTTAGAAGAGGTTAGTCCAGGCCAGCCTGCTGGAATAGAAACGTCTTGAGGGCACAGCGGAAAGTGCAGAGATCTGGGATTGTCCGTATCTCCGAGGGGAGCTTGTTCCACATGGTGGGTGCCCCCACAGAGAAGGCTCTCCCCCTGGGGGCCGTCAGTCAACACTGTTTGACCGACGGCACCCTGAGAAGCCCCTCTCTATGGGAGCGTACTGGTCGGTGAGAGGGTACTGGTGTCAGAAGGCGGTCTCGAAGATACCCTGGTCCTAAACCATGGAGCATTCTAAAGGTGGTAACCAAAACTTTGAAGTGCACCCGGAAGAACACAGGAAGCCAGTGCAGTTTGCGCAGGAGGGGTGTCACATGGGAGCGCCACATTGCTCCCATAACTACCCGCGCGGCCGCATTCTGGACCAACTGGAGCCTCCGGGTGCTCTTCAAGGGGAACCCCATGTAAAGAGCATTGCAGTAGTCCAGGCGGGAAGTGACGAGAGCATGAGTGACCGTGTTTAATGAGTCCCGATTTAGAAAGGGGCGCAACTGGCGTATCAGGCGAACCTGATAAAAAGCCCTTCTGGCCACAGCCGTCAGGTGTTCTTCTAAAGATAGCTGTGAGTCCAGAAGGACGCCTAAGTTTCGAGCCCTCTCCGTGGGGGCCAATGACTCGCCCCCAATAGTCAGCGTTGGCATCAACTGACTATATCGGGATGTCGGAAACCACAGCCACTCGGTCTTGGATGGGTTGAGCCTGAGTCTGTTCCTCCCCATCCAGATCCGTACAGCCTCCAGGCACCGGGACATCACTTCAAGGGCATCATTGGGGTGGTCTGGGGTGGAGATGTACAGCTGGGTGTCATCAGCGTACTGGTGGTACTTCACCCCGAAACCACGGATGATCTCACCCAGTGGCTTCACATAAATGTTGAACAGAAGGGGCGAGAGAACCGATCCCTGTGGTACCCCACATATAAGGGGCCTCGGGGTCGATCTCTGCCCCCCTGCCAACACAGACTCGACCGGTCAGAGAGAAAGGAGGAGAACCATCACAACACGGTGTCCCTCACTCCCAACTCTTCCAGCCGGTGCAGCATGATACCATGGTCGATGGTATCAAAAGCCGCTGAGAGATCTAATAGGACCAGGGCAGAGGAACAACCCTTGTCCCGATCCTCCAGAGATCATCAACCAATGCAACCAATGCCGTTTCCGTGCTGTGTCCAGGCCTGAAGCCCGACTGGAACGGATCCAGATAAGCCGATTCATCCAGGTACTGAGGAAGCTGTTGTGCTACCACACTCTCAATAACCTTCGCAACGAAGCGAAGGTTGGAGACTGGACGGTAATTAGCCAATACTGCCGGGTCCAGGGAAGGCTTCTTGAGGAGAGGTCTCACTACCGCCTCTTTCAAGGCAGCAGGAAAGACACCCTCACTCAGAGAAGCATTTATAATCCCCTGGAGCCAGCCTCGTGTAACCTCCCGAGAGGCTAGCACCAACCAGGAGGGACACGGGTCCAATAAACATGTGGTAGCATTCAGCCTCCCCAGTATCCTGTCCACATATTCGGGAGTCACAGAATCAAACTCTTCCCAGGTGGTATTCTCAAGACCTGCCTCCGTCCTTTCCCCTGAATCTACTATGTCAGAGTCCAGGTGTTCCCAAATCTGAGCGATTTTATCATACAGATATTGAACAAAATCCTCGGCTCTACCCTCCAAGGGGTCTTCCTGCAGGAGCAGGGAGCGGGTCACCCTAAACAAGGCGGCCGGGCGGTTATCTGATGATGCAATAAGAGCGGAAAAATAGTTATGTTTTGCCGCTTTTATCGCCACTAGGGAAGTCTTAATATGAGATCTTACCAGTGTTCGGTCAGATTCAGATCGGCTGGCTCTCCAACTGCTCTCCAGGCGTCTTTTCCGACGCTTCATCTCCCTCAGCTCCTCAGTGTACCAAGGAGCCAGGCGAGATCGGCGTCGAGTCAGAGGCTGCAAAGGCACGACTTGATTCAAGGCCCCAGCAGCCTCCCTATCCCAGGCGGCCACCAGGTCTTCGATCGAGCCATGTGCCAGAGCCTCAGGAAATGGCCCAAGCTCCTTCTGGAACCTATCTGGGTCCATCAGGCGCTTGGGGCGGAACCACCTTATTGGTTCCACCTCCCTGCGGCGGGGTGTGGTGGTTCGAAGGTCAAAGTGAAGGAGGGAGTGATCCGACCATGACAAGGGCTCAATCACTATATCCCCTATCTCAAGATCACTCAACCACTGACCAGAGACAAAAACCAGGTCCAGCGTGTTTCCCTCAGTGTGAGTAGGGCCATGAACTAACTGGGTCAGGTCCATGGCCGTCATGGAAGCCATGAACTCCTGAGCCACCTCAGACGCCTCACCGACGGATGGCAGGTTGAAATCTCCCATGACTATAAGCCTAGGGATATCAACCGCCACCGCGGCTATAACGTTGAGTAGCTCAGGCAGGGCTGCCGCCACGTAGCAGGGAGCCAGGTACGTAACTAGCAAGCCCATCTGTACCCCATGACCCCACTTCACAAGGAGGGACTTACATCCGACCGTCTGAGGAACAGTGGCCTCCTTCGGGCCAAGACCTTCTCTAATGATAACTGCCACCCCCCCACCCCTCCCCTGTGACCTTGGCTGATGAAATGCTCGGAAACCAGGTGGGCACATCTCTATGAGAGAAACCCCTCCCTCCTGGCCCAGCCAGGTCTCCGTAATACCTGCCAGGTCCGTTCCCCCCTCTTGAACAAGATCACAGATGAGGGGGGCTTTGTTTACCACGGACCTGGCGTTGCATAGCATCAGCCGAAGGTCCAGGGCCTGAGGGTCTGTGCAACCTGGGGAACGAGCAGAGCATTGGGGGCCGGAGCATGCCACCGCTTGAAGACAGCGAGCGCGTACTCCCTTCACTTGATATGGCCCCCTACTCCCGCCATATCTGCCCCTCCCACCTATAGTACTGATGTAATGTCTACCGATAGTATAAGCTGTAACCCCCTCCTTGACTCTGGATTTCGTATCACCTCCGTCGTGCTCCTTAGCCGGACTAGACCCCGTCCCTTGCAGATTAACCCCTGAACCCACACAACCCACCCCCCTCCCGGGAGGTCCCCCAGCCTCCTTATTTACATTAGAAACCACCCTCCTCCCAGATCTCTTTAAAATAGAGTTTGAAAAACTATCTAAAAAACCCCAAAGCTTCCGGTTCTTAGCATACCATATATGCTAAGCATATATGTGGCTTGTGAGAGATCATTAATTCTCTTTAACTTAGGTGTTTGGAACACTTTGGAATTATTTTGTATAAAATGGATAACATTTCACATTTTGAAGTAAAATGGATGTTTTACAATCTAGATTTGTTTTTGTGCAATTGAAAACAGTAGCACATTTTTGGGACTCTTTATATTTGACAAATCTTTTAATGTGGAAAAATCTAAAACCATCATATGCAAGTGTTAGATTCCAGTTTATGAAAAACATGTAGAGTTTTTATATTGTATCTGAATGTATCAGTATGTAGGGATGTGCAATGCTTTGAATTCTGGTGCCAGAAAATGCCTCTAAGCATACAGGAGAATGAATGAATGCAGTTGTCTGCGGTATTTTAAAACAGATACAGCTTTTCCTAGATTATGTAGTGGCCTCTGCAATACTGAACAATTCTACAAAAAAAGCTATTCTAGATAGGTGCTAGATTCATATTCCCATATAATCTGAGGTCCCTTTCATAACATTTCAACTATTCACAGTTTGATTATTATGTTTTAAAATTTATGTTGTAAAATTATATATACTTGAACAATAAAAGATTTGTGAGATTTTTGTATTCCAGTGTTTGACCATAGAATACCTGCATGCTAACAGTAGAAGATAGCGCTTTGCATGCTGCTGGGTGCTTCTACTGAAGTGACAAGCATGCTTTGTGAGATTGGCATAACCTCTCTTGGTTGAAAATCCCTTCCCAGTCCTGTCTGTGACATCATTTACTGTGGTACGTGCATAATTTCATTTATCATTTGCCCCACTAACCATCATTACCTTTCTTTAAAAATGTGTAAAATATCAAGTGTTTTGTATCTTTTTTTTTCTCTTATAGACATTAAATTAAAAAGACTTCTGGATGAGCGAGAATTTTTATTTCAACAGGTAAGTAAGAGCTGAATACTTTGTATGTAGTCTGCTTGAGTGTACTCATTGTTGGCTCATAAACCACTGTTGATTTTGATACTATATTTTTCATGGAGTGAAAAGTGTTGCATGAAATGGCCCTGCTGAATTTTTCAAGCTATGGGAAATTTCAGTGAATATATTTCTGTATCCTGCTGAGCTGTAGTACAGGTAGTCCTCAATTTACAACAGTTCATTTAGTGACCATTCAAAGTTACAATGGCACTGAAAAAAGTGACTTATGACCGTTTTTACAGTTATGACCTTTGCAGCCTCCTCAGATTATGTGATCAAAATTTGGATGGTTGGCAACTGGTTTATATTTATGAACATTGCTGTGTCCCAAGGTCATATGATCACCTTTTGCAACCTTCTGACCAGCAAAGTCAATGGGGAAACCAAATTCATTTAACTAAGGTTACTAACATAAACTGCAGAATTTAATTTAACTGTGGCAAGAAAGGTGGTAAAATGGGGCAAAACTCACTTAACAAATATCTCACTTAACAACAGAAATTTTGGGCTCAATTGTGGTTGTAAGTCAAGGATTACCTGTATCTTAGCATGCATCAAGTATTTTATTTATTTTATAAGTTAAATATAATTAATTAATTATAAATTAAATATATCAATTAAAATTATAAATTAAATATATATTTTTAGTTATATTTATTTATTATTACATTTTTATGCCACCCATTTCACCGATATAGCAACTCTGGATGGCTTACAATGTAATGAAAAGTGAAAAAGATAATACAAGGCAATTAAAATTCTCTAATTTGGACTGAATATAATGTGTAGGTTTAGCAACTGGAATCTGAATGCTAAAAAAGGTTTAAAAAATCAGATGCTTTTGTGTCTTTGTTCTAGCTCCCCCCAACTGCTTTTATCATTACTTTGTGCCAGTCTCCACCAAACAACACTCAAATTGTCGTACTGGAAGCTCTCTGTCTATCCATTTAAGAATTAAACAGATATAGAAATGGCTTGTAGCATCAGCCATGATTCTTACCCTTTCCATCTTTTGCTTCATGGCTTTTAGGGTTTCCTCCCAAGGAACACGTTTAAGAAGTTAGGAGATTTTGGAATTACTGAAAACTTTGGTTGACATAATATAGATATTAGTTCTAGATTTTTTAAAAATTAATTTCCAGATATCGTTCTATATAATACAATATACTATTGATTCATCTGTAGGGGACAAATGACAGAATATGAAACTATCTATTGGATTAGGAGGGTTCTTTTAGAGTTTTTTTTAATCCAATCTTTATTTTTATAAATAACTCAAGACAGCAAACATACCTAATAGCGCCCTCCTTTTTTCTCCACCACAACAACCCTATGAGTAGGGTTGGGCTGAGTAGGGTTGGGCTGAGAGTGCATGACTGGCCCAAAGGCATCAGTTCATGCTTACGGTGGAACTAGAACTCGCAACCTCTCAGTTTCTTGCCTGGTGCCTTAACCACTAGACTAAACTGGCTATCACAGTTTTTCATTTAAAAAGATATGCAATGAATTACTACTATCTTGATAACTGAATTTGGTATCTCCAAAATCTTTTCTGTAGTTTTTGAAAGGGCAGGATTGGTAGCCATCATTATTCTTCAGTGTTATGTTACAAATGTCTGCTGCATAAGATGAAAATTCTCTTGCCATTTGCCATGTTTTCCTCTTTTATAAGTACTCCTTCATAAATCAAAATAGAGGCACCAGGCAATCTTCTGAAAGTTCTAATGACTCTTTCATGTATAACTTGGATCATTTCTCCTTGGATTGATTTTTTTATGGCTTTCAGATTAAAAAATTAAAGGGACAACTGGAAGAAAAACAAAATAGTAAAATTGAGAAGTTACATTTGGAAGATGGAATCCTAGAAAATGGCCCAGACATGCATGTGATTGATCTTCAAAGTAAGGTTAATCCCCAATTTAAATTTTTTAAATTTAGTAGCTATTTTTTTCTACTTACAGAATGAATATATCAGATGAAATATTATTCCCTCTCAGTTATTCATGCAGAGATACAATAGCTTTTTTCTCAACTGTCATTCTGAACTGCTGGAGTTAGCTATATACTAAGTTAAACTTACTGGGAACACCTAACATGATTTATAACATGGTTTCAAATCAATGGCATTTTTCTCTTACATTGTTAAAAAAAGGAAAAAAAAGAAGCTTTTTCGGAAGGATAACCAGCTGTATACCCAAAGTTGGCCTTTGAAATAGGGAAAAGCAATTGGGTCGTGCTCAATTGGGAAGAGTGACATAAGGCATTAGAAAAGTTGCAATGTTGCCAAGTTCATCATATTTGGCCTTTCAGAAAATAAATATGATGTATGGCTGCATCCTAACAATTCAGATGTTACAGTGGCAGGATTTGGCAGCACCATAGGGATTAAGGCTAATAAGAGTTAGGCAACTATAGTGAATGGTGTCAATCGTTCTTATTAATTTTACTTTGAATAATTTAGTACTTTCTGACTGTCCACACTAATAGTGGCAGTTATTTGATCAAGAATCAACTTCATACACAATCTCAGAATTCCAGCTATGCCCACCAGTGAGTCCCAAACATCAAGAAGTGTTCTTTCTATCCCAAAACAGCCTCTATCCAGCTGATACTTTTTCTGGGAGACTGGAGAAAGAGGTGATCTTAGTTCATTTCTGTTCACTTTAGTTTCTCATTTTCTCCCTCACATGAAAATCTGCTTGAAAGCACTGGAGAATCCTCTCAAAATATGGCAAAGTCACCCAGCTGCCCATGGTATTTCAGACCCCCTGAAATACCTCATGTGCACTTAACAAACCTTGCATTCGATTAGCAATGCGAGGAGAGAGTGATCCCATTCAAGGTACAAGATTCACTCTCACAAATTGTCGGGTTATGAATGAAATGGACAGGCTCCATTACATTTGTAACTTGAGGATTATCTGTATTACTGAAGAGGGAGGGAGAACCATCTGCTGGTGGGTAACATCCTTAGCTGTGTGATTAATGCTAAAGGAGTTACAGTATTTGAAAATTGTTTTGATGTCAGACATGACTTTACATTGTTATTTATTTAGGAGATGCAAATAGACAAATCAGTGACCTGAAATTTAAGCTTGCAAAATCTGAGCAAGAGATTACATCACTGGAACAGAATGTAAGTTTACAATAGTCTTGGTAGTATTCTTGAATTGCCTGGTTTGGTGCAGTTATTCGTATTTTTTATCTAAAAGTGTTAGAGGAGAAATTAGATTGTCTCAGCTCATTTACTTCAAAACCATTTTTCATGAAATAGTCAATATTGTTTAATTTTAATTGTTTAATTTTTAATTTTTAATTTAATTAACTAAATGATAATATATTGATTCATTTGATTTTGTAGTATTTTATTAATATTCTGAAGTAATTTATAGTGAGTTGCCATATTCTGGCTTCTGGATCCAAATGCTTGTTCATAGAATGAAAAGGTTGGAAGAAACCTGTCTAGATCAAATCCTGGCCCGGTGCAGAAATCTACTATAGATTAGTAGATTTCTTATAGATCGCCATCCAGTATTTCTGGTAGGTAACCTTAACAAAATTTACTGAGGACTGGAGTGTTTGGGGAAACTTCCTAAAAGCTGAACCCCACTATTACCTCTTTCTTGAAGTAGTTTTGGGCAGCTGTTGTGGAGTTCTGTAATCCTCAGGAGATGGGATAAAACTCTAGCATATTTATTTGATGTTGGCCTTCATTCATATTAAGTTCTTCCAAGAACCTAAAATATTGTAATATATCAGCGTACTATATGTGCGGATCAAAGTCGTGTGGCCTTTTGCAATTAACAGATGGAAATTTTGTTTTTTCAGTGCCATTGTAACTTCGAACGGTTACTAAAAAAACCATTGTAAGCTGTTAGGAACAATCTGGAAATCTTCAAAGGTCCTGGATCATTTTGCTCAATGAATAAATGTATAATTTTGTTGGACCGGAGTCTCTTTATCAGGTTTTAGGAGTTGTGTGGAGACAGATCACATTTTAGGCCCAGGTTTGCGTATAAATATTAAAAACTCAAAAGGATTTGCAAAGTTTTCCCCCCACCGTGCTTTTCTTTCACCTCTGTTCCTTGGAGGGTGCAGGCTGTGTGAAATTGCACAACCAATGTGCATGAATGTGTGTTGTCTTTTCTTTTCCTTTTGAGCAAATAATTATCCAGCAAGTCTAGGATGGGGCCAGAAAGGAAGGGTGGATCCCTCAGCCCCCATCAGGGAATGTGGTGGAGGGTGAGGGTTCCTTGGGGGCTCAACTTCCCTTGCGTGGGATCAGACAGCAGGACTCTGGGGAGTTGGTGGGGTGGGGTGGGGGGTGCATCCAGGCTACCCGGAGTCCAGCATGTGAAGCAATGCAATACAATGCAATGATTTTCTAAGCTGTCCAATATATTTTTAATAAGCACAGCTGGTTTATGTCATAATCTTTCAACTTCATTTTTCATATTTTGGTAGTTTTTGATTTTCTCCAATTTCTCTTCTATTCAGCTATCTTCTGGTATTACCACATCAGTTATCCACACTTTCCTCTTTTCAACCAAAATTAAATCTAGTGTATTACGAGGCAAGACTTTATCAGTGTGTATTCAGAAATCTCACAGTACTTTAACCTGTCATTTTTTACTACTTTTCCAACTCATTTTTTTTCCAACACCAATTTTCCAACATCAATGCAGTTGGTGAGGCAATCGTGTGTGAAGCGCACACACAGAGAACCGGTAGTAAAGCCGGTTAGAACCCACCCCTGATCAGTATCAATAGGGGGATGTTATACATAATAAAAAAATCCACTTTTTCGTTGTCACCAGATAACATTTTTTAATCAGTAGGAACCACAGCATTTCTCTCCTGTCAGTTCCACAAATAATTAAGTCCTATGCCATGGAAAGGTTTATAAGTGATAGCCAGCACCTTGAATTACACCCAGAAGCCTTGTGAACAGTGGTGGAATATGAGTACCAAATGTCACCAATTAGAATGATATGATTCCTTCTTGGATTGGTCCCCTGGTTACTGTTAAAGCTTAGATATGGTAATGAACCAAGAGAACTTTTCTAGATGTATTTCTAATGTTGCGGGGTGTTGGGGGGATGACACCTAATAACCCTCAATTATGCATTCTAAAAGCCTGGACACTTAAAAGTGGGTTTTGAAATGCATAATGAATCAGGAGAGTATTAGCAAGGTAACAGGCACCTGTTCTGCATTCCCAGTTTTGTATTAGTCTTGGGTCAGGTGGGGTCAGACCCAGGTCCTTACACCCTAAGAATTATTGTAGAGTTTCCCTCTAAGTATTTGTTTTTCACCAGTCTGTATCTATGCAGTCTCTTGTTTTGTCTGGACATTTGTATAAATAGCAAATATGGAGATAAAATACAGCTGCTTCAAACTGGCCTTTTTTTCCTTCTTCTACATGCTATTCTTTGACAGTAAGAAAAAAACCTTAAATGACACATCAACAAAGATCTAGATTGTGAGGGGAGAAAACAGGACATGCATGAGCAATTGATCAGGATTTACAGTTGTTCTCATAAGTTTACATACCCTGGCAGAATTTATGATTTCTTGGCCATTTTTCAGAGAATATGAATGATAACACAAAAACTTTCCTTTCATTCATGGTTAGTGTTTGGCTGAAGCCATTTATTATCAATCAACTGTGTTTACTATTTTTCAATCATAATGACAACAGAAACTACCCTAATCACAAGTTTACATACCGTAAACCGTTCTTAATACATCAGTGTATTTAACATCAATGACAGCTTGAAGTCTTTTGTGGTATGTGTGGATGAGGCTCTTTATCTACTCAGATGGTAAAGCTGCTCATTCTTCCTGGCAAAAAGCCTCCAGGTCCTGTAAATTCTAGGGCTGTCTTGCATGAACTATATGTTTGAGATCTCCCCAGAGTGGCTCAATGATATTGTGGTCAGGAGACTGAGATGGCCACTCCAGAACTTTCACTTTATTCTGCTGTAGCAATGACAGGTTGACTTGGCCTTGTGTGTAGGATCATTGCCATGTTGGAATGTCTAAGTACGTCCCATGCGCAGCTTCTGGGCTGATGAATGCAAATTGTCCTCCAGTATCTTTTGATACTGTATTCATTGCAGTATCAATTCTGACCAAATTTCCTGTGCCTTTGTAGCTCACACATCCCCAAAACATCAGCAATCCACCTCCGTGTTTCACAGTAGGAATGTTGTACTTTTCATCATAGGCCTTGTTGACTCCTCTCCAAATGTAGTGTTTATGGTTGTGGCCGAAAAGCTCAATTTTGGTCTCATCACACCAAATGACTTTGTGCCAGAAGGTTTGAGGCTTGTCTCTGTGTTGTTTGGCGTATTGTAAGCGGGATACTTTGTGGCATTTGCGTCGTAATGGCTTTCTTCTGGTGACTCGACCATGCAGCCCATCTTTCTTCAAGTGCCTCTTTATTGTGCATCTTGCAACAGCGACACCACATGTTTTCAGAGAGTCCTGTATTTCATCTGAAGTTATTTGTGGGTTTTTCTTTGCATCCGGAACAATTTTCCTGGCAGTTGTGGCTGCCTGACCATGATTTTGTTTCAACAGAACCCCCCATTTTCCACTTCTTGATTAGAGTTTGAACACTGCTGATTGGCATTCTCAATTCCTTAGATATCTTTTTATATCCCTTTCCTGTTTTATATAATTCAACTACCTTTTTCCGCAGATCCTTTGACAATCCTTTTGCTTTCCCCATAACTCAGAATCCAGAAACATCAGTGCAGCACTGGATGAAGGATGCAAGGGTCTGTCAGGAGGCCAGAAACTCATTGACCTTTTATACATACATTAATTACATGCAAACAGATCACAGGTGAGGACCTGTAATAGCCATTCACACCCCTGTGTGCATGTTATCAGGCCATAATCACCAGGGTATGTAAACTTTTGATCATGGTCATTTGGGTAGTTTCTGTTGTCATTATGATTGAAAAAGAGTAAACACAGTTGATCGATAATAAATGGCTTCAGCCAAACACTAACCATGAGTGAAAGAAACGTTTTCGTGTTGTCATTCATATTCTCTGAAAAATGGCTAGGAAATCATACATTCTGCCAGGGTATGTCAACTTATGAGCACAACTGTATAAAGATCCTGACTCTAAAAACTCAAATATGGCCAATTGGAATGTAGCTTGCACAGATATAGAACTGATAGAGAATGTAATTGTGGCTGCATTTAGGAAACCACACACAGACACATGTTGATTACCGTATATACTCGAGTATAAGCCGACCCAAATATAAGCCGAGGCCCCCAATTTTACCACAAAAACGGAAAACTTATTGACTCGAGTATAAGCCAGGGGTGGGAAATGCAGCGGCTACTGGTAAATTTCAAAATAAAAAAAGACTGGTCAAAAGTGCAAGGACCTGTCAGAAATCACTTTTTTCAGCCCTCTGGGTAGTCTTTTTGTGCATATGGACTACTCAGAGGGCTGAAAAAGTAATTTTTGACTGGTCCTCGCACTTGTGACCAGTCCTCAAACTTACGACTGTCCTCACATTTTACGTTTTTGCCCTGTCTTATCACCATTTCTCTCTCCACCTCTCTTTCTCATTCTTTCTCATTCTTTCTCTCTCTCTCTCTCTCCCCCACTCTCTCTCTCTCATTCTCTTTCTCCCCCCTTTCTCAAAGAGAGAGGTGTTAGGTTTGAGGAGAAAGATTGCTGTACAATAAAAAAGATGAAAGGGAAGAAAACCAACCCCAAACAAATATAAAGATATCAAGATAAAGACTGAATTGTTAAACTTTAAAGAATAAAAGAGAACAAATATGAATAAATAGCAATACCGTAATTAGAAACACACATACAAACATACAATGTATTTTCTTTGAACAGAGTATATGGCCGGTTCACAAATTTAAATAGTGTTTAGTCATTTCACTTAAATTTACAATTTCTATATTTCCTTTTTGCCATATTTATTCCTCATCTATTTTTTTAAAAAACCAATATTACCCTTCATCCTCATCTCTAATCTTAATCAAATTCAATTTTTCCCTTCTATATTATCTATTCATCTATTCCCATTGTCATCTATTTTTATATCCATCCTCACATTGGTTAATTATGTAATATTACAGTTCAATACAAATTCAACATTTTAATATAAATCAATTAGTTATATAACTATCTTTTTGTATATTAATCAATATGAACATGAATATTCCAATTATTTCCATGCAATCCAATTTCTTACAAATCAATTACCGGTAATTATATTTACCAATAATAATAAACCAAATAATTTCCCCCATATATTCTTCCAAACCACAACTTAAACCATTTCTGCTTTCAACACAATATACAATTAATAGTATCTCAATTATTACAATTCCCTAGTTAAATAGAGCTTTTTTTTCTTTTGTGTTTTAAAATCTGGTACTCTCCTCTTTTGCCATTTGCCATAAATTTCCCATTGTTTGCACCTACCTTCTTTGATGAGGAAAAAGAAAAGAAATCTGCCTTTCCAAAGTTGCAAGCAAACAGCAAAGCCAACAACCTGCTTTAGTTTCGGTTTCATTTTCAGCTTGAATTGCACAAGGAGAAAAAAAAATGTGCTCCAGCAGTACTTTTTGCAGCTAGAAAAAGACCCTGCATAAAACAGCTGAGAGCAAATCAGCTGAGAGTCGGGAGGCTGTTCAAATCAACTTATGATAATTAACCTATACTGAAGCTGAAAGGGGCTGTTTTTTCTATTTTTGCAGACACGGGTCTACTCATTTGTTTTCTTTTAAAAAGGCATTTTTTTTGTGACTCGAATATAAGCCGAGGGGGGCTTTTTCAGCCTGAAAAACGTGCTGAAAAACTCGGCTTATATTCGAGTATATACGGTATTTTAAAATGCAGGAAGAGTGTCTAGGGACTGTTTTCAGAGCCCCCAAAACAGATACAAGGTATCAAAATCACTGCAGTTTCATAGGGGTCTAGGCAATTGATCATGGACACATGGACGTGCCCGCTTCATCTTGGCCTCCACAGTCCAGCTGACCCACTGCCAGCCTTTATCCATGGCTGGCCCTCCCCGGTGCTATACTGCCACCATTACTACCCTGCCTCTTCTACCATGCTATCTAATCGCAGGTACATTGTAACACAAATCTCCACATCCAATTCCCCCCATGGGACGATTAGCTTCACTTGTGGCGTATCCGCCAGTGGGAGTGTCAGCAAGTGGAGGAACGTCAGCGGCAAGTGGGAAAGGGGCAGCACCGGGACTCTCTCCTTGGGGATGCTTGTAGGGGGCAGAGACAGGTGGCGCGGGGGCAATGGCTTGCAGAGAGAAACACCTGCACAATTTGGCCTCCATGACGTGCATTGCTGGGGGACATCAACAGCAGCGGTGTAGGGAAGTGGTGACTGCAGTCTCAGGATGGCACTGAGTGGATTGGCTGTGGCAGGCAGCTGGATTGGGAAGGCTATACCTTTCTATGGGAAGGTAATGGTTGCAAGCATACACGCACAAACACACACACCTTTTGTTTTAATGGCCTGGAGTCTATGTTGATAGTGGACAATTACCAGGAAAAATAGAAGCATTTCTTCTTCTTTTTTACAAATATGCAACAGAACACTCATGATTTGCCTGCCAAAAGGTTCAATATGCAAGCTACCTGCAATATAGCTTTCATACAAAAAAAAACCTATTTCACCCTTGCTGGTGATGAAATAGAATTTAAAAAGTTCACATTGCATTTATTGCCATTCCTCAAAGCTCTATTTGATCCATGTCTCTTGTCCTCTGTTACTTTTTATACAGCCAACTTCGTGTTTGAATGCATATGTATATGTGCATACCAGCTGAGACTGTCAACACAGGGCAACCTTTACTTAGTGTGCATGATAATGACATCACATATATATGTGTGTCAGATCCCTTAAAGTGATACTGTCATTCAATTGGGGGAAGGGGGGGTTGGATTCTATTTATTAGCATTGCCTGTGTCAACAGATATTTTACAACCTATATCCTGGTGCCGAAGCGCCCTGAGAACTCTTTACCTTTGGGGAATGTTTATGATGGCCATGTGGGCTGTTTCACTTTAAAGGATAACAGAGAATAGTAATGGGAATGCATGCTTATCTGATTGTCAGGGCAGCTGGTAAAGAAAATATCTTCACACTTGTGTATTGGCTAAAATCTGCATTCTGGCTAAAGGGAGGGGTCTCTACTGCTTTAATCCTACTTGTCTTGCCTAAGGGTATTCAGACGTTGCTTTGAATCCATTGCTATCACTCCTGCTTAATAAAAGGTTCCTTCCTTTTCTTAAGTTAGAGGGAGAGGCAATCCTTACACTGTGTGTGTGTGTATTCTGTGTTATTCGCTACACACTTTTTTTCAGCTTTGAGCCCAACTATGTATATGTAATTCAGTAACTTGGAAAATGAATTTTCAAACTATTTTCTACACAAATAATTCTTGACTTGCAACCATTCAGTTACAATAGCACTGAAAAATGTGATTTATGACTTGTTCTCACACTTACAACTGTCAAAGCATCCCCATGGTCACATGATCAGAATTCAGGTGCTTGAAAAGTGGTATTTATATGTAGTTACAACAGTTGCAGTGTCCTGAGGTCATGTGATCATGCAAAAACTGCCTTGCTTTGCAATAGAAATTCTGGTTTCAATTGCCAAAATTTCTGTTGCAAAGCAAAGCAGTTGTTATGTGACTTGTGCCGAATTTTACAACTCTTTTTCCCAAGGTTGTTAAATGAATCATCACCATTAAGTGAATCATGTGGTCATTAAGCAAATCCGGCTTCCCCCATTAACTTTGCTTATGAGAAATCAGCTGGGAAGGTCACAAATGGCAATTATATGACCCCGGGATACTGTAACTGTTATAAATATATGCCACTTGTCAAGTGCCTGAATTTTGCAATTGCAATTAGACTTACATACTACTTCACAGTGCTGTACAGCACTCACTAAGCGGTTTACAGAGTCAGCATATTGCCCCCAACAATTTGGATCCTCATTTTACCAACTTTGGAAGGATGGAAGGCTGAATCAACCTTGAGCCTGGTGAGATTCGAACTGCCAAACTGCAGGCAGCTGACTGTCTGCAGAAGGAGCCTGCAGTACTGCATTCTAACCACTGCATCACCATGGTTCTCATTTTGATCATGTGACTGTGGAGATGCTTTGATGATTGTAAGTGTGAGACTGGTCATAAGCCACTTTTTTCAGTGCCACTGTAACTGAATGGTTTGTTGTGGCCCGCCAGTAGTCAGCAGAATTGGCAGCAGAGTCAGACAGGAGGTTGGAGAGGAACATGGGCCAGTCCTGGGGGCTGGGGAAAGCTTGGACGAGGGCTCTGCAATGGAGGCAGAGAGAGTTAAAGAGCCTGCCAAAAAGTGTCAGCCCGCTCAGAAAAACAGTCCTTCTCCACATAAAGCATCAAGAGGAGGAGGTATTAATAGAGGAATTAATAGAGAAGTTCCATTGGAAGACAGTAAAGCATCTCCCCTACAATTACAGCAATCACATCGCTCACTACAAACACATCAGGTTGTGCTTAGAATCCATATGAACAGAATTAATTATGGACGCTGGATTACCAGGAGTGCTATACTAAATTCCCTAAGCCAGCTTCTTCACTGTCACTGGGGGCAGATTGATCTCCATGCTGTGGAGATCCTGAGGCTTCCTGAGGCCCCAAATTGGAAGTGAATTCTTCTGTTTTTCAAACAGCCGACCATACCATTGATGCTATTCAAGATGAAGGCACATCTAGCCTCCTTTCAAATCTTTCCTGTCAGAGTTTTCTGTGAGGAAAGGGTTAAACCCTTAATTGTTAACATGTGAGCTCCCAAAGTTGCTGTCTCTTCTGCATTCTCAACCTTGGAAAAGAGAGAGGAAGAAAGTGGGAGTAAGCCAGCCTTGTCCAGCGAAGATGCACTTAACAGCACAGAAACCGATCTCATTAATGCCTTTGGCGCTCTCCCAAGGAAAGAACAAGATAACATTCTATTCAAACTAGAAAATTTAAAGAAATCCTTATTGGACATAATCGACACAGCTGAACCGCTTATTGATCTGGTTTCCCCTATAATTGAGCCTCTTATTTCTCCCCCAGGAGGCAAGGATTTGCATGAGAGCATGGAAAACAGAAGCCAAGATACACAGGGGCCATTAGAGGCCCCAGTAGAGAAGGAGATGTTAGCATCTTTATGTGATCATCCTATGACACCTTTAGCACCACATCAAGAAATTGAGAGAGGACCTGCGTCAGTGTCATCAGCTCAAAGCCAAATGGAGCACGACCGAATAACCCCCTGCTCTACACCTAGAGAAGAGGCTTCAGAATGGCAAGCCTTGTTAGCTGGTGCTAAATCCTCTTACCCTGAACAATTTTACCAGGAGTTGACACAGAATTTAGATGGGGCACCTCTCCTTTTAGAGAAGGCCAATTTCGGGGTGACGACATCTCAAGCCATTGCAACAACCATACAGCTTCCCTTTGTATAAACCAAATTTCCTGATGAGCTGCAAAAGAGGATCCTCTCTCCATCATAACCTGGAATGTAGCTGGGTGGACTGTTCCATCAAAAGACCAACTGTTTTTTGATTATATATCACAATTTGATATTCTCTTTTTACAGGAAACCTGGGCCTCCACAGAGATACAATTAGATGGATATTGGGTTAATTCTATCCCAGCTGTCCCAAGTAAGGTGGGGGGGAGAGCTAAAGGGGGTATTGTAACATTAGTGAATACATCCTTGCAATTTAAATGTGTATCACTGCCATCCCTGCAGCCATGGGTTGTGGCTACCTTACTCTTATTTAAACAGGTGGAGATTTTGCTCTTTAATATCTACATTCCCCCAATCAATAAGAATAATTTGATCAACAAGATCTGGGACGGCATAGAAGATTTTATCCTGAGCTGCTTAGATAAATACCCTTCAGCAGCAATAATTATTGGGGGGGACTTAAATGCTAGGGTGGGCCAAAACGATCAAGCATTATTTAATCAATTTAAGATCCATTATGATGAGAATGTACCAGGAGAACCCCTGCATCCCAGACAATTTAAAGACACTAAGCAAATCGGGCAGGACTGTGTGTAAGACAGATGACTGAACGCTTGGACCTTTGTATCCTGAACAGTTCCACCTGGGACGACTACCCAGCAGACTATACTTATCGGGGAGCAGGAAGAAAATCCACAGTCGATTACTGGATAATATCATACAACCTCCTGAAGTTCTTGCAGAAGATGGAGGTAGACTCGCGTCTGGAAAGAGATCACAATTCACTTATCCTTACTCTTACATTACACCAGAAATTACTAAGGGTTGGCTCAATCTATCTACCCTGATTAGAGACCCAAAATACCCAAGTAAAAATTAAATGGACCGAGAAAAATGCAAAAGAAGTCACTAATTGGATGCTAGCTCCAGAAACCATAGAATTACATGCATCTCTACTAAGAAATAAGTTTGAAAGACCATACTTAGAGGAGTTTGAAACTTTAATCTCAAATTTGAAGTCAGTTCTCACTAAGAGAATACTAGCTCACTCCAAAAAGCCAGTTTTAAAGAACAAAAAATGGTTTGATAGAGATTGCATGCAATTGAAAAGAATATATAAGGAATACAGAATAAGTAAAAATGACCCTTCTGAGGATCACACTCACTTCTTAAAACAGTTGAAAGCACAATATAAGACTCTCCTAAAAGAAAAGAAAAGTGCGGCTTTGAAGGAGTCTTGGCAGAGATTAATTACATCAGTCAGGACAAAAAATACATCCCTCTTTTGGTACATCACCAGAGGATTGGGGAAATCCCCCCTACCCCCAACTAATCAGGTACCGATTCAGGCCTGGGAAGAATAGTTTAGAGAGCTATATACAGACCCCGACTATGTAAGTAAGGAGAGCCAAATTAGTTTGGACCAAACTGCTTACTGGCCCCCTGTAACACCAGAAGAGGTATCCCGGCTGATTGAAGCCCTCAAGACTAATAAGGCACCTGGTGCTGATAATGTCCTCCCAGAAATAATAAAAAAGAACACCAGTTGTTGGGCCCCACTTTTAGCATCACTGTTTACATTTATAGATAAAACGGGCCGTATGCCAAGAGATTGGGGATTAGCAATGATTATACCAATCTATAAAAAGGGTAATAGAAATGATCCAGGAAATTATAGAGCCATTAGCCTTTTGAGCATTATTTGTAAATTGTATGCTAAACACCTAAACAATAAACTCCAGGATTGGCTAATTTCAGGAGAGATAATCAAGGATGAACAAGCTGGTTTTAGAGAAGGAAGATCTACGGTAGATCAAATCCTGATACTTTACCATCTGGTGCAAAAATATACCCACAGAAAAAAAATCCTCCCTCTGCATGGCTTTCCTTGATTTTAAGCAGGCCTTTGATTCAATATCCAGGAACACACTATGGAAGAAATTAGAATCCACTACAATCGATAAACGTCTCCTTTTTCTCATACAAAAATTGTATGCCAATTCCACCTTGAAAGTGAGGTGTAATCCGCAAGGGACTTTAACTGGCCCACTAAGGTTCAAAAAGGGGTACGGCAAGGCTGCATCCTGTCCCCCTCCCTTTTTAACTTCTATATTAACCCCCTGATTGATCTCTTACAGAACCCTGACCTACATCCTCCTAACATAGCACAACGCAAAATCCCGATTCTCCTTTATGCCGCCGATGCTGCTATAATTTCACAAACGCCCATATGACTGAAGAGAGCAATTAGGGCAACACTTGGCTTCTGTAGACAGAACAAATTGGTCCTTAATTTTGATAAATCAAAAATTTTAGTTTTTGCTAAAAGACCCAGATAATACTCTTGGAAAATTGAAGGACACAGATTGGAACAGGTTAGAACATTTAGATATCTTGGGGTGGTCTTCCACTCACAAGGGACATGGAAGGCACACCTGGAGCAAACATTGCAAGCAGCCAATAGGTCCTCAAATGCAATTAAACACTTCTTTTATACAGGCGGAGGTCAGTTAGTACCTGCTGCCTTAAAACTTTTTGAGGCCAAAACATTGGCCTCAAATTCTTTATGGGGCACAAACAGGAATCCTAGCAAAGAAAAACTTGCTAGAAACTATACAAACCAAATTCCTGCAAGCCATCTTAGCTGCACCCAATGGAACTCCAAATGCCCAGATAAGAATTGAGACAGGTATGCCTCAAATTCAGGTAAGAGCCTGGAAAATGATGATCATTTATTGGCTAAAATTCATTACTTTCCAGAGGGACTGTCCCTGCTAGTGCTGACTGACAATTTCCCCTCCTCCTGGAAACAGGCAATAGATCACAAGCTGGGCTCTTATGGGCTTTCATCCTTATTCCTAATGTCCCTCGGCTTTGACAAAGCAAAGCAAGTAGTAATTGACAGAATGAAGGACATGGAGTTCCAAGAAGCACTAAATAGGTTGCCTCTCCACATTAGGGACAGAATCAAGCAGAGTGTGTGGGAATCAGCAGGATATCTAAATGATCTGATCTTCCCAAAACAAAGAATAGCTTTCTTCAGAGTAAGATTTAATATTCTTTCCTCAGCACTTCTCCAGAGCAGGTACAAGAGAACACCGATAGCAGGACGGGTATGTATATGTGGAAAGGGAGAAGTCAAAGATATCTCACATGTTTTATTGCACTGTGAGTTATACAGAGTATGTAGGTCAATATACATTCTCCCCTTACTAGAGAGATTGCCAGGGAGGACAGAGGACTTTTATATAGGCTTTCTCCTCCAAGACTCTAATCTGGCTATCACGCGTGCAGTGGCAAAATTTTGTGTCGCTGCAAAATCCACAAGAAAAAAAATGGTTACCGAATTATAATATCAACTGGTGCCAGTATTTTGAGATCTATAACGATACATTTATCCACATACTTACAAGCATGTAAATTAGGATTGAGATAATGTATTTTTATAACAGTGATGTCAGAAGTAATTTTAGTTCATTGTATGTCTATTGCTGGTCGATGACCGTAATAAAGTTTATTCAGGCAGAGAGGGAGATAGGCAGCAGTGAGGCAGAGGAACAGCTGGAGTCCGTTCCCAGTGTGCGCATGCGCAGAGCTGCCAGAAGACAAGAGCAGGGTCAATTTGGGAGTGAAGCCACACCTTGGACATTATTGGCCCCTCACACAGGAAACAAAAGAGGAACGAATGGGGAGGGGGCTTTTGCAGGAAACAATTCGTTTGGTAGTTGCAAGAGTGTAAAGTTCTGTTCGTAACTCTAAGAGACTCTGTGCCAAGGTTTGCATTACTCTGGGTTTGGAAACAAATTATGTGGCAGCTTGCCAAACGAGATAAGGTGTGTGATAAATAGTCCTTTGAAAAACTGTTTGGACAAACCTTGCTGACTGTGAATGAAAGTAATTCACAGTTGTGTAAATAAAAGATTTTGCCGGGACCAGTTCCTGCTTCCTGCCTGAGCCTAGGTCAGAATATGGTCGCTAAACAAATGGCTGTAAATCAAGGATTACTTGTGTAGGAATAAAAATACAGGTAGTTCTTGACTTATGACCACAATTCAGCCCAAAACTTTTGTTGCTAAGGGAGACATTTAATTTCATTAATTTTGACCTTTTGCTAATTTTGTGCTATTTTACAACCTTTCTTGCCACAGTTGTTTACTGAATCACTGCAGTTGTTACATTAATAATACAGTTGTTAAGTGAATCCTGTTTCGCCATTGATTTTGCTTGTCAGAAGGTCACATGACCTCAGCACACTGCAACCATCCTAAATATGTCAGTTGCCAAATGTCTGAATTTTGATCACATGACCATGGGGATGCTGCAAGGTCATAAGCGTGAAAAGTGGTCAAAGCTTACTTTTTTCAGTGCGGTTATCACTTCAAACAGTTACTAATTGAATGGTTGTAAGTTGAGGACTAGCTGAATATTTTATTTACTGGCTGTTTTATCCTTTCAAAATACTTTTGCAGACCCTTTTTGGAGTGTTAAATTTGATGAAACTACTCCCTCTTAAATATTTATTATACTGAATATATTCCTTTCAATACTTTCATTAAGAAAAATAGAAAACTCATGAAAAGATACCAGCCCTGTAACAAAATGAAGGATTTTCAGTCAAGGTAAGTCACTATCTTTTTAGAAAATGATGCCTGTACACAATCCTGTACACTTGCTTATCTTGGTGAGAAAAAAATCCTATAACATGGCAACAGTTTCTGTGTGTGTTTTCATGTATATGAACTGTGTATCAGCGTGACATAACAGCAACATTGAGGGCTGTTGAAATAAAAAATGGTTAAGGTGTAGAATTATATCAGTTATCTCAGTTGAATATTTTAATCCTCAGGAGTGCAGAAATAAATTTACCTGGGCAGGTAAGTTTAGAGTGAAGGAAAGAAATGGGGACAGGTGACCCTTCCCCGTAATTCAAATGAGGGCGGGAAGGATGTAAAAATAGAATTTTGAGAAATGTCATTTGAAGCAGATACATTCTTTTAGTGCCATGGTGGCACAGTGGTTAGAGTGCAGTATTGCTGGTTGCCGGCTGCCTGCAATTTGGCAGTTCAAATCTCACCAGGCTCAAGGTTGATTCAGCCTTCCATCCTTCTGAGGTGGGTAAAATGAGGACCCAAAATTGTTGGGGGCAATATGCTGACTCTAAAACCGCTTAGAGAGGGCTATAAAGCAGTATATAAATCTAAGTGCTAGTGTTAGTGCCATTTTAAAAATGTTATTATAGAATGGAATGGAATACAAGTAATAGGTTAAGTAATAGTTACAATCATTAATCATAAATTACAAACAATGATTGATAAATCATAAGAAACCAATAGGAGGAGATAGTAAGAAAGACGCAAAAAAATGAGAAAAGAGACAGTGCTGTGGGAGTTAAGTGCTTAGCAGAATGGAAAAAAGTGTTTAGCACAGGGGAAAAAAACTATCTGTGTCTAGTTGTTTTTACATGTAGTGCTCTATAGCGGCATCCTGAGGGGAGAAGTTGGAATACCTTATAGCCAGGATGTGAGGGATCTGTAGATATTTTCTCATCCCTCTTTCTGGTTCATGCAGTATAAAGATCCTCAATGGAAGGCAGGCTGGTTGCAATTGTTTTTTCTGCAGTCCTAACTATCCTCTGTAGAACTTTTATCAGCAGGTCCTTGGGCAATCTGAGCTTTCTGAATTGATGTAGGAAGAACATACTTTGTTGTGCCTTTTTTAACCTCTTTTTTTTAATATGTTTTATTAATACATTTTTTTAATATCACATAAAAAATTCCATATCTATCTGAACAGCGTGTCATCTGGGGCACAATTAATTTTAAGTAGAAATGCCATATTGATCAACATTAATCATAATAATAAACATAAATGTATCAGTAATAATCACAAAATAGAAATACTATTTTTTACTTTTACTTTACTTTTATTTTTATTTTATTTATTTATTTTTATTATAAGTTTATCTTTTTTTTTATTGAAAAAGTTTTACAAATACAAACTTTCCCCCTTTTTTTCCCCCCCACTCTAACCCAACGTTATAAAATACATATAAAAAACAATATATAATTCCATCCCACCCCCACCCTAACCCTCCCCCTCCACCCTCTTCCCTCCCCCCCTTGACTTCCATTATATGCAATGCTAATATTCCCAAACAATATATATATTATTCAATCTTCCATATCTTTTTTCTATATTTACTAACATAATCATCAATCCTTCTCAACTAAAAGCGATATGATATTTTCTAATCTGATACTTATTCTGTACATACTCAATCCATAATTTCCATTCCTGTATATACTTCTCATGCGTCTGATCTTTTAAAAAAGCTGAAATCTTTGCCATTTCTGCAAATCCAGCCATCTTCTGAGTCCATTGGTCAAGAGTCGGTAAGACATCACTCTTCCAATGTTGGGCAATCAACAACCTAGCTGCTGTCACCATATACAAAATCAGTTTAGTTTCACCCAGTGTAAAGTCTTTAACTATACCCAATAGAAAAAATTGCGGAGAAAATTGTACTTTTTTCTTTAAAACATTTTGCATAACCCACCAAATTTTTATCCAAAAAGCCCTCACCTTTTTGCACGTCCACCATATGTGATAATATGTAGCATCTAAACAATCACATCTCCAACATTTTGGCTGCACATTAGGGTACATACAAGACAATTTCTTGGGGTCTAAATGCCATCTATAAAACATTTTATAAAAATTTTCTCGTAGATTTTGTGACTGTGTGAATTTAACATTCTGAACCCATATTTTTTCCCATGTTTCCATCATAACTGGTTGAGAGAAATTTTGTGCCCATTTAATCATACAATCTTTAACTAGCTCATTTTCTGAGTCCCTTTCCTTTGTAACAAAGGAATTTTGCAAAATTTCATTTCTCATTCTTCTGTCTGTAAAGTATATCACCACATCTCTAGGCAGTTGCCTTTGTAGCGCCACACGAGAATTAACTCTGTACACCTTGTCCATCTTACACAAAACCACATCTGGTTCTACTTTCAACATAACTGCCAAAGCCTCTGCACAAATTTTCCTAAGATCTTCCCTGGTATTCTCTTTTACACCTCTCAGTCTAATAGCATATTCCATTGATCGAAATTGCATCATAGTAATCTCAGTTTGCATTTTTTGTGTAACTTCTTCAATTTCAATCATTCTTAAATCAGAGGCTCTAAATTTGGTCTCCATCTCTGAGGCAAGATTATCCACTTTTTTGTCAATCTGCAACACTACTTCAGACAGGCCTTTAGCAACTGTTTGAATATCCTGTTTAACTGCTTCATATTTCTCTTGAACAATTCCTTTGACCTCCTGCTCTGATCTTTGAATTTCTTTAATGATGCGGTCATAGTAGCTTTCTTCCTTTGTCTGAGTTTGCAGCTGCGCTGTTTGAGGCTGCTTCTGCTTATGAGTGGGGGAATCCCCCCCTGCTTGCTTTGTTGCCATTTTGCCTCTTACAGCTCTTCCTTTTCCACAAATTCTAACAACTTTTCCCAAAAGATTCTCCAGATTCAGTCAGGTCTAAAACAATCAATTGATACTTTTTTCCCCCCTTATTTTCTTTTAAAGAAAAAAAGCTTTTCCTTCCAGCCGGATTTGTAACTGATAGAATGTAACCAGATACACAGCTCAAATTACTTTCGCTTTCAGCTGCTCTTCGCTAAAAGCAAGCGCCATTTTTTCCCCCACACTTTCCTTTTCTGTTCCAAGTTACTTTAATCATCCAAAAACTTCAAAGAAGAACTTTAAATACTTGCAGTTTAAAAGGAAGTCCAAAACTTTTTCTTTTATTGTTTGGTGATGAAAAAGCTGCCGCGCTATCTTGCTCTGCAGTTTCCAGAGTTTCCCAGCTGTCCGGAGCTTCAGCGGCTTGAATAGGGAGTCCCACCCTGTTAACACCCCAGAAACGCCAAAAAAACGCTCTGGGGGTCTCACAGGGGACTCTACCTTATGCCGCCGGCTCTCCTCACGACGTCCTCTTGGGTTGGAGTTTTTTCGAGCCGTTTCAAACCTCCGAAACGGCTCTTTACAGGCAGCTGGGCTGGCGGTCTTTAAAGGACCGTCAGCGATGGTCCGCGGCAACACCGGAAGTCATAAGTTTATCTATCTTACAAAGTTTTTAATACAAAAGTTCTTATTATCTTTTGGATCTTTTTAAATTCTAATCTCTGATTCTGTTAATTAACCATTGGTAAAACAAGTCCCATGTCAAAAAGTATTCTGTTTCTTCCTTTTCCTTTATTTTAAGTGTTAATCTGTCCATCTCAGCACATTCTAATATTTTTTATAATACTTTCATCTGTTGTGTCATCATTTTAATGATGGTTCTAATGTTAGGTGTTCATTTCAACTCCTTGGATATAATAGAATATCCAATAGAATAATATAATATATAATATAATATTGGATATAATAGAATATCCAATAGAATAATATAGAATATTATTATTATTATTGACATCATCAATACACACTAAATAAAGTTTGCCCTGTGTTGACAATCTCATCTGCTATGCTCACATACATAGACATAGAAATGTAAACATGAAGTTGGCTGTATAAAAAGCAGAGGGCAAGAGATCAAATATAGTTTTGAGGAAAGGCAATAAATGTAGTGTGAACTTTTCTAGTTCCTATGTATTCACATTTGTTTTATTTGACAGAAGAGGCAGACAATAAAATCCTAAGTAGCATCCTTGAACCTAAACTCAAGGAAATTTGTAGGTTACTTAGAATTCTGTTGTTAAGTATGGCTGCACTAACCACACCAGATAACTGTAAGGGGTGGGGTTTCTCCATCAGCAAAATGGAGATGAAAAGATGGAGATGAAGAAATAGGTATTTTGTGAATAAAAATTGCTTTTTCCTTTATATTAAATATTATGAAAGTAATAATTCTTAGATTCTTACTACATGCATCTTCAATTTTTTTATATGACTGAAAAAAATGTCAGGGTTAGAATTGTATCATTTTCAAAAGTTTTCAGGTAAGCTCCCCAGAAACAAAATAAAAGTATGAGTTATTCTATAAATGGTTGTTCACATATTTTTCAGAGACAATTGAAAATGCACAATGACTGTCCTCAAGTATACTTTAGATTAAATATATACTTGTTTTAATTGTCCTAAGAAGAATATGAATTTCACCAGGATCCGTTATAAACACTAAAAGAGCAAGTTCTTAATTCAGTAATCGTCTATTGATATATACCAGTGATGGCGAACCTTTTTGTCATTGCATGCCAAAAGTATGAGTGCACACACGCAACAGCACATGCACATGGCAGCATCCTTAATGCAATGCGCACTCCCCCTGCGCATGCGCGCACAGCCCCCCCACATGTGTGCATCCCCGTGCGCATGCCCCCCATGCCCTGTTTTGGGCCTGGAAAGCCTCCTGCACCAAACTTTGCCGGCCCGAAGCCTCCGCCAGGGAGAGAGGGAAGCCTCAGCCTGCTGCTCTTGCCACCGCCGGGTAAGCAGCAGTGCGAGAATTGCCGGGGTGAGGGGGCATGCTTCCCTCCCTCCCTGCCTGAGCAGGCTTTTTGTGCAGCCCTAAGCCTCCGGGGAGGGAGGAAAGCCTCAGTCCACTGCTCCTGCCGCCACCTGGGAAGCAGCAGTGTGAGAATCACTGAGGCGAGGGGCAAGGGGGCAGGCTTCCCTCACTCTCTGCTTGAGCAGGCCTCCTGCGCAGCCCCAAACCTCCGTTGAGGAGGGAGGGAAGCCCCAGCCTGCCCTTGCCCCTGGTGGTAAGACAGGAGCAGGTGGCAGGGCAAAGACAGGCTGTGGCGGCAGGCCGTTCATGCCAGCTAAGATGCAGCAGCGGCTCCTCCTCCTGCCAGCCTTGCACTCCAGCTAGCATCCAGCCAGCCATGCCTGGCCTCCCCCTGCGGCAGCCCACATGGATCCTAGGCAGCACAGGTTCGGGGCCTTTCCTCGCAGTGGTGGTGGCGCTGACAAGGCAGGCACAGGGGAGTGACAAGCAGTAGCTGGCAAGGGGGTGGATGACCTGCATGCGGTCATTTTTTTTTCTTTTTTAATTTGATTTATATGCCGCCCTTCTCCAGAGACTCAGGGCGGCTTACAATGCGCTAAGCAATAGCCTTCATACTTTTGTATATTTTATACAAAGTCAGCTTGTTGCCCCCACAAACTGGGTCCTCAATTTACCTACCTTAGAAAGGATGGAAGGCTGAGTCAACCTTGAGCCTGGTGAGATTCGAACCTGCAATAATTGCAGGCAGCTGGTATTAATAACAGGGTGCTTTAAACCACTGTACTACCAAGGCTCTTGCATTGACAGCATGGCCAGTGTGCATGCGCGCTAAGAGGAGCTCCCCAGTGGGCATGCATGCACTAGAAATGGATGATCAGCTGTCCAGCTGATCCTCCGGTTTCTGACACTGCTGCACGCGTGAAGGCCAATTGATTGTCGTACGCGCATGCACACCAGTAACCAGAAGACTAGCTAGCCGGGCACATGCATGTGCTGGAAACCCGGAAGAGGAATGAGCGACTTCGTGCATGCCAGGCGACATGGCTCTGCGTGCCACTTCCAGCTGCCACCTCAAACTTGTGCTTCGCAACTATTCAGTATCAGCTGCCATGAATTCAAGGATGGGGGATGGATGGAAGGGGGGGGGGTGCAGCTGCATTCCAAACCTAATGGTTGACCATTCTGAAAACAATCTTGTTTGAATTTGATTGGACATAGTGGCCCAGTGATAGGAGACAATTGTTCCTTTGCTAACTAATGAGGCTGGGGATGTGTAGTCTGAAGTAAAAGCAAAAGTGAACTTCCTAAAAACATATAGGGAAATTGGTTGAATTTTCATGAGCTGTAGCTCCATAAACTTTGTAGCCATATGTGATCCCCTATGACTGAAAAGGATTGATGTATCCTTTTCCACTGAAAAAGTGATCAATAGCTGATCAGGGACTTTACTTTCCTAAAGAATTCACAGAGGAGGTGTGGAACAGAATTCATGAACTCATGAAGCTTGTTTAGCAAAACCTCAGTTGTAAACCATATCCAGGACCTTGAGATTATGTTATTCAGAAGATTTATGTGGCATGTGGCCTCATCTTTTCCTTAAGTCAAACTCAGTTATAGCTGTGTAAGGCAATACAGAGATACTTTGCCCTTATTTCTTCCAGAATTAGGAAGTACAAAAATAATCCTAGAAGAAATAAGGGCAAAGAAATATTTCTGTATTGCCTTACATAGCTATAACTTAGCTAGCTGCTGCCATCTGTTGAGATAACCTACTAGATATCCTGCAGTTCTCCTCTACATAATTCAATATGAATTACAAAGAGAAACTTGATGGTGGAGTTTAACAAAAGCTGTTTTGAACTGAAAATAATTTATAGGCACATGGTGTTTCTGTGATGAACAAATATAATGAAGTTGGGATAACTTCTAACGGACCATAAATATGTTTCAATAAACTCCTTCCATCCTTCAGAAAATATTACATTTTTCCATATTCAGATAGGCTAATTGGTAATAGTTTTTTCTGCTTTTCATTAGGAAAATAGATTTGCAGCTGTTTAAAGAGAAGCCAACTACCTTTAAAAGATTTAGTCCACAAACATGCATGTTACTCTCTCATAATTATTGTTTTCTGCAAAGAGGTTATATAACTTGTCTTTTGTTGTGAATTAAACTAAATTGGAACTATTTTTACAGTCTTTCTGTTTTTTTCACTAAGAAAATGCCTTTTGGAATATTTTGACAATTGAAGAAAAATGTAAAAATTCCCAGTAATTATTTTGCAAAAATATATTCTACATGGATTGGCCTTCAACAAATGTGCTAATCACGTTTATTCTGTAGATTGTGCTTCTCTTGGTATAGCTTGGGACATAATCATGAAGCCTTTTATAGACAGAACTATAAGGTTTAAATTATATTTTCAGGAACATTTTAAAAAACTTTAGCAGAGATAGAAAATATGCAATCTCCATGATTATTTTTTTACTCATACATTAATATTTTAAGAGTTACAATGAATGACTTTTGTTTTAAACTTTATAGATGATATCCTTATAAGATGCAGCTGCTCTTGTAAGACTAAAATTTGAAATATTTCAGATGCATTAACAACCTCATTTAAAATTTTCTCTACTATGCTTTATGATGATTGTTGAAAATATTCTGTTTGATACTTGGATAAAGGAAGCTACTGAGATTAATTCAATTATATGTTAAATTTTAGAATAATGTAAGATTGTACAAGTTTAATAGAATTTACTCTTCAAGTCCAATTCTTTTCTCATTGCCAGTTATACCCAGATGAGTGGCTATAGAAGTGAAATAAATTGCCAGAATACACTAAGTCATCCCTGACAAATTGCTGTTGAGCTCTTATTTGATCATCTCCAATATGAGGAAATAACTGTTCGAGACAGACTATTCAACTATTTAACAGTTCTTACCATCAGGAAATTGCTCCTAATATTCAACTTATACTACATACTATATGCGCATGCCCAAAATGGCGACGGTTGCAGGGATCGCGGCTTGAGGATGGGAGCTGACCTACCCTTTGGGGCCTTTTGGGGGTCGTTGTGACGATCTGTGACCCCAGGCCCGGTTAGGTGAACTCTCTGCTTGCACGGAGAGGGTTTTTTCCCCTCTGGATACTGAGGGTGGACAGAGAGAAAGCGTCGGGGATGTCAGGAGCGGCGGACTATGTCAGCTGGGCGGCGGCAGCATTTTCCTCCAGCTGGAACCCACCTGGTCGTCGGAACGGTGTGGCAGCCCTCTGCCGGGGTGCTTGCTGCATGGCAGCTTCCCAGCCCCGAGGAGTCTGCCCGGAGTGCAGTGGGAGTTGCCGGGTTTCCCAGAAGATCTCTGGGACGCTGCTGGACTCCGGTGCTGTGACAGTGGCGGTGATGGCGGTGGCGTGATGGCGGCAGCTGCGATGGTGGTCCAGAGGGCTCTGGCAGGGAGGAGATATCCCCCCCATCGAGTTGAGGATGGGGGGGGCAATGAGGCTGGGAGATCTTCTGCCTTTTGGGGTGGGCGAGGACCTGGCTTGAGTTCCTTTTTAGACCTTGGGAGGCCTCCAGTGTGGGGGGCTGGGGGGGGGCTAGAGACAACTGCCCCTGTTTCTTTCCAGTGCTCGCTCTACCGAAACTATGCCCACCTTGGACTGCCTGCTAGTCTACCAATTCATTTGACGCCAAGTTTATCTCCATCTGAACTTCCCTAACTGCGGGGAAGACTATTTAAATCTGAATGGGGGCTGGTACATGGCTCCATCCCGTCAGCTGAGGGGGCTGGACATCAGCTAAACCACCATGAGAGGGTGACTCTGGTGTCAGGCCCCCTGGGCGCTCAACTGGGATGATATCATATCTTCTGCATTTGCCAGCAGAGGGGACTTGACCATCGGACCAACCGCCGTGAGAGGGCAGTTTTGGACCTGAGTCCCGGGTGCTGTGCTGTCTGCATTGGTTCATTGCTGCCATCTCACCACAAGAGGGGATTGAAGAGCTGACTGGACCACCGTGAGAGGGTTGGATCCATCCCCCCCCCTTGGATTGTGGTTGACCTGGAACTTGACTGCGCCCTCTGTTGTGAGGGGACAAAGGACCTGGTCCTACGAAGATGTTTTTGAGACTCCCATTATGTTTCTTCCCTGGACCTTTTATATGGACCCCTAGGACATGGTTGCTCCCATCTGCTGTGGTCAAGATGTATTCAGCAGCGGAGCTTCTTGGTCTGCGAGACTCCCCCCTCTCGCAGGCTTGGCCCTCCACTTTATCGAGGGCCTACCTCGATGATGGGCTTTGGAACCCCGAGAGGTGGCATGTCGCAAAGAGGGGCTGTGGGGTTTTTTAAAATTGTCTTTTTGTAATTTTTTAAGGGGTCTGGGGCAGGGGGTGGGGAGGGAGGGGTATAGGTCAGGCTCGACACAGAGGCATCGTACAGAAGGCGGGGAGCGGGGTGTGGATAGGGAGGAGGGCAATTCTATCAGGACCGTGGTTGGGAGGGGCAGATATGGCGGGAGTAGGGGGCCATATGTGGTGGGGGCACACACCCGCTATCTCCAAGTGGTGGCCCTGGCCCCTATGACTCTTCTCATTCCCCGGGCTGTCCAGAGTTGCAGAGCCCAGGCCTTAGGCTGATGTTTTGCAACGCCAGGTCTGTGGTGAATAAGGCCCCCCTCATTTGCGAGCTAATTCAGGAGGGGGGTGCAGACCTGGCGGGTATTACAGAGACCTGGTTGGGCCAAGAGGGGGGGTCCCCTCGTAGAGATGTGCCCACCAGGTTTCCATGCATTCCATCAGCCAAGGGCCCAGGGCAGGGGTGGGAGGGTGGCAGTCATTATAAAGGAAAGTCTTGGTCCGAGGGAGGCCACTGTACCTCAGATAGCCGGATGTGAGTCTCTCCTGGTGAAGTGGGGCCATGGGATGCAGGTGGGCCTGCTGATCACGTACCTGGCTCCTTGTCACGTGACAGCAGCCCTGCCCAAGCTTCTCAATGTTATTGCCAGGGTGGCAGTTGATACTCCCAGACTTCTGGTCATGGGGGATTTCAACTTGCCATCTGCCGGTGAGGCATCTGGGATGGCCCGGGAGTTTATGGCTTCCATGACAGCCATAGACCTGACACAACTAATTCATGGCCCTACTCACGCGGGAGGATACACTCTGGACCTGGTTTTTGTCTCTGGTCAGTGGCTGAGTGGTCTGGATATAGGGGATATAGTTATTGAACCCCATCATGGTCGGATCATTCATTCCTGAGGCTGGACTTTTTGACCGCTGCACCCCACCGCAGGGAGGCAGAACCGACCAGGTGGTTCCACCCCAGGTGACTGATGGATCCTGATAGGTTCCAGAGGAAGCTTGGGCCAGTTCCTGAAAGTCTGGCTCACAACTTGGCTGAAGACCTGGTGGCCGCCTGGGATAGGATGGCCACCGGTGCTCTGGACCGAGTCGTGCCTTTGCGGCCTCTGACCCGGCGTCGAACCTGCCCGGCTCCTTGGTTCTCCAAGGAGCTGAGGGAGATGAAGCGCCGGAAAAGACGCCTAGAGAGTGGTTGGAGGGCTAGTCGCTCCAAATCCGACCAAACACTAGTTAGGTCTCATATTAAGAGCTATTTAGTGGCAATGAAAGCAGCAAAGTGTAACTACTTTTCCGCTCTTATTGCATCGGCAGATAACTGCCCAGCCGCCTTGTTTAGGGTGACCCGCTCCCTCCTTCATCAGGGAGCGCGGGAGGACCCCTTGCAAGGGCAGGCTGAGGATTTTGCACAGTATCACTCAGATTCGGGAAGGCTTGGACTCTGACTGGGTAGATCCCGGCGGGGTGACTGCAGTTTTGAGAATGTTATCTGGGACAGACTTCCGGTGGCTCCACAGCTCGTCAAAGACGCCTAGAAATGGGCGCCCGCTTCCTTGTTCTGTAAAAGCTCCCAATCAGCAGGCAAACGCTGTCGGGAAGCTTGGAAAGGCTCTCCCTGGGCAAAAGGGAGAGTGAAGAGCAGGCTGGTGGGGATAGAGTTCCCCAAAGCCCCCCAGGAAAAATTCTGGGGTGCGAAGAAGGGGAACTCCCCAGAAACCAGCCAAGCAGCTCCGGATTTGGAACGACTCTGCTGATGCAGAGCCAGACGTCGCGACCACAACCAGCCATTAAAATCATTTGGAGGGTAAAACATTTTTTAAGAATTATTTTTAAACTTTACTTTAACTGAAAGCTAGATGCTGGTGGAGCAGAGCAGGAGACAAGAAAATAAGATCGCTTAATCTTTAACTCTGTTTAAAACGTTAAAAAATGGCACCTAGTGAAAGTGATTATTAGGTTTGTTACATTTGTAGCAGACAAAGAGCTACTGGGAAAACGTTCAGAGCCGATTTGGATTGGAAGTAAAAGTTGAAACAATGGTTGAAGTTGGACCTGCAGGATTATTGCCTTCTGAATCAGGAGATATTCGAAATGAAATTGCAAAAATTTTTCAAGAACTTTCAGACTTGATTATTTTTAACATTTTGGCTTTAATTGAAAAGAAGTCTGATAAGGAAGTGCTGGTGGGGAAACCAGAAGACAATATACAGTTGAGTTTGGAGATTGAAACACAAGCTGCAGGGTCCAGAATGCAGTGGGATATGATTCAAATGGAAGCTTTGGTAGATATTTCCAATTTGTTTATAGAGGACTTGCAGTTGAATCAGCAATTACAAATGGAGGAACTATTTGGCAAACAAAGGAATGGTGTGTTGGACTATACAAGTAAGAAATGGCGAAATCAGGATTTTAATTTCAAGCTAAGGGAGAAGATTGCAAAGTTCAAGGGAACTTTTATGACATATCAATCTCAGTGCAAGTTTAAAAAACTTTTAGGAGGGGCAGAAGGAACTTTAAAAGAACTATGGCAAAAAAAAAAGACTGGAAAAGGTATAAGAAAAAGAAGAAATTGTTTCTAATAAAATGGTAGTCTTAAAGGTTATTTTAAGTATGGATGTTTTAAGTAAAAAGGATAATTTCTTCTTGTGATTATTACAATGGATACCCTCCGGACCGCTTTGAATTTATATTTGTATAAATTTAAAAAGTTTAATATACAGACTTTGGCTGATAGTTTAACAAGAAAAGCTGAAATATGGCTGAGGGCAGACCTGCTGGATTATTGCCTGGTGATTCAGCAAATACCCGAGCTGCAATAGCAAAAGTTTTTCAAGAATTTCTAGACTCTGTTACTTTGAACATTTTGGCTGTAATTGAAAGAGGTTTTCAAAAAAGTTGGAATACTGAACTAGAAGAAATTTTACAGAAGAGTTTGGAGAATCAAAAGCAGCATGGTGGGACTGAAACCAAACAAAGAAGTTTGGAGAATGAATCGCAGACTGGTGGGACTGAAATGCAGAAGGATACAACTGAACCGGAGGGCTTGGCAGACATTTCCACTCTGCCTACAGAAAAGTTGGAGTTGGATCAGTTATTATTACAAGAGGATGAATCATTTGGCATTAATTTGCGACTTGCAAAAGAGTTTAAATTCAAAGTTTTTATGACACATCAACCTCAGATCAAGTTTAAGAAACTTTTAAAAAGAAAAGAAGGTGCAGAAGGAATTTTGAAAGAATTAAGGCAAGAAAAGGATTGGAAAAGATTTAAGAAGAAGATGTAAAACTTTTATTAAATTGGCAGTTTTAAAGGTTATTTCATGTATAGATGTCTTATATATAAAAAGGATAACTTTCTTGTTTAATGATATGATGGTACTATAATGGTTAAAGTAAAGAAAGCCTTCTTTATTATTGATTATTATTTATTTTAAAGCAAGGATTTACATAAAAAGGATAATTTTTTAAATTTAAACTCGAACTGAAGGCACTATAATGATTAATTAATAACTTGAAGGATGTATTCTGGAAAGTTTTCAATTTATATTAATAGGAATGGTTTAAGCCCTATTGATGATTTTACGAGATAAAGTTTAAAGTTTTTTTAAATGTTTAATTTTAACAAAAAGGATGGAGAGCCTAACTAAACTGTAGTCTTTAAAGGTTATATCTACTACAAAAAAAATTAAAAGAATGTGGTGGAGAATTTGGGAAGGATATTTAGTTGGGTTCTTCTTTTTTCTTTCTTTCTTTAATGTTTGTAATATTTTTAGGGAGGTTGATGAATTTAAATAAGGGGAGTTAAAGGAGCTATGGGAAATTTTGAACTTTACAGTGTGTTAGCATATTTTAGCATATGTTTATCATTGCAATACCCTGTTTCTGCTTTGGGAGGTCTAGCGGGGGAGGGGGGTTGGATGGGTTGGGAGAAAGAAGTTATATAAATGTATGTATAATTGGGAACTTGGAGCTGCTTGAATACCACTTAAGATTGTATTTAAAAGGGAAACAACTGGAGAGAGGGGAAGGATTATAGAGGGGGGAAAGGCGAGTAGGAAAGGAAAAGGAGAGGAGGAAGAGGGAGGGGAAAAGGAGTGGAGGAGAAGGTTAGAAGGTGGAAAGAGAGGAGTGGGGGTGGAGAAGGGGAAGTAGGAAAGGGAGGAGATAAACAGGGAGGAAGGGAGGGGGAGTAGTGGAAGAAAGGTTGGGATAAAAGGAAGGGGTAGAAGAGCAGCCCTGAAAAAAACCAAAAAAACCAGATAAAAGTGAAATGTAAAAATGATGTAAATTTGTTTATTAAAATGTGAGAAGGGAGGGGGGATTGGGGGAGGGGGGAAGAAAATGTTTGGAAAAATTTTTTTGTAAAACTTTTCAATTAAAAAAAAAAGAATGTTATCTGGGACGAGTTCGACCCTGTGACTCCTGAGGACGTGGACAGGATCCTGGGGAAGCTAAACGCAACCACATGTTTATTGGACCCATGCCCCTCCTGGTTGGTACTGGCCACCCGAGAGGTAACACGAGGCTGGCTCCAGAGGATTATAAATGCTTCTCTGAGGGAGGGGTTCTTGCCTCCTGCCTTGAAAGAGGCGGTGGTGAGGCTCCTCCTCAAGAAGACTTCTCTGGACTTCCGGCTATATCACGCTGAATGGAAGACTAGGGAAGGTATAGCTGCTCATCCTAGTTTTCCCTTTTCTGTGTCTGGTGGTTGTTCCTGTGCCATCGTGAGCCGTGGAGAGGTTCGCGAAGAAGGGGAGGCTTCGGGGCATGCGAGGAGGTAGCTCTCCCGCACGCCAGCAGATTTCTTCCTGGAGTGCCAGCGCAGAAAGAGGGTGGCGTGGGATCACCCCTAAATCATGACTATGCCTCTTGGAGAGGGGAGCCCGCCAGCGTGGTGTACGAACTCTGTTTTACCAAGTTAGCTTCGAGCTGATTGAACCTCCTGCCTAAGAAACATATAAGATTTGCCATTTACTGGGGGAGCGGCTGAGACGGAGTAACGGTTGTTTTGTAAACTTCTTGCTGCTAGTTGTTATTCGCCCCTCAGAAGCGGCCATTGAACTCCCTTTGAACTCTGATATTATCAAAACTTTACCTCCTTCCCTTTCTTTTTTTGAATATATTGTCTGTTGGACAAGGAATAATTGCTTGATCTTGTTGGAATTTGCGATTGGAGATATAGTGGGATTTTCTCTTTTATTTCTCTCTTTGCTACGCTATCAGAAGAGGAGCTTTTTGTTACATCGTGACTTGACACTTCCCCCCCCCCATTGCTGAAGACGGAGGCTGCACTTGGTTGGTCTTGTACTGCCACCTAGTGGTTGATCTGGATATTACAACTAAAAGGAAAGGAAAAGAAAGGAAAGGAGGGGGGAAAAGATATATATAGTAAACACTGAACATGGAAAATTGAATAATTTGGATGTATCAAGAGCTGATGAATTAACTTATTTGATTTAAAAGACCTGATTGACATATTTATTTAATAAAGAGTAGAGGAACAGTGGTTGTCTTCAGTTATATCTACATCTTCAACTATTACCACAACAAATAAGAAAGTCATCTTGTTGCCTACCTCCGTAACCCCAAGTTCGACACATTTAGTTTCTAGAAGAACATTGGAAGATATGTCAGTGACGGGGAAGATGCCCTCTATGCAGGCTCTTCAAAATATGTTACAAACCATCCAGGAATCAATAGCTAAGAATCAGGAGTCGACATCCAAGAACTTTGAGGACTTGGGAGCAGACGTGAAAGCGGAAATGAGAGGGGTTAAGGAAGAAATTAAACAGATGTGAAGTGAATTGGGAGATATACGACAGACATTAATTCAACAAGAGGAACAAATGAAGGAGATAGAGAAGAAGACGGAGAGATGGGAAGGGCAGATGGACAGCTGGGAGAAGAGACAAATAACAATAAATAAGGACTTAGAGGAAGAAATAATTTTCTTGGAAATGGAGAGATCTTTTTTTCTTAGAATACAGAATGTGACGGAAGAGAAAGGTGAAAAACTGGATGATATCGTAGGAGAAATAGTTGCAGAAACTTTGGAGGCGGATAGATCCATGATCCAACGTGATATTGATGAGTCCTTTAGAGTATTCACTAGCTACGCAAAAAGGAATAATCTCCCTCGGGAAATTCATGTTCATTTTAATAAGAAAGCCTTGTGCGAAGAATTTTATAAACGAACAAGGGATCAAACTATTATATATAAAGGCCAACGGATAATAGTCTTGAAACAAATTCCACGTCGGGTAAGAGAACAGAGACGCAGATATCAATTTTTGATGACTTTCCTGAGGAAAAACACAATTTCATATCGTTGGCTGTTACCTGAAGGCTTATTGATGACATGGAGGGATAAGAAAGTGAGAATTCGGACTCTTCAAGAAGCAAGAGAATTCATGGAACAACAATTTAATTTGTCAGAATTAGATGTTGAAGGAGAAGGGGAAAGTAGAAGCCTGGAGGAATCGCAAGAGGAAGAAGAGTTGGAGAAGAGGAGAGAAGGAAAGGTGGGAAAGAAGGGTGGAGGAACACAAAAAGTTGAGGAATTAACAGCGCCTCAGAGGGAGACAAGACAAACAGCTAAGAAGGCCACAACAGCGGGAAAGTAAAAACTTAGGTGAGAAAAGGAGATGGGGGAACTAGTACGTTTGATATCTGTAAATATTAACAGTTTAAATGCTCCTAATAAGCGTAGTAGGATTTTGAACAAATTAAGAAAGGCTAAGTATGATATTGTCTGCATGCAGGAGACCCATATAAAAAAAGATCTAAACCATTTGTTAGAATGCCGGGCGTTGGGTAAAACCTATACCTCATTAGCAGGTCAAAAAAAAAGAGGGATAGTGGTATATGTACGACATCATTTGAAATTCCAACAGGTATTTGCTGACCAGGAAGGCCGGGTTCTCATGCTCGAAATAGAAATCGCCCAGTGGAAGTCTTTATTGGTTTGTATTTATGCTCCTAATGACAATCGGAGGACTTTTTATCAAAACTTATATGTTAAACTGGGTGAACTGGAATACGAACATATCTCTTTAGTTGGGGATTTTAATGCTGTAATGGATAGAATGCAGGATTATGTCCCGGGAAATATACAAGGAGCGAACATTACCAAAAATATGTAATGATTTATGGGAGGAATTTGGATTGCAGGATATATGGAGGCTGAGAAATCCCAATAAAAATCAATATACTTACTTCTCTCCTAGACACCACTCGTGGACCCAAATAGATATGATATGGATGTCTCTTGAGTTGAGGGGGTTGGTCTCGGAAGTGGAAATAGGGCCCAGTCAGTGGGCAGACCATAACCCGCTAATGGTAACTTGGAAGATCCCACATTGTAAGAAGGGTAAATGGAGAATGAATATAGGTATTTTGAGAGATGAAGAATTTATGAGTAAATTTAGGAAGGAGATACATCTTTTTTTTCAGGAAAATAAGAAAGAGGACACTTCAGTATACAATACATGGGATACGGCTAAGGCAGTGATGAGGGGATGGTTAATCAAATACATGATTGATAAACGTAGGGCGGGTAAGAAACACCGAGACAACCTCTTGAATAAACTACAACGGGTGGAAGAAAGGATGCAAAATGGTTCAACCCAGACAACATTGATAGAGGAAAGGGATTTCTGGCAACACCAGATTAAATTATTAGATCAAGAGCAAATAAAATAAAATGGACTAAACAAATTTTTTTTGAAAGGGCGAACAAAACAGGAAGATGGCTGGTTTACCAGCTTAGGAAGGAGCCGGAACAATGGAGAATAGAAGGGCTGAAAGATGTAATTGGGAATCTTCATTGTACTAAGGAAGGCAAGAGAATGGTAGCCCAGGATTTTTTCATACAGCTTTATCAGAAAGGGGAGGAAAATATTTGTGAAATTCGGAAATATTTGGAAAAGATAGACTTGCCTAAAGTCTCGGAAACAATGAAGGATATTCTTAATGCGGAATTTACGATGGAGGAAGTAGAAAGAGTTATGAAAGCACAGGCGAATGGTAAAACCCTGGGTAGAGATGGCCTTCCAGTTGAACTATACAAAGCAGTGTTTGACGTTGTAGGGAAACACATGACGGATTTATTCAATGCGGTTATGAAAGAGGCTCAGGTTCCAGTATCTTGGACTGAGGCTTATATTTCTATTATTCCAAAAGAAGGAACTGACCTATCCCTTATTAAGAATTACAGGCCTATATCATTACTAAATTCTGATTATAAGATATTTGCGGGGGTCCTTGCAGCCAGACTTAGTTGTTTCCTTAATCAATTCATTCACTCAGACCAAAACGGCTTCCTTCCTAATAGATATTTACAAGATAACCTTAGAATTATTATGAATACATTAGAATTTTTTGAAAATCGCCCGGATAAACAATTAGCTTTAATTTTTGTTGATGCCCAAAACGCCTTTGACAGAATCAGTTGGGAATTTATGATTTCTTAATTGGAATATATGGAGTTTGGTGGGAATCTTATTCGGGCAATTCGAGCTATTTACCGGGAGCAGACTGCAAGAGTTCTCATAGATGGAGAGGAAACAGAGAGGATTCAAATTTGTAGAGGTACAAGACAGGGATGTCCCCTTTCCCCATTGCTATTTGTTTTGACTTTAGAACCCCTGCTTAGAGAAGTGAGAGGAAATACGGAAATAAAAGGAATGAAGATTAGGCAGGAGGAAGTTAAAGTCCAGGCTTATGCAGATGACCTTGTATTTATTTTGGATCAACCACTGGACTTGGGCCTGAAATACACTTGATTAGAGAATATGGGAAGGTAGCAGGATTATTGATGAATGAAGAAAAAACTAAAATCCTAGCGAAAAATATGACTCAGATGCAAAGGCAACAGTTGGAGCAGTTAATGGGTTTAAGAATCACAAATAAAATTAAGTATCTGGGTGTATGGTTGACTCCAGATGCTCCTTCATAAAGGAGGATAACTATCTTCCTCTTTACAACCAGATGCTCAGAGATCTAGAAAGATGGAAAAATCTCCAGCTATCAATTTTGGGAAGGGTGGCAACTATTAAGATGTGCATGTTACCCAAATGGCTATTTCTATTCCAAACAGTCCCAGTAAGGTTAAATAAAGAGTTTTTTACAAATTTAGATAGGAGTATTTCCAAGTTTATTTGGCAGGGAAAGAAGCCGCGGATTAGACTTAAAATGTTACAAGAACCCAAAAACAGAGGAGGACTGGGACTCCCAAATTGGGAGCTCTATTACCAAGCAGCAAACTTGATTTGGGTGAAAGAATGGATGATCCTACAAAAAAGACAACTTTTGACATTTGAGGGAGCCGGTCTTCAACATGGCTGGCACTATTTTTTATGGCCGGGAGCGTCCAGCCACCCCAGACACTTTGACGATCACTATTTACGTAGGACTCTTGGGTACACTTGGGAAAAGATTAGAAGAAGAGAATATTCAAAAGTTCCATGTTGGATTTCGGCGCAGGAAGTTCAGATTTACCCGACATTGTATAAAGGGGGGGAAACTTTGATATATGAAGGTTTTTTGGATGTTCAGGGTAATCCAAAGTCACGAGAATTATTAACTCTTCAAGGATATAAGATAGACTGGTGGTCTTACTCCCAAGTGCACTCCAGGTACAAAAAAGATTTATATAGTGAAGGAATTTACCGTAAAAGACAAGAATTAGATAAGATCTTATTAGAAGGAGGGAAAGGGATATTATCTAAATGTTACGCATATTTATTGTCTCTGCAGATAGGACAGGATGTAGTGAAGGATTGTATGATAGCGTGGGGACGAAATTTTGGATATTCCCTTGACTTCCAGCAATGGGAACAGATTTGGTCGAAAAATATGAAATTAATCATGGCCTCCTCATATAAAGAAAACATATATTAAATGGTCTACCGTTGGCATCTCCCCCCTGCGAGACTAGCTAAAATGTTCCCTGGGACATCTTCCTGCTGTTGGAAATTACACAGATCAATTTGGAATTAAGGCCTGAGATTTTCCTGTTGGGGGCAAAACCTTTGAATGTTAAATCAGGTATATGGTTCTTGTTGATTCATATTATTACTGCAGCAAGATTAGCGTTTGCGCAGGAGTGGAAAAATCAATATTTACCGATGGATTTGAAAATAATATATAAAATTAATGAGTGTGCGGAATCAGATAGATTAACTACATTGATCAATGGTAAAAAAGATTCTGAATTTTATAACAGTTGGAAATTATGGTATGATTGGGTCCAGAAAAGGTGGGATAGAACAGATATATGATGTATATATATGATGGCAAGTATGTATAAAGGAATGATTTTATATTTATGGACAATGTACTTACATTACAGCATGGTGGCAGGATTGAATATTTCATTTCTGTATTGATGCATAAAATATATTAATAAAAATTATATATATATATATAAAAAGAAGCCTTCTCTGGACCCGGCTGTTCTGGCAAACTACCGTCCGGTCTCCAACCTTCGCTTTATTGTGAAGGTTGTGGAGAGTGTGGTTGTGCAACAGCTTCCTCAGTACCTGGATGAAACCGTCTATCTAGATCCGTGCCAGTGCACCTTCAGGCCTGGGTACAGCACGGAGTTGGCATTGGTCGCATTGGTAGATGATTTCTGGAGGACCCAGGACAGGGGTTGCTCTTCTGTTCTGGTCCCGTTAGACCTCTCAGCGGCTTTTGATACCATCGACCATGGTATCATGCTGCGCCGGTTGGGGGGGTTAGGAGTGGGAGGCACCGTGTTGCGGTGGTTCTCCTCCTATCTCTCTGACTGGTCACAGTCTGTGTTGGCAGGGGGGCAGAGGTCAACCTCGAGGCGCCTTGTTTGCGGGGTGCCGCAAGGGTCGGTCCTCTTGCCGCTCGTGTTCAACATTTATGTGAAGCCACTGGGTGAGCCAGCTGGTGCCATCGCTGGTATTGGGGGCAAGTCATTGACCCCCACAGAGGGGGTTCGCAACTTGGGTGTCCTCCTGGAGACACGGCTGTCTTTAGAAGAGCATATGACGGCCGTGGCCAGTGGGGCTTTTTATCAGGTTCGCCTGATACGCCAGTTGCGCCCCTTTCTGGATTGGGATTCCTTATGCACGGTCACCCATGCCCTCGTTACGTCTTGCTTGGACTACTGCAACGCTCTCTACATGTGGCTCCCCTTGAGGAGCACCCAGAGGCTCCAACTGGTTCAGAATGCGGCCGTGTGGATGATTATGGGAGCGACGTGGCGCTCCCATGTAACACCTCTCCTGTGCGAGCTGCATTGGCTCCCGTTGGTCTTCCGGGTGTGCTTCAAGGTATTGGTTCTCACCTTCAAAGCGCTCCATGGCTTAGGGCCAGGGTATTTACGAGACCGCATGCTGCTACCAATAACCTCCCACCAGCCAATACACTCTCACAGAGAGGGCCTCCTCAGGGTGCCGTCGGTCAAGCAATGTTGGCTGGCGGCATTGGGGCACCTGTCCTGTGGAATGAGCTACCTCCTAGAATACGACTGATCCCAGACCTTCGGACCTTCTGTAAGGCCCTGAAGACATATCTATTCCATCAAGCTGGCCTAGCCTAAATAGTTTTTTAATGGGATTTTTAACTTTATAAGATTTGGGGTTTTAAATTGGGAGGCCAATTGATTTAATTTATTTTTAATTATCTTAACTTCTGTATTGTATGTATTTTTAATTCTGGCTGTTCACCGCCCTGAGTCCCTTCTTGGAGAAGGGCAGTATACAAATTAAATTAATAATAATAATAATAATAATAACTTGAATCTCCTTTATTCAATTTCAGTCTTTCAGTCCTTATCCTACTCTGTTTCAAAAGATTTGCCTGAGGCAGACTCTTAGGTAGAGGGAGATTATCATTTTCCCCTGTGCCAGTTATATATAGGTAGAAATAAGACAGACATTTTATAAAAGAAACCCTGGGAAACTAGAATAAAAGACCAAAATCATAGAGCAGATTCAAAGGATTTGGAAAATAGCTTGGATTATTAGAATATGAAGTAAATGTTGGAATTGGCCTAGCTAACTAAATGACTTTGCTTGGAAATAAATGGCTTTGACTGAAATTAACATCTGCTGGAAAAAAGGCACCATGGAAATCTGAGAGGAATGTGCTATCTACTAATGATTGGAAACTTATAATTTTGAACTCTTCTTGAAATAGATTGAGACTTTTACTGTTTAATGTACTTATATTGCTATCATGACTGGAGTTGAAGGAACAGCTGTGGAAATGAGAGGACTTTTTAATGAGATGACTGTCGTTCTAAAGCATACAAATATCAATGGATGGTATAGACGAGAAAATGGAAAATATTCTGCAAAGAACAACGAATAAAGACCAAACTGCCCAGGAATTGGTGGAAACAATAGAATTATTGGATGAAATGGAGTACTTAAACCAGCAGATTGACTACGAACAGGGAAAAACCAGCAAATGAAGCAAAAGCTCGATGATGAGGGAGACCAGACAAATGGCAAACAAAAGGAGCAGAAAGAACAGATGATAGTTAAATAAGTCAAGGACTGGAGCAAAAAATAGTACTGACAAACCAGCGGATAAAGGAAGAAAGATTGAAGAAAATAAGACAGATAAATCAACAATTGGATAGACAGAAAGACATCTTTGATAAGGAGACTGAGACATGGGCAGGCATGTGGGAGAATTGCCAGCATAAATTTGTACTGGGAGAAATGCTTAGACTGAACAAGAAAGATAGAGATAAAGATGAGGAATGTGGGAGGCGAGTAAAAAAATGAATAAAAATTGAAACACTAAAGAGGAGACGAGATGATGGATAGAAAGAATTGCCTTTTAAGGGAGCTTGTTGCAAGCTGATAGAGGCAGAAATAAAATTAGATAGGGGAAATACTAGAACGTATATTTTAATAGAATAAACAAAAATAATAAATAGAAAGATTAGAGGTTTATAGATGTTAGGCATTTTCTTTTCTGCTGTTTAAATAATAATATGAGGATCACCTAAGCGTGATAAATGTGATAAAGATTACTAATGTTATTGTAATTTGGATTAATATGAATAATGCTTAGAATCAACACATACAATATGAATGTATATTTAAAAAAAAAAGAAAAAGAAAATTGCATTGGCCTTAATGGCTGTTGCATTACTTCAGATGTTGAATAGCAGTGGGCTAGATTGCAGTGGAATATAAATCTATTAAATAAATTGTGCCATCCAGGAACCCTTTATTTATAGAAAAAATTATAGGCATGATTTGGGTGCAGTTATTTGGTATGGTATTTTCTAATCCAGATCAGTATAGTGTGTGAGGCTACTGAAATATTCTCTTATAAAAGAGACGGTCTGTTGATCACCAGTCAAGCACAGAGGTTGCATTAATATGTTTCACCATCTTGTAGCCTAAGCTTTTCCTGTCTGTCCTCCTGAAGGCTTGAGCTACACATTTGCACCCCTGTTCAGTTATTGGGGCATTTCTTTTTAAATCTCAGCTGATTAAGGGGCTTTTTATTCATCCATTCATTAACCCATTCTTAAAAAGGTTTTCTCATTTTTTCTTCTTCTTGGGAAAATAATTTGGAATTCTTTCAGACTCTCACGTTTCAGGATTACCCATTACTTTTTGATATTTTTTTCCTTTGGAATTTCAAACCATTGTCCAATTTTCATCTGTATGCTCAATTATTAGCCGTGAGTATTTTAACCATATCATCATTTTTATACATATTTTCCACCTCCAAGCTGTATAAACTTGAATGCTTAGTGGATATAATCATACTCAACACTACATCATTACATATTGTGTAATGAGGCCTCCCTTGTGTGGGCTAAGGATGCACAATATCAAGGTGTGCATAATTATTAGGCAGCTTCTTTTCCTCAGGCAGAATTGGCCAAAAAACTGATTCTGAAAAGTCCAAAATTGTAAAAAGTCTTTTAGAAGGATGCAGCATTCTTGAAATTGCTAAGATATTGGGGTGTGATCAACATCTGCATTACCTCTTACTTAATTGTATCAAATGTCAGTCAACAGTCCAGATTGCCCTCTTCTGAGGGAAGAAGATAAAAATCAGCTTCATAGATGGATAATATAGCCATCCTTTGGAGACTGGATGGCAGAATAAATCATCACATTACTAGACCATTAAAATGCTCCCTTTTCAGAGCATTATCCCTGCATGCAAACACATGCCTATTTAAATCTTGTTAAAACTTTTCTTTTCTCCTGAGTGGATGAACCCTAGCTTCTTTCCTAAAGGTCCAGGTTTCCAGAAAGTATTCTGAGAGGCATTGCATCATCCCTGGAAAAGCTGTAGAGATTTTTAATAAAGGTATCCTAGCCTAAATATATTGAGTTCATTACAACCCCATTTGGGACCATTGAACAACAGAAAATATCTCTAGTCATTATCTCAACTCTTGAGTATTTCAGAGTGCCACAGTCAGTCTGGGTTGATGACATAATGACAGAGTGAAGAGGGGTCACACAATGGCTTCCCCAAACATCTCAGCCAAATTTGAGGTAGGAGCAAGATGCTTGGTATAGCTGGCTGCTCATATTCAGATTCCAGTCTATTCTCGTTTGCTTATGTGTATATCTTTCTATCTTTCTTCTGACCTATGATCCAGATCAGAACTTATGCTGTTAATGATGTTTTATTTATTCATGCAAGAATCAAAGTTACATAGCAGACGATGCTTGACTTAAAAATATTTTTAAACATTTCTTGAAAATAAAACTGTTATGGATCCAATAGGAATATTTTCAGTAAATTTGGTTTCTTTATGATGTTGGATAGGCTGTGGTTTTAGCTTGTTGAATTTTATTAGCAACTGCTAAATCCAGGTTGAAAGTTGTCTATCTCTTTAGTTGCATTGTTAGCCTAACAGGATTTTTTTAAAATAAACATTTGCGTTCACATTTGTTTCAACAGTTTTACAGATTAGATTCTGTTAATTAGAGCCTGTGCATTATCCCAGAAAAGGCATTTCAGAACACTCAGGCTCAACTTATTTTAGGAAAAGTCATAGTTGCTTTAAGGAGTTTGATACCATGTCTGTAGATCCACATTCTAAAGCAACTTTTGTGGACCAAATCCAAAGCATTGCACTATTCACCTATGAAATTATATTCATTCTGGGCAAGTTTTTATATTGTTTTTTTTAATTATATACATCTCCCTGTTTGCACTATTTTTCAAATTAGCTGAAATGTTGGCAGCAGACCGACATGGGTTGCAGTCTTACCGTATATACTCGTGTATAAGCCGACCCGCATATAAGCCAACCCCCCCAATTTTACCCCCCAAAACTGGGAAAACTTGTTGACTCGCGTATAAGCCAGGGGTGGAAAATGCAGCGGCTACTGGTAAATTTCAAAATAAAAAAAGAATGGTCAAAAGTGCGAGGACCTGTCAGAAATCACTTTTTTCAGCCCTCTGGGTAGTTCTTTTGTGCACATGGACTACTCAGAGGGCTGAAAAAGTAATTTTTGACTGGTCCTCGCACTTGTGACCAGTCCTCAAACTTACGACTGTCCTCACATTTTACGTTTTTGCCCTATCTTGTCACCATGGTGAAGAGAAGCAGTTGTGAAATGAGTGACATGGTTTTAAGAATGCTGCACGGGCATAAATGTGAGGACCAGTCAGAAGTTCAAGGACTGGTCACAAGTGTGAGGACCAGTCAAAAATAACTTTTTCAGCCCTCTGAGTAGTCCATGTGCACAAAAGGACTACTCAAAGGGCTGAAAAAAGTGATTTCTGACAGGTCCTCGCACTTTTGACCGGTCTTCGCACTTATGACTGGTCATCATTTATGCCCATTGTAGCATTCTTAAAAACGGTGTCACTCATTTCACAACTGTTTCTCTTCACCATGGTGACAAGATAGGGCCAAAACGTAAAATGTGAGGACAGACGTAAGTTCAAGGACTGGTCACAAGTGCAAGGACCAGTCAAAAATAACTTTTTCAGCCCTCTGAGTAGTCCATGTGCATAAAAGGAGTCCAAGTGCATAAAAGGAGAGGGAGGAAGAGAGGAGGAGAAGAAGAAAGGAAGAGGAAGTAGGAAGGAGAAGAAGGGGGGGAAGAGAAAGTAAGAAGGAAAGAAAAGAGGTGGTAGGTTTGAGGAGAAAGATTGCTGTACAATAAAAAAGATGAAAGGGAAGAAAACCAACCCCAAACACATATAAAGATATTAAGATAAAGAATGAATTGTTAAACTTTAAAGAATAAAAGAGAACAAATATGAATAAATAGCAATAATTAGAAACACACATACAAACATACAATGTATTTTCTTTGAACAGAATATTTGGCCGGTTCACAAATTTAAACAGTGTTTAGTCATTTCACTTAAATTGACAAGTTCTATATTTCCTTTTTGCCATATTTATTCCTCATCTATTTTTTAAAAAACCAATATTACCCTTCCTCCTCATCTCTAATCTTAATCAAATTCAATTTTTCACTTCTATTCTATATTATACCCCTTCCCATTGTCATCTATTTTTATATCAATCCTCACATTGCTTAATTATGTAATATTACAGTTGTTTAATACAAGTTCAACATTTTAATATAAATCAATTAGTTATATAACTATCTTTTTTGTATATTAATCAATATGAACATGAATATTCCAATTATTTCCATGCAATCCAATTTCTTACAAATCAATTAATTATATTTACCAATAATAATAAACCAAATAATTTCCCCCAATATTCTTCCAAACCACAACTTAACCATTTCTGCTTTCAACACAATATACAATTAATAATATCTCAATTATTACAATTCCCTATTTAAATAGAGCTTTTTTTCTTTTGTGTTTTAAAATCTTGAACTCCCCTCTTTTGCCATTTGCCATAAATTTCCCATTGTTTGCACCAACCTTTTTTGATGAGGAAAAAGAAAAGAAATCTGCCTTACCAAACAGCAAAGCCAACAAGCTGTTTTAGTTTCGCTTTTGGTTTCAGCACAAGGAGGAAAAAAAATGTGCTCTTTGCAGCAGGCACCTTTTTGCAGCCGGCACCGATCTTCTCATTTGTTTTCTTTTAACCCTGATCAGCTGTAGGGGGGGACTGTGAAGCCCTGCTGCAAGAATTTAAAGTTTTTTTTTCCGCTAGCCATCAGCTGGAACTCAGGAGGCAGTCCCAATAGATTGGGAGTGGGCGGGGTAAGCAAACCCCGTTCTCCCGCTGTTTCCTAGCTTGCAGGGAAAAAGTCATTTTTTTCGTGACCCACGTATAAGCCTAGGGGGCGTTTTTCAGCCTGAAAAACGGGCTGAAAAATTCAGCTTATGCGCGAGTATATACGGTATATCCTTTTTTATAACCTGGAGATATAAAAAAGGGAGCAAGGAATTTATTTCAAGTTCTTAAGTTTATACTTTAAATTTTATTTTTTTCAAAGCTTGAAGTAAAACATATTTTACAACCTGTATCATTCCATATTTACATCAACATTGTCATTTTTGGGAAGCAAGTTACTTCATAGGCATCTTAAAAGTAGTATATTTAAAATTTTAGAATTATGTGTTAATGTTTGTTTATTTTGAAGCTATAATTATATTTAGAGTTTTATTAAATTTCAGTTTCTGTTTATTTTGTGTAGACAATCCTTTGAAATGAAGATGGAGTATACATTTTTATTAAAATAAATAATATTCTATCATATGCTAGGTGTTACGATTAGAAGGTCAAGTTGTTCGCTATAAAACAGCTGCAGAAAATGCTGAAAGAATAGAGGATGAATTGAAAGCAGAGAAACGTAAGCTCCAAAGAGAGGTAATCTGCATTACTATACTTTTGAATTAAGAAAAAGGGTTGAATTTTAAAAAAAGTAAAATTTAACATGAGTAATAGGACTCTAGACTAATCATTTCTATATTAAATGAATACTTTTACAGCCTCTAGCCATGAATAATGTCCCTAAAATTACCTTCTGCAGATTGGAGTATTTTATATTTCCTTCCTGCTTCTGCCAAAGCACTAAAAGAATACTAACTAAATAAAGCAGATAACCAAGTTGCTATAGCTTGCTTACTAAAAAAGGGAATGGAATCCATTAGTTCTCACTTGTGGTTCTGAAAAACAAAAAAAATTGAAGAAAAAACAGAGAATGAAAAATAAATAAATATTGCCAAAAATTTTATAATGTGCACCCAATAAATGAATAAAATACTGTAATTTCAGCTGAATTCAACGCTACACAATTTACTAATAATCTCAGATAATTACCATATTTTTCAGAGTATAAGACACACCTGAGTATAAGACGCACCGGGGTATAAGACACACCTTAGTTTTTGGGGAAGAAAATAAGAAAAAAGCTGATTGATGGGTGGATTGGCCTCCCGGAATACCCCCAATCAGCTGTTTCCAGAGGTGAATTTTAGCAACAGGTTCATTGGTTGTGAGCTCTGTGCCTTGCTTTTGAACGTTTGCCTCTGAACCTTCTGAAACTCTGTTTCGGGGGGGGAGGGGATCTGCCTCTGAAAGCCTCCGAAACAGAGCTTCAGGAAAAAAAAGGCTTTTTTTTCTGAAGCTTCTTTCAGAGGCTTTTTTTCTGAAGCTTCTTTCTGAACAGTACTCTGTTCAATCTCCTTTCTTTGGTATTGGTATGTAGATTAACCTCTTCTGATTTGTTGGTTATTGTGTCATTCTCCAGATTTGTTAACATAGTTTTTGTTAGAACCTTTACTGATTCTTCTTTTGATGCTTGCCATATTATTTTAGATAAAAGCCTTTCTGAGGCTTTTTTTCTGAAGCTTCTTTCACAGGCTTCTTTCAGCCTCTGAAATCTCTGTTTGCAAGGCTGGGCATACTACATTCAAAGTATAAGACGCACCCAGATTTTCACCCTCTTTTTGGGTGAAAAAAGATACTCTGAAAAATACGGTAGTTCCTTTTCTATGTAGGATGATTATTCAGGAAAAGCTATTAGCTTTTAACAACTTGATTTTCAAGATGATAAATTAAAATAACAGGCAAAACCATTTTAACATCTGCATTCATTAATCATTAATACCTGCATTCATTAATCAGGATAGTGCAGTGGCTCAATGGTTGAGAACGCTGGGCTTGTTGGCTGGAAAGCTGGCAGCCCAGGTTCGAGACTCAAACACCACGCAATGGGGTGAGCTCCTGTCCTCACTTCAGCTCCTGCCAACATAGTAATTTGAAAGTATGCAAATGCAAGTAAATAAATAGGCACCACTTTGGTGGGAGGGTAACAGCGCTCCATAATGGTCACATGATGGAAATTTCTATGCACAGCGCTGGCTCAATGGCCTTGAAATGGAGATAAGCAGTGCTCCTTATAGTTGGCAACAACTAGTGGAGTAAAATCCACAGGGACTCATCTAGCTTCTTTTATTCATTAATCAAACAGTTTTATAATTTGTCTAATATGTATAATTTTGGCTCATTTAAGAATTAAAGAAATATGATTCATAAAGAAAACCAGCTCTAGATTCAAACATGAACTGAAAAAAATCTTAAAGTTTAGGAATCAATGTATCTGTGTGCACCTTAAAGAATTTATCTAAGCTTGGCATTTCGCCTTTCCTATAAGTAATATTTCTAATTTATCCATCTTAATTTCTTCAGAAAGTACTGTATTTTTCGCACTATAAAATGCACCGGACAATGAGACGCAAATTAGCTTTAGAGGAGGAAAACAAGAAAAAAAATCTACCTCTGCCTCTCAGCATCCATCCAGTATTCATCTGACTAGCATCCTTGCAGTAAACAGCAAACAGCCTGGTCAGCTTCAGCATGTTATCGCAGCCCCAGTGGTTCGTTCCACTCCATTGTGCCCACCACTGGCCAATTGAGCTAAACTGCTGCCGCCGGCGGCAACACTGGAATCTTCACTGCCGAGCAGCTGATTGGTGGTTGGATCGGCCTCCTGGAATACCACCAATCAACCGTTCTAGGCAGTGGGGATTACTGCCACCGTCATTCACCGCCATCGCTGATGCCTATTGCCATCATTTGCCGCCACATATTGCCGCCGCCTATTGCCGCCGCCGCCATTCGGTAGCAATTGGCATCGGCAATTCCCGCTGCCTAGAACAGCTGATCAACGGTATTCCAGGAGGCCAATCCAACCGCCAATCAGCTGCTTGGCACCGAAGGCTTCAGTGTTCCCCGGCAGCGGTGAATGGTGGGAGAGGCAACAGGTAGTGCCCCCATACCAACTTGCCTTCCCCCACCACAATATTCGCTCTATAAGATGCACAGAAGAGAATCAGTTTGGTGTAGTGATTAAGACACCGGGCTAGAAACTGGGAGACTAAGGACAGGTAGTCCTCGACTTACAACAGCTCATTTAGTAACTAAAACTAAAGTTTTAACAGCACTGAAAAAAATGACTTATGACCATTTTTCACACTTACGATCATTGTAGCATCCCCATGGTTAATGATCAAAATTCGGATGATTGGCAACTGGTTCATATCTATGACGGTTGCTGTGTCTAGAGGTCATATGCTCACCTTTTGCAACCTTCTGACAAAGTCAGTGGAGAAACCAGATTCACTTAACAGCTGTGCAACTAATTTCACAACTGCAGTAATTCACTTAACAACTGTGGCGAGAAAATCATAAAATGGGGCAAAGGTCACTTAACAAATGTCTCACTTAAGAACATAAATTTTGGGCTCAGTTGTGGTCATAAGTCAAGGATTACTTATACTAGTCCTGCCTTAGGCATGAAGCCAATTGGGTGACCTTGAGTCAGTCATTGAATTTCAGTCCTAGGAAGTAAGCAAGGAAACCCTTGCTAAAAAACTGCAGTGCTTCTCCAGGTAGTTGTAGCAATCAACACTGACTCAAAGATATAAATAAAATTATTGATCATACAGTCAGTCAGATGTTTAGATTGGATTTGGCATTTTTGTCCACTGCTGAGCCCTTCCATCCCCCATGGGATAGAAAATGTTGGAGGGTGTTAAAGGTATTGTCACAGATGTAAGCTGTTCCAAGTAAAGTTGCCTTTTGCAATTGACTGGTGGTGATTCTGCCATTGGTGATTCAAGTAACGCTCCAAATGTTTTGAATGTTTTGAAATTGCATTGAAGGCACCTATTATGATTGGTACTACCTTGCTTCTTATGCCATAGCCATTCTACTTCTATTTGGAGTTCCTTTTGTGATTTTCTCGATTTTTTTCTCTTCTATTCTGGTGTCTCCAGGTACTACCATGTGCACTATCCAAAGTTTTTTGACTTTCTTACCAGCAATTGTTAAATCTAGGGTGCATGTTACAGGTGCTTGTCTCTTTTTTGTTCTGATCCAGCCTTAGCAGAAGTAAGAAACAGACTCCTTGTCACGAAAACCCCTTCTTTAATCTGAGGTAACTCTTGTGAATTAATGGCATTCACCCACAGAAAAGCCCAAGCAAGAGTCCTGCAAGAAGTTAAATGTGATTATTGCAAGGCCGTGTGCTCCCAGCCAAAAGGCTGCAGATTAAGTTCTGGTAAGCTTTGATGCACGAAACACAATGAACAAAAACTTCAGAAATACAAACTTTGTCTCCTACGACAACCATTCCCCTTTCCTTCTATTTATTCCCCAGCCAGGGAGGGGCCATTCAGCCAAAGCACATGTGCTTTGCTTCCTGAGTCGACTCCTTGTCCTCCGTTGTTCACCTCTCCTAACTGTTCTGTGCATATGTGCATCTGGAACAAGCCCCAGCTGTTCTTCCTCCTCACTCAGTCTCCAAAGGCAGCTGTCTCTCTGGTGACTGGGAAATGTCGGATGGCCCTGGCTCTATCTCTGTGTCCAATACAGAGCATCCATCAGAGCCTTCCCCAGACTCCAGAACTGGCCCAAGTTCCTCCCCAACCTCCTCATCGTCTGAGTCTGCTGCCAGCTCCACTGTTTTAATACCAAAGTCCCAGAGCAATTTAGCATCTTCATTTTCCTTTATTACCTATTTTGTGGTCCCACTAGTTCTTGTTTGAAAGCAGGTACCATGTTTTCCCGAAAATAAGCCCTAGACTGATTTTTAACACCCTACCCCCAAAATATAAGACCTACCCCAAAAATAAAGCCTAGTGAAAGGAGGATGAGCATGGCCAGTATAGGAGGCGGCAAGCGCACATAGGCCAACAGTGTCCGGCAGCAATTGTAGCCCATGCAGCACAGGTGAGTTGATTCCCTGTCCAAGCAGCAGATGGAGGCAGAGGCATGAGGAGAAGAGGCAGGCGATCTGGACATGCCACAAGGGGGGTGGGAAAGCTGAGTCGATGGGCTGGAGAGGGTAGATGGCCTCAAGAGGCTTGTTTTTGCGTGTCTCAGCTTGCCTGCGGCCTGTGTGGCGCAGCAGGATCACCTGCCTTCTGCCCCACGCCTCTGCCTCCAACTGCTGCCAGTGCTACTGCACAAAGATGAGTCTGACTGCCCACTCTAGCCCACAGACTCTCGGGTTTCTTGTGGCCTGCACATTACATCCAGATGACATTCCTCCCCCCCACACCTCTGCCTCTGTCTGCTGGTTGGACAGGAAATCAACTCACCTGCACTGCACGGGCTCCGCAGCTCCAGAGTGCATCAACCAAGGGACTGGTGGGCTGCAGCTGCTTCCAGATACTGTTGGTTCCCACATGCTTGCTGCCTCTTGTGCATGCGCTGGGGGGTGGGTCGCCCAGCCAGGCTGATTGCCCTGAAATCGCGTTTCCCTGAAAATAACCCCTAATGCTTATTTTGGAGCCCCCCAAAATATAAGACTGGGTCTTATTTTCGGGGAAACACAGTAGCATTTTTTGCAGATCTTCCAATACACCATTACTGTATGTATTGGATGTAATCAGTCTGCACTAACTTCTTGCAGCATATAACCAGGTGGTCTACTGTGTCTTCAGTTCTTTGCAGAGAAGGCATTTGCTGTCTGTTGCTGTCTTCTCAATTCTGGCTTTATATTCTTTTTTTTTTTTGAAAAAGTTTTAAAAAATTTACATACATTTTCTCCCCCCTCCCCAACCACCCCCCCTGACTTCCCAGAGCAAATACAATTACAAGATAAAATACAGCTCAAATTCTCTAAGTTAAACTCCATTTCACACTTATCATAATCCTAATCATTAAACAAGTAGATAAAAGGAAAGCAAGTCTTCTTTCTTCTTATTCCATCTAATTCAACAGAATTAATCTCCATGTCTCCATTTATAATTACAGCAGTTGATAAAACAATTAAGTATTACGTAATCACACCTATCATTGCTCAATATAACTAATTAATACTTAGCAAATTATTAAGTCTATACGATCTAACAAGATATTTTATAACTTCTTTCATTTAAAACAGAGAAAAAAAGAACCCCCAACAACAAAGAAAAATAAAGAAACCCTCAATCAGAAACACCCCCCCAAATTTAAAATAAAATACTATATAAAGTCTTCCGTCCTCCATTTTTAAACCATCAAGGTCCTATTATAATTAAAACACTTAATGAAAAAAACAATAATAATAAATTTTTTAGTCAAAAAAAGAATATAACAATCAAACCTCTTATAAATTTATCAATACAGATAAAACATCATTTAGTAACTCTATCAAACATTTAAATTCATCATACTAGATTAAACCAATTGCTAATCTTCTTGTCTTCACATCTTCCAACAGCGTATAGAATATCTTCATCATTTACGTCTACCCACCTAAATAGAAAATTGCTTCTTTATAAAAAAAAAACCCCGAGTGACTTTATAATTATATTTGTAATAATATCCATCAAATCCAGTCAAAAGTTAAATTAGTAGATTCATCAAACGTATTAGGGAAACCACCAAATCAGCTGCAATTGCTCTAGATCCATAGTCCTTTTGCCTTATATTTATTACCATCAAGCAAGAAGCTCCAGTTTAGTATATTCAATAAAACTTCTACATTTACAGTTAGATCCAGATTTATCACAGTCCTTAATAAAATATTCAAAATCCTTCAAGTCAGGGCATATTTCACAGCCCAACACACCAGCATTGCAGTGATCTGTTTATTCTTCTCAAAATATTCCAATACAGCTATAAATTGCCTCCTCATCGTTCATCACTTGGTTAACTGGCATTAAACTGCTGTCTGCTTCCCCCCCCAAAAAAAAAATTCAAAATCTTTAAACATTTAAACAATACTTTTTAAGGACCATCATCTCGTCAAGCAGGGTTATTTTCCATTTCTCCAGGCTTTCTTCTTTTCCTTTTTACGAACTTTCTTCTTAACTTTGATCCCTCTGCCTTTTTTAACTCCAGAAAAATTTTGCGGTTTTTGGGATTGGATATTATAAACTTTTTGCAGGAATGTAGCTTCTTCTGGGAACAACTCTTCATTAACTTCCAGAGTTTCTTGCTCCTGCTCAGCCTTCATCTTTCTCTCTTCTGTAAGATCGGCTATGGTCTGTTTTTGTTTTTTTTTCCTCTCCCAGCTCTTCATTCAATCCCCCACTGCTAGATTGCAACTCAGTATTTCCATGTATTTCATTGTTTCCAGCTTGAGAAGCCTGAAATATAGTATCAATTCTTTTCAATAAAGCAGAGGTAATTGAGCTCAAAGCTTCCTCAAAGTCAGACCATTGAGGGTTAAATAACCCTCCTTTACTTTCTTTGTTTTCAAAAAGCCCAGCCATCTTGCCCCCCTTCTTCCTTCCCCTCCAGAAGGACGGGGGGGAAAAAAAGAAGAAAGAAAAAAAAGAATTTCAAGAAGAAAAAAGGAAAAAAAAAGACTTTTTAATTTATATTGCTGCTTGAATTATTATTATTATTTCATCCACTTTTCAAAAAGGAGTTTTACGTTTCAAACAGGGGCTTATCAATAGTTGCTTTTAACTTTCATTTCTTCATGCCCCGTTGAAACTCAAACGCCATCTTGCTTTCACTTTCCACTTAAGAGAAATCTTTTAAAGAAAGTAAATCCTTGGAGTTAAAAAAAAAAAGAAAAAAATACTTGCTGTTTCCTTCGTGCAACTTGTGCTCTGCCATCTTAGTTCAAGAAGTATTTGTTTAAAGTTGTTTAATGGAGTGGCCGCGGCATCTAGTTCTGACAGGGAAAAAGTTCCCCGTCAGAGGCATCCCAGGTCCGGAGCTTTGACAGGCTTCACGGGGAGCTCTCATCTTCGAGCACCAGATTATTGGCAAAACCTGGTGCTCTTAGGGAGCTCTACCCCACCCGTCTGCTCTCCTTCCCCCCTTCTTCCTGGGGGGAAGGATTCCAAACCGCAAGACAGCTGGTTTTCGCTGTTCTTGCGATTCTACGGAGTCTGGGGCTGGCGCTTCACAAAGAAGCGTCTGGCGATGCCGGCGGCTCAGCCGGAAGTCCTGGCTTTATATTCTTAAGGCTTGGTCTTGTGCAGACATAATTAGCCCCTCTGCTCTTCAACTTTTGGAGCTCTTAGCCATTGCTGGGTCTTGTTATGTGCTTGATAATTTTTTTAATGTACTGGCCATGTAATATTTTGCCTTGTCATATCTCTTCTATTCTTCATTTGGTCTTTCGTATAGATCACTTTGATATTCAGTAAGTTTTTGTGGTATACTGGCTTCAGTTTATTTTCTTCACTATCCTTAGTGAAATGAAAAAAATATCAGATATTTTTCCAACGTCCTTTTTTCTTCATTGGCTGTCTGGTATACTTGCAACTGTCCAAACTATGGTCCTTGGTAAATAGAGTCTATCAACATCATTGTGAGAATGTAGGACTATGGCTTTTAGTTCATCTTGAGTCCAGTCCACTATTCCAGTCACTATTTAATGACTGAAATTACCCAAGTATTAATCCCCTTTTTGGTATTTCTGCCACTGAGTTTGGACTTTAAAATCATCTTGTTAGTTAGGAATTTTTATCCCTTGCTGTTAGACTCTTTCCTTTCTGCTCAGATGGAAAAAGCTTGTTTTTAATTGCATCAGCTACCACACTAATTAGCAATTTGAACATTGTTCTTAAGAAGGTAATTGGCCTGTAGTTGCCTGGTTCAACAACCCTTTTGTTGAATCTTTTATTATCATATAGGTTTTGCCATATATTAACCAATCTTCAATTTCATTTCCTTGCAGTATGTTCTTAAATTGCTTGGCAATGAGAGGGTGTAGACCAGAATAACAATTGGAAGGGACCTTGTAGACCATCTAGTCCAACACTCACCCCCCACCCAACCAGGAGACCCTACACCATTTCTGACAAATGGAAGCTAGAAAGCTTCCAGTGGTGAAGCTCCCACAAATTCTGAAGGCAAGCTATTCCATTGGTTGGTTGTTCTCACTGTCAGAAAAGTTCTCCTTATTTCTAGGTTGAATCTCTCCTTGATCAGTTTCCATCCATTATTTCTTATCTGGCCTTCAGGTGCTTTGGAAAATAAGTTGACCCGCTCCTCTCAGTGACATCCCTTCAAATATTGGAACACTGCTATCATGTCTCCCCTGGTCCTTCTCTTCACCAAAACCCATGCAGTTCATGTTTTGTATCTGCTATTTTTCTTGGTTATGACAGTTGTTTGCTGCTTTAGTATTTCCAGTGCTTCCTTAATTTTCTTTGCCTCCAGGTGATTTCTTAATCTAGTATTCCTTAGTCATCTTCTATCTTGGCTTATTTTCTTTAATCTGTTCTAGCTTGCTTGCATCTAATCTTAGCATTCTGGCTGTGCAACCAATCAATAATAATTATTTTTGGTTGCAGTCAGCCAGGTGTTTAGACTGGATTTGGCATTTTTATTCTTCTATCAAGCCTTTCCCAAGTATCAGGGCAGGCAGATGTTGTTTGATGTTTGTTAAAGGTGTTACAATTTACAACTTACCCCTGGGGGTCATGTGCATAAAGTTTGGGCAGATTTCATGCCCAATCAAAGGGATTTTATGCCTGATCAAAGGGAAGCTACAATGCCCCCCTCCCCCAATCTTTCTCTCATCCTTTCCCACCAGGTTCTCACAGGCTTTGGGTCTGATTATTTCCCTACTGTATTCCACACCTCTACGCACTTCCCATCACCTATCACAGAACACCTTTCAGTGTGTTCACATTTACATTGCGAAGAACAGCAGGCCACTCTACTCCTCAGGATCCCCAATGAATTGTGGCTGTTCCAAAAAATGGTGCCCACTTCTGGGATAGTGCCATGTGACCTGCAGAGACATTGAAGGACAGAGTGGCCTGCCGTTCTTCCCAAACACAAACTCCAGAAATCTACAAAATGTCAGCAATTGGGAGATGGGTAGGAGGGTGTGGGTATAGGCCATTTGTCTTCTATAGATGTCAGGCACACATCTGTAGTGTGCCTGACACTACAGGATGGGGACACTACAGGAAGGGGAGCAGACCATTCTATTCCTTGACACCCCCCTAAATCACATGGTTTCATCTGGGAAGGGGGTGCCATTTTCAGAGCAGCCATATTTGTGCCCACTTCCACATAAGTGAGCAGTCACAGGTGAGGGAGTAGTGGGAGTAGGCCCGTGATAGCACGCATGCCAGAGGTGGCATGCAGAACCCTCTCTGGGCACGCACACTGTTGCCAGTTGCTTTTCAGGTTTCCAGCACATGCGGCACGCATGTGCTTACCGGAAACCCGAAGACCAGCTGGCCGGCGTTCGAATGTGCACCAGTTTCTGGCTTTCCAGCGTGTGCACATGTTCCAGTTTGGGCACTCGGTGCCGAAAAGGTTTGCCATCACTGGTGTAGGCCATTTACCATTTGGAGATCTATAGAAGGTAAATGAGAAATCAGTAATAGGAGTTGCTGGTGTGGGATCCAGCAGGGTGGGAAGTAGGCCCAAGGCCTTTGGGCACTCTGATGCTGGTAACAAAGCATGCGGTACCTCAGGTTGGAAGAGGCCTTGGGAGGGCCGGGGCAGGCAAACCAGTGTCTGCCCTAGGCTCCATAGGAGCTCCCCTGAAGTACCCTGAGCTCTACTAAATGATCACATGAGGGAAAACGAGTAGGGATTGTTAAGTGGTCACAGGATCACTTCACTTAACGACCATCATAAGTTATCACTATGATGGGCAGGCTCCATTCTGGTTGTAAGTCAAAGATTACCTGTACATTAAAATTCATGTTTATTATACATTTTCAGAAACAGGTCTCTCGCTCTGATACCCTTTGCCAACCAAAAAATGTATCATAAAATAAATCTAATTTTTATTTATCCCTAATTTTTTATAATCTGTCAAATGGCTGGGTAGTAGTTATAATACTGAAAAAAAATTATGCAACCTTCAATCAGCAAAGCTTGATTGCTGATGCATACTTTCCCGCAGATAATCAAAGGAAATCTTGACTATTCTGACATCAGTCCCAATTGAACTCTTTGTTCAGAGCTTGTCAGAGCAGATCTTCTTTAGTTGGAAATAAAAAACAAACAATATTTGTGTCACTACTCCAACAGAAGAAATGAACTGGAATCTTGGTGTCCTTTTAATCTAAGACGAAGGACTAAGTCTGTAGACCTGTACAATATATAAGCAAAAAGACATCTTAAACTTTTAGAGCTTAAAAAGAATTTGTAAAAGTTTTCCAGATGTTGTTCTGGAAATAGATCCTATTTGAATGATACCCCAGAAGATAAATTAAACTGAAAAAGATTTCAAGCAAATGTTTTTCCATCTGGCATATTACAGTTGTTGCTGGAGGTCAGGTGGTATGCTATTTTCTATACCTTAATTTGAATACAATGTCTCTTTTAAATGTTTTTTCCAGCTTCGTTCAGCATTAGACAAAACGGAAGAACTTGAAGTAAGTAATGGCCATCTAGTTAAACGTCTAGAGAAGATGAAAGCCAATAGAAGTGCTTTACTATCTCAGCAATAGATGGCAACTGTTGCTGGGGCTATTGGACTGATTGACAACCAGGCTTGGTTGAGGCTTACCTGTTTGGGATGCTTTCATATTTCTGAAGACCACACAGTTCACATGCATGAATGCATTTGACCATATGCCAATATCTTGATGTTTTGGTTATACAGATTCTGAACTGATATAACTATAATTATGAACAGCTGCTCCAAATGTCTGTCTCTCAGATTCAGTACTGTGGCTGTAAGCAATTCAAGAAGCACATTATATGTTCCCTTAAGTCTTCAATTTGATGTGGCATTTTGAAAACAATACTGAAAGGAATTTTTAAAAAATAAAATATTTTTTTTAAATTTGATTTATATGCCGCCCTTCTCCGGAGATTCAGGGCGGCTTACAATAGCCTTCATACTTTTGTATATTTATACAAAGTCACCTTATTGCCCCCATAATCTGGGTCCTCATTTTACCTATCTTAGAAAGGATGGAAGGCTGAGTCAACCTTGAGCCTGGTGGGATTTGAACTTGCAGTAATTGCAGGCAGCAGATGTAAGTGGATGTTAATAACTGCCTTAGTCCACTGAGCCACCAGAGCTGGAATATTAAACTGGAAATTTGAATTTTCTTTCTTTCTGGAAATTAGGGGTTTTTTTAAGACTAATTTTCAGATTTCCTGTAATGGCTGTATCTGAAAAAATAGCAACTATAGTATATCCTTATCAAGTTCTTATGTAAAAAAAACCGGAACACAAGCAGAGCAAATCTTCAATTTTGAAATCATGGATGAAAATGATCTTGGAAGCAAAAGTGATGGACTTCATCAAATAAAACGTTATAAGCATTTTTTCTCCTACTCATTTATGACTACTTCATTTCAGGGTCAGTAGGCAATAGCTTCACTTTTAAAAAAAGAAAAGTTTTTTTTATTATTTAATTTTGTATTTGGAATTCAGTTATATGACTTCTTATAAAGAATGTAAGGTAAATAAAGGCAAGCCTATGTTTTAAAAATTATATACTATTTCATATTTTAATGATTATATATGTATGTCACTACTAAATACAGTCTGATTATCATGCAGAATTCTTTATACCAGCAGTCCCCAATCTTCCTGGCTCCAAGGACTGACAGCAGCAGTGGTGGCAGTGGTGGGGAGAGAAGGGGTTTGTGTGCGCAAGCTCCCATGCATGCGCAAATGAAGTTTTACATAGAAGACAGCAAGGAACAGAGAGAAAGCAGAGCTGCTTAACAATTTCTTTGCATCAATTTCTCATCTGTTCCACTTAATATCTGGTCTAATTCTGTTGGTTCTATATTAAAGCAGTACATTTTTGCATCTTTCTCATAATGCAATTGTATTTGCATTTATGACCACCATGCAATTTCTATTCCCTGCCTACTGAGTTCCTATTTAGTTTTTAATTCCCCTTCATCATTCAAAATGTCATTGTATCTTACAATTTTTGTACAAATACAATCTTGACAGACTTAAACACTGAGCCCTAACAAAATGAAATTCAATGTAGAGAAAACACTTAGGCAAGAAAAACCAAAAGTACACATATAGACTGGTTGAAATCAGGCTTAATAGCAGTAACTGTGAGCGGGATCTTGGAGTCTTAGTGGACAACCAGCTAAATATGAGCAAGCAGTGTGCAGTGGCAGCCAAAAAAGGCAATGCAATCCTAAATTGCATTAACAGAGGAATACAATCAAGATCAAGGAAGGTACTAATACCACTCCATAAAGCCTTAGTAAGATCTAGAATACTGCATCCAGTTTTGGCCACCAAAAAAGATGTTGAGACTCTAGAAAAAGTGCAGAGAAGAGCAACCAGATTAGGGGACTGGAGACTAAAACATACGAAGAACGGTTTCAGGAACTGGGCACGGCTAGTCTAGTGAAAAGAAGGACTGGGGAGACATGATATCAGTTCCAATATTTGAGTGACTACCACAGAGAGGAAGGGGTCAAGCTGTTTTCCAAAGCACCTGAAGGCCAGACAAAGAATAATGGATGGAAACTCAACAAGGAGAGATTCAACCTGAAAATAAGAAATTTTCTGATAGAACAATCAACCAATGGAACAGCTTGCCTTCAGAAGTTGCAGGACTTGAGACTTTCAAGAAGAGATTGGACTGCCATTTGTCAGAAATGTAGGATATTCTGCTTGGGTGTGGGGTTGACCTACAAGTTCCCTTCCAACTCTGTTAATCTGTAAATGCTCACCTGCCACTTGCACGGCCCAGTAGCGGTCTGCGGCCTGGGGGTTGGGAACCCCTGCTTTAGACATTTTCTTTATCTTTTATGAAAAAATGAAATACGTTTAAAAATTACTTAGGGTAGTGATTCTACTAACAGAATAAGATCCATAATGAAGAATTGACTATACAGTATTTTCCACTATATCTCTTAATAACTATTAGGGCGTATAATTTAATGGGGTTGAAATTAATTTTTGCAATTTTTTTCTGTGAGGGGTTCTAAAAATATGTGTTTTTACACTAAGAATTTAAATCTGCTGTTATTTTTGCAATTGCACAACATTTAGCTTGGTATTGTAAATCCATGTCTGATCATATATCCCAAAAATACTGTTAACTTTATCTTCTCAAAATTACACCTTGTGCTACAAAAATTACAGTTTTTTTCTGCATGAATCTTATCTAGCTAAGCAAAATATAATCCATGCAATCATAAACTAACATCAGAAAGCAACTATCTGAGTTATAAAAATGTTTAAGCAAGTTTTATCAAGTCTTGTTTTAATTTGTTCTTCGACATCAGCCACCAACTTGCTTCTTGGCCTCTCATGTATATACCAGGGGTGAGATTCAAATTATTTCCCTACAGGTTCTGTGGGCATGGCTTGATGGAGGGGGGGTGTCATGTGATTGAGGGTGGCCAACTTGCATCACTCACAGCAAGGTGGGCCAGCACCACCACACCAAGCCACGCCCAGAGAACCCACAGAAATGTTTGGCCAAGTCTAGCATTCAACCTGGCTGCTTCTCATCTTCTCATGTTTGCTCTGTGTGTATGAACCCGAGAAGGAGCAGAGAGAAGCCAAACTTTTCTCATTCCCTTCACAGCGAAACTACTCCTTTTATGGTGTTCGTCCTTGGAAGAGGCTTGCTCGGCCTCCGCTCTTTCAGGGAGATAGCGAAAAGTTAAAGGGAGCCCTGAATTTTCTCCCCAGGGAAAATAGGGAGAACATTTCTCCTCCTACATCTGCTGCCCTTCCTCCCCAATCTAAGGGAAAGTTGTAGAGTTATTGTGAAGCTGATTCTAGGCCTCGGTTCGGTGCCCCCCTCCCTCAAAACTTTATCAGCCCCTCAGGAAAAGAAAAAAACAAATTAGCCCGCAATGATGATTACACAATATTGTTTACCTGCAACGAAAAGGAAGAAAACAATAAAATAGATGAAATTAAGACTCCTTCTTTCTTCCTCTCCCTCCCTCTCATTCTCTTTTTTCTCCCCTCCCCCTCCTCTCTCTCCCTTCACCTTAAACATTTTCTTCTGGGGGAAAAAAAAGAAGTATCAAAGGCATCAGTATTATTGGATTCTCCCGAGCAACAGGTGTCACACACATGTGCATGCGGGGCTGTGTTTTTTTATTTTTTAATACACAGACAAACACACAAATAATATATTTTTTCTGAACAGAGTATTGGCCGGATCATAAATTTAAACAATTTTTCAATACAATTTATATATTCCCTTTTGCCATAATATTTTCCCTTTTTTCCTTTTTTTTCCTTTTATTTTGAATCCGTATTGCCCATTCATCTGAGCTCTAATCTTCACCAAATTTCATTTTTCCCTTCATCTCTATATGAAACCCCTTAAATTTAAATTCTTATTTAACATAATTCTTAATATTACAATCATTGATTTAATATCAAAATAATAAACCAGAACATTTTATGCCATACATTTTCGTAAATCTTATTTAAGAAAATCTTAGTAATACACTCCAATATCTTAATAATATAGCAGTTTTCCCTAATTTTATTTATATTTTTAGAATTTGTCCTTTTATAGACTCCAAACATGCAATTAAAAATATTCCAATTGTTACAATTTCTCTAATTTTACGTAAATTTTAGGCATATTTCTAAAACATTTCATTTCATTCATACATCCATTAGTTTTCCATTATTTTAAACTATTTAAAGTTTAATCACATCTTGTCTCTATACATTTTCTTAAATCTTATCCTAAATAATAGACTCCAACATCCTACCGTATATACTCGTGTATAAGCCGACCCGCATATAAGCCGACCCCCCCAATTTTACCCCCCAAAACTGGGAAAACTTATTGACTCACGTATAAGCCGGAGGTGGGAAATGCAGCAGCTACTGGTAAATTTCAAAATAAAAAAAGACTGGTCATAAGTGCGAAGACCGGTCAGAAGTGCGAGGACCTGTCAGAAATCACTTTTTTCAGCCCTCTGGGTAG
>WNWU01013905.1:2436150-2536869 GCA_012654045.1 Ptyas mucosa | reverse complement strand
TCTCTCTTTCTGTCTCTCATGCTCTCTCTCACTCTCTCTCTGATTCTCTCTTTCTCTTTCTCTCAGTCTCTCTTTCATTCTGTCTTTCCTTTTCATTCTTTGTCTCTTTCTCTCTCTGTCTCATTCTGATTCTCTCTCTCTCTCTCTCTCATTTTCACTTTTAAAAGAGGGGGTGGCAGAAGCGGGAAGAAGCGTCCGGGGAGCAGCTTTTGCTCTCCAAGCCTCCCTGTGCCGTCCCTCGTCCCGCAGCCCCTTCCTCTTTCCTTCCCCCCCACAGGTGGGCCCCGAGCCTGCCGAAGTGTTCCTTTCCGAGGTGGGAGAGGTGGGAGAGGGAGAGGGGTGCGGGTCCCCCACCTTGCCTAGGCTCCCCGCTTCCCTCCCCCGGCTGAACTGTTCCAATTCGAGGCATGAGTGCGAAGAAACCCCTCGGAATGAAACGCTTCTTGCAGCCTCGGAGCTGCGGGCGGGAGGGAGGGAGGGAAGGGCAGATGCGGCTTGCGGGTCCCAAAACCGGGCAGGAGGAGCCTCGACCACCGCAGGAGAAGCTGGAGAGGGTGAGGCAGGAGCAGGTTGGGCATCTCGGGGGGGGGGGGTTAAAGAACCTGCTCCCTGGGCAGGTTCCAGACACAGCGAAAACAGGCTTTTAAGAGTCCGTTTTAGCTTGGCGATGGATCCTCCTTCCTTGCCTTGACCTGGCCATCATGCCTTCAATTTTGCCCCTCGGAAAGACACGCTTCGGGCAACGTCGGGGCTGGTGTTCCGCCTAACGAGCGGAAGCCAAAGCGCCGCTGCAGCAGGTTGCTGGGAGTTGCTGGGAGCTGCTGAGGGGCAAAAGAGGAGCAGAAGGCGCTGCCGGTGAGCGAGTGAGCAGCCAGCCATGCCAGGAGCGCTTTGGCTGCCCGCCCGCCGCGGCTGGAGCTCGCCACTCACCGAATTTGGCCTCGGTCGCAGCCGCGGCTCCGGCTCCAGTGTTCAAGAGGGTCGGTGCCGGGCGACGAAGAAGAGCAGAAGCAGCTGCTGCTGGGCAAGCGGGAGCCGAGCGACTGGGTCATGCGTGGCCCAGTGCCGTCCCTCGCCTTTTCATTCTTTGTCTCTTTCTCTCTCTGTCATTCTGATCCTCTCTTTCTCTCTCGCCCACCTCAGCTCCCCGCTCTTTCCTTCCCCCCGCAGGCGCCACCTCCCTTTCCTTGCCCCGAACGGCTGGCGGGCGAAGCTTCCCGAAGCGTTCCTTTCCGAGGGGCTTCTCGGAAGCAGGGAGCTGAAGCGGAAAGTTCCTTTCTGATGTGGGAGAGGGAGAGGGGCGCAGGTCCCCCACCCCGCCTCAACTCCCCACTTCCCTCCTCCGGCTGAACTGAATTTGAGGCGTGGGTGCCGAGAAGCCCCTCTGAAAGGAACGTCAAAAAGTCATTTTTTCCGGGACCCGCATATAAGCCGAGGGGGCGTTTTTCAGCCTGAAAAACAGCCTGAAAAACTTGGCTTATACGTGAGTATATATGGTAATAAAAATTAATTACTTGTATGACAGTTTTTTTCCTCTTTATATAATTACAATAAACCAAATTGCTTCCTTAGATTTTATCTCTCATTTTCAAATATTTTGTCAAAAATACATATATTTTTTTTTTAATTTGATTTATATGCCGCCCTTCTCCAGAGACTCAGGGCGGCTTACAATGCGCTAAGCAATAGCCTTCATACGTTTGTATATTTACAAAGTCAGCTTATTGCCCCCACAAATTGGGTCCTCAATTTACCTACCTTAGAAAGGATGGAAAGCTGAGTCAACCTTGAGCCTTGGTGAGATTCGAACCTGCAATAATTGCAGGCAGCTGATGTTAATAACAGGGCTTTAGACCACTGTACTATCCAAGGCTCTATTATATTTCAAACCCCTTAATCATTTCTATTAAAATAATAAACCAAAAACATTTTATACCATACATTTTCTTAAATCTTATTCCAAATAATACACTCCAACATCTTAATAAGAATCAATTACTTATATAACAGTTTCCCCCTTTTTTATATAAAAACCAAATTGCTTCCTTAAATTTTATCTCTCATTTTCAAATACTTTGTTAAAAATACATATTTCAAACCACATCTTAATCATTTCTACTTTTACCACAATCTAATTAATTTATAATACAATATCATTTCACCTTATTTTCTTTTTTAATTGTATTTCAAATAAATAATTAAAAATATTCCAGTCCTAATTGAACTTATTTATATTTTTAACACTTGTCTTTTTATAAACTCCAACCATGCAATTAAAAGTATTCCAATTGTTACAATTTGTCCAATTTTAGGTAAAACATATTTCTAAAACTTATTTCATTTCATTTCATTCATACAAACTTACCAACGGACTCAAAAATAATTTATAAAATCATGGAATGTGCTGAGTCCAACAGACTTACAAAACTGATCAAGGGTAAAAGAGACTCAGATTTTTATAGTAGTTGGAACAGGTGGTATGATTGGATCTAGAAACGATAGAAGAGAGATAAAGGATAATGTTGGATTATAATTATAGATGATGGTATAATTATGGTAATCAGTAAGTATTGGAAATGTAAGTTTGTATATAAGAATATGTAAATAGTTTCTATTTTTACTTTCTGATTATTGGTGTATATATACATGGATATTTTGGTGATGTTACACCATGATAGAAAATTATACATTTGTTTTTGTTTTTGTTTTTTTGAACTATAATAAAAATTTATTTTAAAAAAAGGAAAAGTTTTGGAATGTGTGGAAATGGACAAACTTACAAAGGAGATACAAGGAAAAGAGGAAACAGAATATTATTTAGTGTGGGAGAAATGGTATGAATGTCTGGAGGAGAGAGATAAAAGGCAAGAAAAAATTAAATAATGGTCAAAATAGGAGTAGAAGTACAATAACAAATATGAGGAAACAGAAACTGTAGAAATGAAATTGTGTACACTGTTATTTATATGTATGTGTATATATATATATATATATATATATATATATATATATATATATAAACAAATAAATTAATATTAGAAGTATATTATTATTATTATTATTATTTATTATTATTTATTAGATTTGTATACCGCCCTACTCCCGAAGGACTCAGGGCGGTGAACAGTTAAACGATAAATACAGAATACTGATATTCAGAAACCGATTAAAATACAATTGAATAGTTTGAATGGAATTAAATTAAACATCTCAAATTCAGATGTAGGTAGATTCAGATTTAAAGAATTTAAAAGTGGTTTTAAGGGAGGTTAGGTCAGGCCGGCTTGCATGAATAGGAATGTTTTGAGGGCCCGGCGGAAAGCCGGAAGATCTGGGATTAACCGTATTTCCGAGGGCAGCTCGTTCCAGATTGTGGGTGCTCCCACAGAGAAGGCTCTCCCCCTGGGGGCCGCCAGTCGACATTGTTTGGCCGACGGCACCCTGAGAAGTCCCTCTCTATGGGAGCGTATTGGTCGATGGGAGGTTATTGGTGGCAGAAGGCGGTCTCGTAAATACCCCGGTCCTAAGCCATGGAGCGCTTTAAAGATGGTAACTGAAACCTTGAAGCGCACCCGGAAGACCACAGGGAGCCAGTGCAGCTCGCGCAGGAGGGGAGCCACATGGGAGTGCCACGCTGCTCCCATAATAACCCGTGCGGTTGCATTCTGGACTAACTGGAGCCTCCGGATGCTCTTCAAGGGGAGCCCCATGTACAGAGCATTACAGTAGTCCATGCGGGAAGTGACGAGGGCATGAGTGACTGTATTTAACGAGTCCCGGTCTAGAAAGGGTCGCAACTGGCATATCAGGCGAACCTGATAAAAAGCTCTTCTGGCCACAGCTGTCAAGTGTTCTTCTAAAGACAGCCGTGAATCGAGGAGGACACCTAGGTTGCGAGCCCTCTCTGTGGGGACTAATGACTCGCCCCCAATAGTCAATGATGGTATAAATTGACTATAATGGGATGACGGAAACCACAGCCACTCGGTCTTGGATGGGTTTAGCCTGAGTCTGTTCCTCCCCATCCAGATCCGTACAGCCTCCAAGCACTGGGACATCACTTCAAGGGCATCATTGGGGTGGTTCGGGGTGGAGATGTACAGTTGGGTGTCATCAGCGTACTGGTGGTACTTCACCCCAAAACCACGGATGATCTCACCCAGTGGTTTCACATAAATGTTGAACAGGAGGGGTGAGAGAACCGACCCTTGTGGCACCCCACATACAAGGGGCCTCGGGGTTGATCTCTGTCCCCCTGTCAACACAGTCTGCGACCGGTCAGAGAGAAAGGAGGAGAACCATCGTAATACGGTGCCCCCCACTCCCAACTCTTCCAATCGGTGCAGCATGATACCATGATCGATGGTATCAAAAGCTGCTGAGAGGTCTAATAGCACCAGGACGGAGGAGCAACCTCTGTCCCGGGCTCTCCAGAGATCATCAACCAATGCAACCAATGCCGTTTCCATGCTGTATCCAGGCCTGAAGCCCGACTGGAACGGATCCAGATAAGCCGATTCATCCAGGTACTGAGGGAGCTGTCGTGCTACCACACTCTCAACAACCTTTGCAATAAAGCGAAGGTTGGAGACTGGACGGTAATTAGCTAATACTGCAGGGTCCAGGGAAGGCTTCTTGAGGAGAGGTCTCACCACTGCCTCTTTCAAGACAGTAGGAAAAACACCCTCACTCAGAGAGGCATTTATGATTCCCTGGAGCCAGCCTCGTGTAACCTCCCGAGAGGCCAGCACCAACCAGGAGGGACACGGGTCCAATAAACATGTGGTAGCATTCAGTCTCCTCAGTATCCTGTCCACGTTTTCAAGAGTTACAGAGTCAAACTCTTCCCAGATAATATTCTCAAGACCTGCCCCCATCCTTTCCCTTGAATCTACTATGTCAGAGTCCAGGTGTTCCCGAATCTGAGCGATTTTATCATACAGATATTGTACAAAGTCCTCGGCTCTACCCTCCAAGGGGTCCTCCCATGCTTCCTGAAGGAGCAGGGAGCGAGTCACCCTAAACAGTGTGGCCGGGCGGTTATCTGATGATGCAATAAGAGCGGAAAAGTAATTATACTTTGCCGCTTTTATCGCCACTAGATAAGTCCTAATATGGGATCTTATTAGTGTTCGGTCAGATTCAGTTCGGCTGGCCCTCCAATCACTCTCCAGGCGTCTTTTCCGACACTTCATCTCCCTCAGCTCTTCAGTGAACCAAGGAGCCAAGCGAGACCGGCGTCGAGTCAGAGGCCGCAAAGGCACGACTCGATTCAAGGCTCCAGCAGCCGCCCTATCCCAGGCGGCCGCTAGGTCTTCAGTCGAGCCATGAGCCAGAGACTCAGGAAATGGCCCAAGCTCCATCTGGAACCGCTCTGGGTCCATCAGGCGCCTGGGTGGAACCATTTCATCGGTTCCACCTCCCTGCAACGGGGTGTAGCAGTTCGAAGGTCAAAGCGAAGGAGGGAATGATCCGACCATGACAAGGGTTCAGTTACTATATCCCCGATATCGAGATCATTCAGACACTGACCAGAGACAAAAATTAAGTCTAGAGTGTTTCCCCCTGTGTGAGTGGGGTCATGCACTATTTGGGTCAGGTCCATAGCCATCATGGAAGCCATGAACTCCCTCGCTGTCTCAGTCGCTTCACCAATGGATGGCAGGTTGAAATCCCCCATGACCATAAGCCTCGGGGTATCAACCGCCACCCTGGCTATAACGCTGAGCAGTTCGAGCAAGGCTGCTGCCACGTGGCAGGGAGCCAGGTACGTGATCAGCAAACTATAGCAGGCCCAGTAGCCAGGCAGAGGCGGGGGGACCTGATTCTGACACGCCGCACGGCCTTCTGCCTCATCATAGCAGCAGTCAGAGCAAGACCCAAGCTTCAGGCCTGGCAGAGTGCAAACCAGGTCACTGCCTTCTCCAGAGCCGTAAGGTGAGCTGTGGAAGAGAGGAGCCCTCAGCTGCAAGATTGCCTGGTCAGGGGTGAAATGCTCCCGGTTCGGACCGGATCCCTCGATCCGGTAGCGATGGCAGCGGGTGGTTTGGAGAACCGGTAGCAAAAGTCCCTGCACCCCCCGCCCCCACCAGGCCCAGCTGAGCACAGGTAGGGAAAAATCCCTGGTCTTTTACAGCCAGTACCTGATCCTTCAGTACACTGGAGATTTCTATAGGAAATCATAGAAATCCCAGAGAGCTCCAGAAACACAGTAATTTGAGTAGTGACAGACCTTTTTTCAAAACAGGTCCACTTTGTCCCGTGCCATAAAATCCCAACAGCCAAAACTCTAACAAAACTGTTCTTACTTCACATATACTGCTTACATGACGCTCCATGCTATATTATATCAGATTGGGGGGTCCAGTTCACCTCCAAATTCTGGAAAGCTTTTTTGGACCTTTGGGGAACCGACCAGGGCCTCAATTCTAGTCACCCTCCTGAAACGAATGGGGTGATGGAACACGTTAACTTGATTCTGGAACAATACTTCTGATGCTTTATTAACTACCAACAGGATGACTGGACTGACCTATTGCCATTTGAGGAGGTAGCATACAACAATTCAGTGTACACCAACACGGGTTTTACCCCATTCCAAGTAGCCACAGGCCAAGAATTTAACCCGATGCCTGAACTACCCGCTACTGAACCAACAACCCCCTTCCTAAAGGAGTGGATCAGTCAGCTAAAAACCACCTGGCCCATGGTTCACAAAGCCCTAGGCAAAGCAAAAGCAGCCTATGAGGCTCAGACAGACAAAAAGAGAGTGGAGCGTAAACCATTTAAAGTTGGGAATTGAGTCTACCTTTCCACTCAGTTCTTTCAGTCCTGCAACCATTTTAAAAACCAAAATTCTTAGGACCATTCCCCATCACCCGCATAATTAACCCAGTCACAGTGGAGCTGCAATTAACCAAGTCATTGCGGTAAGTGCACCCAATCTTTCATTGCAGCCTATTAAAACCAGAAGTGACCTCTGTCTTACAACCAATGCCTTATGGTAGAAGGCAAACAACACTTTGTTGTTTGAACACTTTGAAATTAAAATAGATCCTTGATTCAAGATGACACCATGGGTCCACTCAGTATTTAGTGGCCTGGAAAAACCTCCCCGCATCACAAAATGAGTGGGTTCACAAAAAACACATTAGAGCCCCTAGATTAATCAAGCACTTCCACCAACTCTACCCTGATAACCTAACTAATTGTTCTTATTGTTGTCTTATCCTTTATTATTTTGTCTTCAGGTGGATGTCTCCTTTTCCTAGGGAGGCAGCATGTCAGGTCCCAGAGATATCTATTGGGACTTTGCCATTCTGTTGGGAGTGGGGAGGATGTGGGCTACACTTGCATGAGATTTTTTTTGTTCCTTTTCTCTGCTTTGATGTACATTTGGAATGTTGGGAGGGGGGAAAGAATGTGTCAACTTCCAAAATGGTGTTGTCCAAAGCCAGGCGTTCCTACGCTCCATTTCATAGTTGCCACACGTGGAGGGGAGGCCCTAGTATGGAGGGGGATGGTGGAGGTAGCACGGAGAGGGTGAGGAGTGGGTGCCCTACATAGCTGGATGTAACAGTGATTGAACCCAGCGAGGAGATCAAGACCAGTGGCTGCTGGAGAGGCATGGCCAACGTCACGGCTTTAAACAATGTGACCTTTGGGACTCTGGAGAAGTGTTGATATTCCAACCATTTTGGGGGTCCATAGAGGATCGTAGCCATCTTGTAGGGATGGTGAAGAACAGAGACATGAGCTTGTGCGAACAGGGAAACCGCAATTCCCTGAAGCACCGGCAAATAGCCTCTTACCCAATGGTTGGGAAGACAGCCATCAGGAGCTGTCTCAAAACTGGGGCAGCCACACAGAAAGAGAGAAGAAAGCAAGGTGTATCATCTGGGTGAGACCGAACTGTTGTCTTGAAAACAAGATTTCTTTTTTTTGTTTGTTTTACTTCCTGGTTTTAAAAACTTTAATTGAAGAAGAATGGCAAAAGTAGAAAAGGGAGGGAGCAGATGTATGGCTACCTCCCCATTTCCAACGAAAAAGCAGAGGCAATAAATAAAGACAATATCAAATAAGCATGAAAATTGATTTGAGAAAAGAAAGCAGATTGGACAGAGTGGCTTTTTGCCAAAATTAATATATGAATGAACTTTAAAATCCTGAGATTTATATTTGAAAGGTCAAATTGGATTTACTATGCTTGTGATCATTGGGAGTAAACTGTAGTGCCATCTAGTGGCGCTAGAGGAATTATTAGTAAACTAATTGAGTGAAAGAACAAAGAAGATATGAAATGGAATGACCTTGAACAAAGTTTTAAAACTTGGTAAAAGAGCTCTGATAATAACTGTCTTGGGACTCTGTGGTGGACAGGAAAATAGAACCAGCTGTGTAACTTATTAAATATTTAATTGTTTTCCTTCTACTTTTTGGATTTACAATTTTGGATTTTGGGATTCTTTTTTCCATCTGGAACTTTTTCGAATTAAATTTTTGGATATTTTTTTTTCCTTCATTAAGGGGGATTATCTTGATATTAGCGAGGATTAAATATTTTTTACATCTTCTTTTTCTTTTATTTATTCTTGGCAGGTGTTCTTCCTTTCTTTTTGGGGGGGATTATTATTATTATTATTTTTTGCTCCTTTTCTCATTCTCTTCAAATTTATGTGGATTAGGGTAACAAGAACCTGAAGATTTTGATTTTAAATTCTGATTTAAATTGGAAGTGGAATTTGATTGTCTGGTGGTGAAACAGAGTGGAGGTGGGTTGATTTCAAGATTCTAAACGTGGATTATAGTTATACACAATATTTGGAATATAAATTTTGTGGTTTGAACACAAATAACAAGATGAAGAAAATAACAGCACATTTATCATTACCATCAATAACAACAGTGTCCAGCTCCATGGCATAAAAGGCAGTAGACACTACAACACAACAAGATAAAACCAATGTGGAATTAAAAAGTATGTTACAGGCTATACATCTTAAGGAACGAATAAACAAAGTAGATGAAGAATTAAAAGAGGTCAAGGAGATGATAGGGAAAAAGTGAACAACGATTAAAGATAGTGGAAGAAAAAGCAGAATCAACAGAGAAAAAAGTAGAAGAGATGGATTATAAATTTACAATAACTGATAAAAATCAGGAAAGGACAATTATATAGTTGGAAATGGATAATGCTGATTATTATTTAAGATTCCAAAACGTTAAAGAAGAAAAAGGAGAGAATTTAGCCGAGAAAATTGCAGAGATATTAATGAAAGCAATGGAAGAGAGTAACGAAAAGATACTAAATAGGATCAACAAGATATTTAGAGTACATACAAGATATGCAATGAGAAATAACTTATCTAGAGAAATACATGTCAGATTTACCAAGAAAATACTGAGAACAGAGATTTTGCAGCTTATGAGAAATGCGACAATAAAACACAAGGGTAGAGAGATAGTGGCACTGAAGCAAATTCCAAGAAGAGTTAGAGACTTAAGAAAAGAATACCAATTTCTGACTAAATGTTTGATTAAAAGAGGAGTGAGTTTTAGATGGTTGGTACCAGAAGGAATCTTGGTGAACTAGCAGGAACAAAGACATAGATTAGAGAAAGCAAAATTATTTTATGAACAATATATAGGATACCAAGAGGAAGAGAGACTGAGAGAAGAAAGAGGGGCCGGATACCAGGAAGAGAAAAAGGAAAAACCCAAAGAGATAACCAAAGAACAAGAAGAAAGAGCAATAAGAGAAGGAGCAAGACTGAAAGAAGCAAAAGAACAAAGGCATATAAGAATGACTAGATCCCACTAAGCATATAAATAAGTAGGACATGAAAGAAGAAATAAAAATGATATCAATAAATATAAATGGACTAAATTCAGCAATAAAAAGAAGAACATTTAACAAATAAGAGAAGTTAAAGTTAGAGATTATATGTTTGCAAGAAGTTCATATTAGAACAACATAAAAAGTTTTTGGCGCAGACAAAATTGGGGACATTATATACAATGCTTGCTTGTCAAAGTAAAAGAGGAGTAGCACTATATATTAAAAAGACAATTAAATCTAAACAAATATTTGAGGATGAGGAAGGAAGGGTAATAATGTTTGAAATAGTAAAGAACCATAAAAAGATATTGTTAGTAGCGATATATGCTCCAAATGAAAACCAAGAAGAATTTTATGCGAAACTACACAGAAAAATAATAGAATATTATTTATACATATGAAGATATATGTATAATAGGAGACTTTAATGCGATTGTAAATAATGAGCTAGATTACAAATTCACAAAAATGAATAAGAAGTTAAGAAAGACTCTTCCTGGAGCATTTTTTACAATGACAGATGAATTAAGCCTGCAGGATGTTTGGAGAAGATATCTGAAAGAAAAGCAGTACACATTTTACTCAAATAGACACATGTTGTGGTCAAGAGTAGATATGATGTGGATGTCAACAGAATTAATATCTAAAATACGTAAGATTGATATAGAAACAAGCAGACCATAATCCAATAACGATGATATGGAAGGGGCAGAGGAAAAGAATGAGATGGACCAAAAAGTATTAAAAGAAAAGAACTTTCAACAGTATATGAAAAAAGAATCGACTTTTTTCTTTAAAGAAAATAGAAAAGAGGATACATCATTACAAAATGAGTGGGATACTAGCAAAGCATATATTAGAGGACTGACAACGACATATTTAGCAAAATGGAACAAAAAGAATAGACAAACACAAAAGAAATTGGAGGAGGAGTATAAGAAGTTAGAGATGGAATTACAGAAAAAGCCACCTAATAAAAAGATTAAGAACTTGATGGACTTGCAAAAATATAAATTGAATTTAATGGAAAATGAAGATTTGGTGAATAAAACAATTTCAACAAAGCAATTTTTTTTGAAAATGCAAATAAACCAGGACAATGGTTGGCATATAAAATGAAAAAGGAGAAAGAGAAGAAATTAATAAACCAACTATTAGACCAAGATGGAAAGATATGATACCAAAATGAAGAAAAAGCATAATTGAGAAATGTTACATATCAGCAAGAGACAGTTGCAGAGAGAAAGATAGAACAATTTGAGAAAAAGCTGAAATACCTAAGATTTCAGAAAAATTCAAAAAGACATTAGAAGAAAAAAAAACCAATGATGGAATTAATGGAGGGAATTAAAAGACAAAAAAATAGTAAAACATCAGGTCCGGATGGATTACCAGCAGAATTATATAAAATGCTACAAGACATATTAAGTAATGTAATGTTGCAGGGATTCTCAGGGCCAGAGCTTACGGCTGATGACATGCAATGCCAGGTCCGTGGTTAATAAAGCCCCCCTCATTCACGATCTTATTCAAGAGGGGGGAGCGGACCTGATGGGCATTACGGAGACCTGGTTGGGCCAGGAGGGGGGAGTTCCCCTCGTGGATATGTGCCCGCCTGGTTTCCATGCATTCCATCAGCCGAGAGCTCAGGGCAGGGGCGGGGGGGGTGGCGGTTATCATAAAAGAAGGTCTGGATCCGAGGGAGACCACTGTACCACAGATAGCCGGATGTGAGTCCCTCTTTGTGAAGTGGGGTCGTGGAGTGCAGATGGGTTTGTTGATCACGTACCTGGCTCCCTGCCACGTGGCAACAGCCCTGCCTGAGCTGCTCAACGTCATAGCCGGGGTGGCGGTTGCTACCCCCAGACTTCTGGTCATGGGGGATTTCAACCTGCCATCCATCGGTGAAACGTCTGAAGTAGCCCGGGAGTTCATGGCTTCCATGACAGCCATGGACCTGACTCAGTTAATTCACAGCCCCACTCACATTGGTGGACACACTCTGGACTTAGTTTTTATCTCTGGGCAGTGGTTGAGTGGCCTTGATATAGGGGATATAGTCATCGAACCCTTGTCATGGTCGGACCACTCGCTCCTTCGACTAGACTTTCTAACCGCTACACCCCGCCGCAGGGAGGCGGAACCGACTAGGTGGTTCCGCCCCAGGCGCCTGATGGATCCTGATACGTTCCAGATGGAGCTTGGGCCAATTCCTGAGACTCTAGCTCATGACTCGGCTGAGGACTTGGTGGCCGCCTGGAACAGTGCGGCCGCCGGGGCCTTGGACCGCGTCGTGCCTTTGCGGCCTCTGACCCGGCATCGAACTCACCTAGCTCCTTGGTTTTCCGAGGAGCTGAGGGAGATGAAGCGCCGGAAAAGACGCCTGGAGAGCGGGTGGAGGACCAGCCGGTCCGAATCTGACCAATCGCTAGTGAGGGCTTATATTAAGACCTATCTAGTGGCGATAAAAGCGGCAAAATCTACCTATTTTGCCGCTCTTATTGCATCATCAGATAATCGCCCAGCCGCCCTGTTTAGGGTGACCCGCTCCCTCCTACATCTGGAAGCGCGGGATGATCCCTTGCAGGGTCGAGCTGAGGACTTTGTGCAGTATCTGCATGACAAGATCGCTCAGATTCGGGAAGATCTGGCCTCCGACTGGGTAACTTCAGACGGGATGATTGAGGCAGGTCTTGAGAATATTATCTGGGAGGAGTTCGATCCTGTGACTCCCGAGGACGTGGACAGGATTCTGGGACGGCTGAACGCGACCACATGTTTATTGGACCCGTGTCCCTCCTGGTTAGTCCTGGCTTCCCGGGAGGTTACACGAGGCTGGCTCCAGAGGATTATTAACGCTTCTTTGAGTGAGGGTGCCCTGCCGGTTGCTTTGAAAGAAGCAGTGGTGAGGCCCCTCCTCAAGAAGCCCTCTCTGGACCCGGCTGTGTTGGCCAACTATCGTCCAGTCTCCAACCTTCGGTTCATTGTGAAGGTTGTTGAGAGTGTGGTGGCGCGGCAGCTCCCACATTACCTGGATGAAGCTGTCTATCTAGACCCGCTCCAGTCCGGCTTCAGGCCTGGTCACAGCACGGAAACGGCATTGGTCGCGTTGGTTGATGATCTCTGGAGGGCTCGGGATAGGGGTTGCTCCTCTATCCTGGTCCTATTAGACCTCTCAGCGGCTTTTGATACCATCGACCATGGTATCATGTTGCGCCGGTTGGAGGGGTTGGGGGTGGGGGGCACCGTTTTGCGGTGGTTCTCCTCCTACCTCTCCGACCGGTCGCAATCGGTGTTGGCAGGGGGGCAGCGGTCGACCCCGAGGTACCTCGCTTGCGGGGTACTGCAGGGATCGGTCCTCTCGCCCCTCCTGTTCAACATTTATGTAAAGCCGCTGGGTGAGATCATCCGTGGCTTTGGGGTGGAATTCCACCAGTACGCTGATGATATTCAGCTGTACATCTCCACCCCAGGCCACCCCAACGATGCCCTTGAAGTCATGTCCCAGTGCCTGGAGGCCGTGCGGGCCTGGATGGGGAGGAACAGGCTTCGTCTCAACCCTTCCAAGACCGAGTGGCTGTGGCTTCCGGCGTCCCGATATAACCAGCTGGTGCCATCGCTGGTTATTGGGGGTGAATCATTGGCCCCCACGGAGAGGGCTCGCAATTTGGGCGTCCTCCTGGATGCACGGCTGTCTTTAGAAGAGCACATGACGGCCGTGGCCAGGGGGGCTTTCTATCAGGTTCGCCTGATACGCCAATTGCGTCCCTTTCTGGATCGGGACTCCCTACGCACAGTCACTCAGGCACTCGTCATTTCCCGCCTGGACTACTGTAATGCTCTCTACATGGGGCTCCCCTTGAGGTGCATCCGGAGGCTCCAGTTGGTCCAGAATGCGGCCGCGCGGGGGATTATGGGAGCAACGGGACACTCCCATGTGACACCTCTCCTGCGCGAGCTGCACTGGCTTCCTGTGGTCTTCCGGGTGCACTTCAAGGTGTTGGTGACCACCTTTAAAGCGCTCCATGGCTTAGGACCAGGGTACTTACGAGATCGCCTTCTGCCGCCAATAGCCTCCTACCGGCCAGTACGTTCGCACAGAGAGGGCCTCCTTAGGGTGCCGTCCGCCAGACAATGCCGGCTGGCGACCCCCAGAGGGAGAGCCTTTTCTGTAGCGGCACCCACCCTGTGGAATGACCTACCCCCAGAGATACGCATGATACCTGACCTCCGGGCTTTCCGACGAGCCCTGAAAACACATTTATTTCATCTAGCCGGCCTGGCTTGACCCTATTGTTCTGGTTTTAAATTATAAATTGGTTTTAACTTGGTTGTTTTAAATTGTGGGCCAAAACTATTTAATTATTTTAAATTGTTTTTTAATTTTGTATGCTCTATTTTATTTTGGCTGTTCACCGCCCTGAGTCCAGCTGGAGAAGGGCGGTATACAAATTAAATAAATAAATAAAATAAATAAATAAATTTAATGACCTATTATTAGAAGCTAAGATTCCAGACTCGTGGATGGAGGCATATATAACTCTTATGTAAGAGTCAGACCTACAACAAATAATTACAGACCAATTTCTCTACTAAATGCGGATTATAAAATGTTTGCATCAATTATGGCTGAAAGGTTGAAGAGACTGTTAAATGAATTTATACACCCAGATCAGAATGGTTTTTTACCTAAAAGGCAGATTAGAGACAATATGCGAATCATCTTGAATACACTAGAATGTATGAAGCACATTCAGAGAAGCAAATGGCACTGTTATTTTTAGATGCACAGAAAGTATTTGATAACATGAATTGGCAATTCATGATAACACAATTACAAATGATGGATTTTGGGGATAGGTTTATAAATACGGTCAAAACTATATATAAAGGCCAATTGGCAAAGGTGATTATTGTTGTGGTCCGCCAGCAGCCTGTGGAGCTGGCAGCAGAGTCGGACAGCGATGAGGCTGAGGAAGAACATGGGCCAGTCCTGGAGGCTGGGGAAGGCCCAGATGAGGGCTGTGTCAGAGGCAGAGATGGAGCAAGGGCCATCAGGGAGTGATGTGTGGACTCTGGAGCCTCCAGAAGCTGACAATAGAGAGGCAGAGGAACAGGAAGAGCCTGTTCCTAGTGCACATATGAGAAGAGCTGCTAGAAGGCAGGAGCAGATAAAGCAGAGAGGATGACTTGGGAATAGAGCCAAGAGATGATTGGCACCTCCTATAAGGCTTAAAAGACCAGCAACGGCTCTTGGCCTCTTTGCCGGAAAACAACATTGAGAGAATTGCTTCATTTCACTGTATTCATTTCTTGTCGGTGTCTTCTGCTTCTGAACTTTTGCCAAGAAAAGCCTTTGGCAGTTTGCCTAGTTATACCAAGGTCAGTGATAAACTGAGGAATGGTGTTTTGAAGAATTTGCTTTAATTTAGTTTGGCCTACGCTGAGAATGAGTTAATTCTCAGCTGTTTTCTAATAAAGTCTGTTTGTTTTTGAACTGTTTGCATTTAATACTAACTACTTGGGCCTGGATCACAACAATGGTAAATGATGAAATGACAGAAAAAGTGGATATTAGAAAAGGAACTAGACAAGGATGTCTGTTATCTCCATTATTATTTATATTGACATTAGAGATTCTTAAACAGAAAGGTAAGACAAGATAAGGAAATAAAAGGAATGAAAATCAAAAAAGAAGAATATAAATTGCAAGCATTTGTGGATGATTTAGTGTCTATTATGGAAGATCCTATAGAAACAGATCCAAACTTGCTTGAGCAAATAGAGGAATATGGAGAAGTAGCGGGACTGAAAATCAATAAGGATAAGACAAAAATCTTAATTAAAAATATGAGAAAAACCCCAAAAAAGGAAATGGACGTTGCTTACCTGAACGTCCTATTTATGTCCCCTGCGAAGACATTCCCCAATGGGTTGTTCCGCTTTCTGATTTGATCTACTGAGTGCCAATCAAAACTTCCTCTGTAGCTGGTCAGGTTGTCCTTCCTGCTTCCTCTTCAGTCTTTTTTGCGAAGGCGATTAATGCAGATGAGAGGGCCTCCGACATGGGAATCACCGGAAAGACACCAGCTGCAGAGGAAAATAAAACAAAAACCCCGCCCAAGGCCAGGAGAGGCGAGAACACGGGCGGGCTGGAATGTCTTCGCAGGGGACATAAATGGGATGTTCAGGTAAGCAACGTCCAATTTCCTGATCCCCTGCTCAGACATTCCCCAATGGGATATACCCAAGCTTAAGACCTTAGGGAGGGAATCGAAGCCTCCGCCCGGCCTTGGACAGGAATTACAGCTTGCAAAACACGTCTGCCAAACGCGGCATCAGCTGAAGCATAAACGTCTAAACGATAATGCCTAACAAAAGAAGAAATCGAGGACCAAGTGGCCGCACGACAAATGTCCCCAACAGAAGCCTGGGTAGCCCAAGCCGCCGACGTGGCAGCACTGCGTGTTGAATAAGGGAAAATACGACCTGGAACAGGATCACCCCTCAATTCATAGGCTTTAGCTATATAGGCCTTGAGTCACCTGCCCACCGTTGCCGATGAAACCTTCAGTGAAGAGGGCAAAAACGAAACAAAAAGAGCCTCTGATTTACGAAAAGATGCAGTTCGATGGATATACTTCTTCAGTGCCCTGCGCACATCAAGGGTATGCCAACGTCTCTCTGTCGGATGTCTAGGATCCGGACAAAAATTTGGGAGGATGATATCCTGCATCCTGTGAAACTGAGAATTAACCTTCAGAATGAACGCTGGATCTAATCTAAGAACCACTCGGTCCGGGTAGAAAATACAGAGATCGCTCCTGATGGAAAAGGCAGCAATCTCCGAAACACGACAGGCAGAAGTAATTGCCAGCAAAAAGGCTACCTTCAATGTAAGATACCGTAGAGAAACTGCACTGAGAGGCTCAAACGGATCAGATGTCAATGCTTGTAGAACCAAAGAAAGATCCCAGCTAGGATACCGATGAATTGTCGGGGGCCGAAGATTAGAAACTCCAAGAAGAAAGGACTGAATCCTGGAATCCTGCGCCAAGGGCTGCTGACCTTCACCTGGCAAAACTGTAGCCAAGGCTGCCACCTACTGACGAAGAGTAGATGTAGCGAGACCCTTCTCAAAACCAGCATACAGGAACTGCAAGACGTCTGGAACTGTCGCCGAAGTAGGATCCACATGATGACGGGCACACCATTCTGCAAAGGCTCGCCAAGAGGCATTGTAGATGCGGACTGTTGATGGACGTCTAGCCGCCTGGATGACCGAAATGACCTCCCCTGACAGCAGGCCCCGAGTCAGTCGTATCCTCTCAAGGGCCACACGGTTAGTTGAAGCCATTCCGGCTCGGGATGCCGGACAGCGCCTTGAAACAGGGATATGCGGTGAGACGGAATCTGCCACGGGTCTACGATGGACATGGACAACAGGTCTGCGAACCACGCCCGTCTGGGCCAGTGTGGCGCCACCAGAAGAAGATCCGCCCGCTCCTTGATCAGTTTCCGTATAACCCTGGGAATGAGCGGAAACGGAGGAAATGCGTAGAGGAGACCCCGTGGCCACGGGGATCGCAAGGCGTCATGACCTTCTGCGCCCCGGGTTGGAAACCGGGTGAAGAATCTCGGCAGTTGGGCGTTGGCCGGGGTCGCAAAAAGATCCACCACTGGAGCCCCGAAACGATGAGAGAGTTCCTGGAACAGAAGAGGATCCAATCTCCACTTGGAGTGATCCAGCTGACCCCGGCTGAGCCAATTCGCTTCCTGATTCAACTTGCCGGAGATGTGCTCGGCCCGGAGAGATAGAACATGCTTCTCGGCCCACGTCATCAGTCGTTCCGTCTCCTCCATCAACGACAGAGATCTGGTGCCCCCCTGGTGATTGATGTGGGCCTTCGTTGTCGTGTTGTCTGTCAAGATAAGAACATGTCGGTGTAGCACCAGATGTTGAAAGTGAAGAAGCACTAGCCGCACTGCCCTCAGCTCCAACCAGTTGTTGCTGTGGTGCGACTCCGTTGTGGACCATGTACCCTGGGCAAGCTGGGACTGAAGATGGGCTCCCCAGCCGCTGAGACTGACATCTGTCGTTAGGACAATCTGCTCCTGGTCCAGGAAGAGGGACCCCTGGGCGATGGCCAGTGAGAGCCACCAACGAAGTGATAGACGGACCCTGGCCGGAACCCTCACTCTGGAAAGTGACTCCCCCCGTCCTTGACGTTGAAACGGAAGGAGAAACCACTGCAGGTGACGCAGATGAAACCGACCCCAAGGGACAATACCAATGCAGGGGATGAGCTTCCCCAGGAGCTGTGACAACAGGAACATGGGTGACCGCTTCTGTGATAGAATCTGCGTAACCAAGTCCCGAATGCTGACCCGACGGTCGGGGGAAAGATAAACGCGACCCTGGACAGAATCTATAACAGCTCCTAGATGCAAAATTCTGGTCGTGGGTGAAAGGTGGCTCTTGTCCCTGTTCAACGTGAAACCGTGGTCCTGCAAGGTTTGAATGACACGGAATCTGTCCAAATCTGCCTGAGAAGTCGAAGATGAAAGAATTAAGATGTCGTCCAGATAGCAGACCAGTCGAACTGGCACCTCCCTGAGTGATGCTGCCAGAGCCGCCAGAACTTTCGTGAACGTGCGCGGAGCCGAAGAAAGGCCAAACGGCATTGCTTTGTATTGGAAATGGTCGGTGTCGAGGGCAAAACGGAGGAACCGCCTGTGGCTGGGATGTACCGGAATATGAAGGTAAGCCTCCTTCAAGTCGATCGACTGCATAAGATCCCCCTGTCTGATGCATCCCAGCAGAGACTTGAGAGAGTGCATTTTGAAGCGGCGGTAGACGAGAAAGGTGTTGAGATGTTTCAGGTTGAGGATTCCTCGCCAACTTCCCGAGGATTTTGGAACTAGAAAAAGAGTCGAGTAGAATCCTGTTCTGACCTGATCCAGTGGGACACGCTCTATGGCCTCTATTTGGAGGAGATGCTGAATTTCCAAGTCCAAGAGACTATGCTTGGCCGCCTGGGAAGGCCACGGGCGTTGCAAGAAGAAGGTTGGCGGGCTGGAAGAAAACTCTAGTAACAGGCTTTCGGACACCGTGCGTGTAATCCAGACGTCTGACATGGTGACCTCCCATTGGTGATAATACGCCTGTAGTTTTCCTCCAATGGGAAGCTGAGGCCCCAAGTCACTTTCCCCAATGGGAGTAACGAGAGGAGGCCGCTCGGAAGGGATGACGGAAACTGGACTGGCGTCTACCCCGGTCCCGAAAGGAAGCTCTATCCGATGCTGGCTGGTAGGAGTGAGACTGAAATCTCTGATAGGAAGGGCCCCCTGAACTTTGGTCACCACGAAAGGACTGCCGCTGGTAAGGCGAAAAACGTCTCTCAGAGCGCCTGCCCCCCGATGGTAACACCTTCTTCTTATCCCTGTTCTCCACAAGAACCGAGTTAAGGGATGTGCCAAACAAAGACGGACTCCTGTAGGACGCTGCAGTGAGACGCCACTTCGACTTCATGTCAGCCCTCCAGTTCCTCAACCATAGCAGGTGGCGTGAGGAGACAGAAGAGGCCAAGGCGCGAGAAGCAAACTTGGCTGCGTCCAGAGACGCATCCGCAGAATATTCCGCGGCTGCAACCAGCTTTGCCACATCCTGGTGAAGGCGCGCATTGTCAGGAGGCAACCTCTCCTTTAACTGGCATAACCACACCAGTGATGCTCTGTTAAAAAAGGAGGCCGAGGTCGCTGCAGGAATAGACCAAGCCGCAGCCTCGTGAGTTTTACGACAGGCCATCTCCGCTTTCTTATCCTCAAACTTCAACCCGTCACCAACCTCTCCGACGAGAACAGCCGATGAGGTAAGGGCAGCAACCGGCTCGTCCACAGCAGGCAGCTGTAACAACTCATCTAATCTAGGCGAAGAACAATACAGCTTCTTGTCAAATGAGTTTGGACCTCCTAGCGAAGTAGGATGATCCCAAGGCTTTTGGATGACCTGAGCAAAAAGGTCTGGACAAGGAACAAAGTCAGAATCTGCCTTTGGCATGAGAAATAAAGGACTGCTCACATTAGACTGAACCTGCGAGGAAGATTGCTGATCCAGGGGATCCTCCATATTGGTAGCAGCCTTCGCCTTACGTAACAGCTGCTTAAACAAAGACGGCCTAAATAAACCTGGAAAGGCCGGTTTGTCCGGTAACTCTTCCTCATCACCTGACAATTCAAATTCCTCAATAAAATCCTCTTCAATAGTCTGCTCAACCATCTGCTCAGAAGAAGTAGAAGCAGTAGAACGCTGCACCTGTACGGATGGTAACTGACAAGGAACATGAGCTGCGCACTCTGGTGGAAGCATATATCCGGTCTGTTGAAGACCCACCTGAAATATACGAGAAATTGCCTGAGACACCATTGAATTAAAATCCAGAAATTGAGGAGGCGGAGCCAAACTCTCCTCTTGTTGCAACCCAGCTGCCGTAGGCGTGAATGTAGCTTCAGGCATAGAGCGAGTCAAGGGAACCGCCTGGTCAGATGCCACCGGAACAGAGGTACTTGGGTGCTCCCTTCGGGGAATAGAATCATGAGATACATGAATCACCTCGCCTTGAGAAATCACATCTTGAGCAACCTCGAGAACAGAGGGTTGAACAGGTCCACATGGAACCTGTGGAGGCCGAACCACCACCTCAGGGACAAGAGGCACGGGGGCTTCCTTCTGCGCCTTGGCAAAAACACGTTCCAAGGCATTATGCCTCCTCAGGGCATATTTGTCAGAAACAGGTGCAGGTTTGGCTTTAGAGGCCTTAGACTTTTTCCTTTTAGACCCCTTAGAAGGAGCAGGGCTAGGAGGTTGATCCTGTTCCAGATCAGAGGACAGATCAACATCAGACATCATGCACAACTCCAGGAGAGATTTTAGAGAGAAATATATAAATCTATATATATATAGGCAACAGGTGAATAGACAAAGTAAAAAGTGAAAAAAGAAATAGACCCCTCCGCCTTCCAGAGTTTGTTTTGAAGAGAGATAGAGAAATAATATTATGAAATATAGATAAGGAAAAAAATTTTAGTCCCTTCTGTTTTCCCCTCTTTTCTTCTTCTTTTTTTTTTAGAAAGCAATTTTTAACCATAAAACATGTAACTCCAAACAATAATCCAAAATCCACTCTTATTCTGCTCTCCTTTTTTTTTAAAAAAAATATATTAATATTCAGGCAGAAATGCTGAAATTAGCAGAAGGCCAACAAACGAAACTAATACTTTCCTCTCTTGATCAGCAGCGCTAGATCATGCAGGAAGAACCAAGCAGGTAAGACAGACAGACCCCCAGGGGGAGAGCCTTCTCTGTGGGGGCACCTACCATCTGGAATGAGCTCCCCCCAGAGATACGAAGGATCCTGGACCTACGCACCTTCCGCCGCGCTCTCAAGACCTTTTTATTTAACCAGGCCGGCCTGGCCTAATTTCTCCTCTTTTAATTATCATGTAATTTGGAAATTTTAATTTGTTTTAAATTATTAGGGTTTTAAATATTAAGGCCAAATCATTTAATCGGATTTTAATTGTTTTAAATTTTGTATGCATATTATTTTATTATATGGCTGTTCACCGCCCTGAGTCCCTTGGGAGACAGGGCAGTATATAAATCAAATAAACCTCTAAACCTCTAAGTAGGAGAGAAGGTTAGAAAGGGACGAAGAGAGGAAGAATGGCGGAAAGGAAGGGGAAGGAGAGAAGGGGAAGGAGAGGAGGAAAGAAGAAAGTGGAAAAGGACAGAAGGGAGGGAAGGGAAAGAGGGGAGTAGGAGAGGAAGGGTTGTTGTGAAATAAGGAAGATATGGAATGGTAGAAGAGCAACCCTGAGTATACTTTAAATTTTTAGGAGGAAGACTGAACAAATATGAACATCAAAAGATAATATGTATGATTAATAATGGCTAAGAGATTGTACATTTATGTATGTTTATGAGAAATAAAAATAAAAAGATCAGTAGCTGCTTAAAACAGACCAAGGGAGAAGCAACAGATGATTGCCCTACATACCCAAGAACACCTGGAAGGGGTGGGGACTGTCACGCCTTCTTATGATGCTGGTGTGCAGAAGTCGGTACAGCCAGCTTCATTTCACTACATACCGATGCTCTGGGGGGAGTTTGAATCTGCATGGTGTGTAAGTGTGCTAATTCATCGGGGTGCATCACTCAGAACTGTGAAGTGATCCCAGTTTGCTTAAGACCATATTCACATCACCCAATTGCATCACTCAACATTCACCTTACAATCTTGTTTACTCAATCTTTTGGTGCTAGTGCAGAGAAAGACCACCCATTTGTCTTTATTCACTTTGAATCTGTCAAGTTCTCCTGTTTTCCTCACTATGGCTTAGTTGCCCTTCTGGCTCCAAAACAATGGTCTGTATGTATGAGGGAGAGAGGATAACCTTACTGTACAATCCACAGTCCATTCAGAAACAGGAACTACAGTCACAGCCACTCAAGTGGGAGATCCTAACAGCTCTAATCAAAGTGGCTGTATTCAAATGCTGGTCCAGACCTGGAACCATAGAGTTCATTAAGAACACAAAATTAATGTTTAAAGGGACTCGCATTACAACACTTGTAAACAAAACCACAATCCAAACAATTGTTTCACAGAACTTTGAGTCGTTTGGAAAACTGGCATATTTTATTCTGAGTTTTATAGGTCTCCAATGCCCTTTTAGTAACTTCCAATCTCCATCAGTAACTCTGAGCTGCATTGGCCACCAGTTTCCTAAGGGCCACTTGTGCTCCAGTCAACCCTCCCAGCTGCATGCAGATGATACATGAAACCAACATCTCCCAGATGTTCCAGTCTTCCAAGGATCTCTACTACCTTTAGTATTGAGCATAAAACCATGGCTTATAATTCTCAGTTGTGTTAGCTGTCCCAATTGTTTTCTGTATTCTTCTGTCATTACCCAGCTATTCTTTCTATACAGTCGTTTATTGCTCAATCATGTATTGGAAAATGAAAATATGACTATATGTGAGTATTAAGAACTTTGCATTGTTCATGGAGAAAAACTGTGTTTAATTGTGTGTCAATTTACTCAGTTTGTAATTTTGGTTATATTTCTTCAAAATGCAAACAATATTTTTGTGAAAACTGCCCTCCTAGAAACAAGCTCTTTCTATCTGCCCACTATATTATTGACTCAGAACGTTTGTAAATAATTTCCCAAAGACAGACAACAGATAATTTTTTTCTCAGAACCTCTGGGTAACTCAAATTTTAAAGAAATAATTTTTATTTTGAAACTTTTATTTGAACAAATTAAGCATTTTCTAAGGACCATTAATTGCAATGAACATTTAATCCATGTATTTAATTTATTCTCATTCTAACTGAACCTCAAGGTGCCTTGTTTTGAATATCGTTACACTGATGATAGATCTAATCTGGGTCAGTCATCGGGAGCAGAGGTTTTGTCTTCTGAGTTTTCGGACTCATGCTGGTGCCCATTATCAAGGAATTTCTCTTTATCAGAATGTGTGCTGTTCTGTGTGTGGTATTGTATGTGGCTTTTTAGATGTTGATTGGGGTGTGTTGATGGCTGGCTTGATGGTTGATAGCCAGCCACCAACACACCCCAATCAACATCTAAAACCCACATAGAATAGGCACCATATAAATACCACACATAGTACAGCACACACTCTGTTAGAAAGAAGTTCCCTGAAGATGGGCTCCAGCAGAAGTTTGAAAGCTCAGAAGACAAAACCTCTGGTCTCGGTGACCAACCCAGATTGGATCCTGCAACATTATTCTGGGACATGTATACTCCTTCATTTGTGACTGATAATATTTACTGGGGTGTAATTATAATAAATTGACTATAAAGTTTAAAGTATGATGTAGTAAATATTTGATTTAATATACTTTCAGACTTCAGATGCAATGATTAAAATCTATACATGCATAAAATCTCATTCACCATTCCAAACATGCATAAAATCTCATTCCAATTTTATGTTTTTTAAAAAATGCATAAAATATGCATAGGTAAAATTCTATTCAGAATCAGCAGACATCCTGCTTTTATTCCTTTTAAAGAAGTTTATTGATACCTCTTTCTCCCAATGAGACCATTAAATTGAAGGTTTACTGCACTGGGAAATTACAGAAGGACCTAATAAATTAGATTCTTCTATATGAAAAAAGTTGAGGCAAAAATATTATGCACACAATGTGTATGAAACTAAACAAACATTTTTGTCTCTACTTTGGCAATAATTAAATTAATTTTAAATTATTTGAGGGGTATGATTCTCACTATTTTGAATGATCATTGTGTCAAAAAAGAGTTAAGATAAAATATGAAGTACATATTGCATGTAGCGTCTGCTTTTAAATATACCTGCAGTGTATACGCAGCCCAAATGGTTTTGTAGTTCATACATACTTTACATGAGATAGAGCTACTGTAGTTATATTTAAAGTTCTTTATACCATGTTTATCCTGAAAAATTTGGCTTCTTACAGTGTTACAGTTAAGTTACAGTCAGCATTAATTTGATCTCAAGGATTAGCTTTTTACTAAAGCTTTGGTACCAGAAAATTAAAATTACTTTGTTTTATAATAATCTGAAATATCAATTCACCACACCAGAAACTAAAGGTATTTAAAAACTATCATACCTTTCATTACATTTGCATGTAAAATAGTTATGTTTTAAAAGAAATACACTGTATTTATATGTATTCAGACTCAGCCTTCATTTCAGTAAGTGCTTTGCACAGTAAATGCAAATTTAAAACAGTAGATAAAAAATGAAACAGTATCAGCAATTTCAAATTTATCAGCAACAGTAGACAGAGCTAACAGAGCTCAATATGATGCATGTTCAATTTTGGCCCACATTTATTTATTGCCATATTTAAATATTCCTTACTAGTTATTAAGAAAATTTTAAAATGAATAAATGATCTTAATAGGGCTTTCTTTTTAGTATCAAGATCTCGCTTCTGAATATATGGTACAATTTCAAAAAGAGATTGTTGAAAGTTAAACAATTTTTTTTATCCAACATACATCATTTTCTTGCTGTATGGATGATCTTTTCATTTAACAGAGGATTGTTTTCTTAATCAAAACAACATGAACACAAGACAAAAAAACCCTCTTTTTTGGTGGTGGTGGTTTTAGGAAAACATCAAGGTGTGTTCATGGTCTTGCTATTCATCTCCCATCATCATCTTGCATAGCGCTTAATGTAATCTTCAACTTTAGTTCGGAAGTCCTCCTGTATGCAGTTGAAAAATAAATATGTTTACAGAAACAATCATAGCCCTATACTAATGTGTCTCCATTAAAATTCCAATACATAGCTTTCATTCCAGACAGAGTAAATCTTACTGCATGATGATTTTCTCCCTGAGAGACTTTATATTTCCTGAGGAGAAAAGCTGTTGAAAGAAAAGGAACCTGTAGGGCAGGGATGTCAAACCTGATCACATCATGGGCTGTATCATGACTTATCGGGATGGTTTTTTCCTTTGTGGAGCCGGACTGGGCGTAGCCTACATGAGCCATATCCAGCCCATAGGCCGCCAGTTTGACAGGCCTGCTATATGAGATAGAAATAGCTATGGATCTTGCTACCACAAAAAGGAGTGCCTTTGAAATTAGCTGCTATTTGTACTAGATGTTTGCCAAGAGAATGTAACTTTTTTTTCTTGGCTAAGATTCATCGTTATATTCATCATAGGAAGGTATCTTAATGGTTTAATGATGGCACCTCTGTCTCTACCCCAGCCTCTATGGAGATAGTTCAAAGTTTTTTCCTATTAAATCTTTTCTCTTTTCTCCTTACACAAATTGTGTCATACAATTTATGAGGCCTCAGTGATGATGCTGGAGAAGAATCTGCCCAGTTAATACAGACTGCTTGAATCTGTTATTGAACATAATTCTCCATGTCTAAAGGACTAAACATGCTATAGGAAAGGCACGCTTCCTAGTTCCCATAGAGTAGAATTGTTTAAGGAAAGGGACTAGGAGCCCTATCTGATCTGGTAGGATGAGTAGATGTCCTTTGGGAGAAGTGGTTCCACAGATAACCTACCTTTATAAGTAACTCAAGGAAGCAAAAAAGGCCTAATACTCCCTCTTCTCAAGGCCAGCAACTTTTTTTACTGCTGAAACTCAGAAACAGTTAACTCAGAAACAGTTTTCAGGCTCTTGAACTTGGAATGTTCATTCAAAGGAAGAGAGGAGATGTAAAAAGATAGCCAAGATAGTTGTGACTCACTAATATAATAAATATAAACAACAGTTTCCATCTAGATCAATCTCTTTGTGAAATGTGCAAAGCAGAAACCAGTCAGTCTGATTCTGATACTCTAGAGCAGTGATGGCTAACCATTTGGCCATCATGTGCCAAAAGTGGGGGAGTGGGGGGGGGGGTTGCGCACATGCATGCCCACACCCATAATTCTATGTGCCCCACCCACCCCGTGCATGCACTCACGACCCTCCCCCCACGCTTTTGGCATGTAATAGCACAGTGGATCCGGTAGGCCTGTTTTTTGCTCTCCTTAGGCTCCAGAGACTTTCTAGGAGCCTGGGGAGGGCAAAAACAGCCTCCCCAGACCCGGAGGCCAGAAACAGCCAGTTTGCCAACTTCTGGTTGGACTGGAAGGCCTGAAAATCAGCTGGCCAGCGTGTGCATGTGCGCCGGAGCTGAGCTTGCGTGCCCACCGATATGGCTCAGCGTGCCACCTGTGGCACGCGTGCCATAGGTTCGCCATCACGGCTCTAGAGGGATCGACAAAGAGATCATTTAGTTAAAATTTTGAAAACTGTAAAACAATAAAATAGAGTTTATCGTGAATTGGTTATGCAGAAATCTTTTCAGACTAATATTACCTCACTTTTGCTTGGATAGCTTCCTTAACAGTTTGCAGAAAGGGCATAGTGGTTAATTTGCACTTCAGCAAATTCAAAAGATATTTGGTGATGTGTGTGCTTGTAAACAACTTGATAAGGTAATGTCTGGAGGATGTGAAAATTGAGTACATACAGTGCATTCAGAAAGTATTCATACCCTCTTCACTTTTGTCAATTTTGTTATGCTGCAGCCTTGAAATTCTTTCCCCCCCATCAATCTACACTTAGTACCCCAGAACGACCAACAGAATTTTAGAAATATCTGTAAATTTATTGAAAATAAAAAATTGAAATATCACATTGGCATAAGTAATTCAGACCCTTCACTCAGTACTTTGTTGAAGCACTTTGCAGCAATTACAGCCCCGAATCTTTTTGTGTATGACCCGACAAGCTTTGTACACCTGGATTGGGGGATTTTCTGCCGTTCATCCTTGCAAATCCTCTCAAGCTCAGTCAGGTTGACAGCCATTTTCAGATCCCTCCAGAGATGTTCAATAGGGTTCAAGTCAGGGCTCTGGTTTGGCCACTCTAGGACATTCACAGAATTGTCCCTAGGCCACTTCTGTGTTGTCTTGGATATGTGCTTAGGATCATTGTCATGTTGGAAAGTGAACCTTCAGCCCAGTCTGAGATCCTGAGCAATGTGGAACAGGTTTTCGTTGAGGATATCTTTGTACTTTGCTCCATTCAGCTTTCCTTCAACCCTTCCCTGCTGCTGAAAAACACCCCTACAGCATAATGCTGCCATACTTCACTGTTGGGATAGTATTGATGAGTGGTGCCTGGTTTCCTTCAGACATAATGTTTAGAATTGAGGCCTTGTTCAATCTTGGTTTCATCGGACCAGAGAATTTTGTTTCTCATCATCTGAGAGTCCTTCAGGTGCTTTTTTGCAAAGTGGGCTTTCATATGTTTTCCACTGAGGAGAGGCTTCTATCTGCCATAAAGTCCAGATCAGTGGAGGGCTGCAGTGATGGTTGTCTTTCTGGAACTCTGTCCCATTTCCACACACACTCTCTAGAGCTCAGTCAGAGTGATCATCAGGTTCTTGGTCACCTCTCTTACTAAGGTCCTTCTCCCCGATTGCTCAGTTTGACCAGGTGACCAGCTCTTGGAAGAGTCCTGGTTGTGCCAAACATCTTCCATTTGAGAATTATGGAGGCCACTATGCTCTTGGGAACCTTCAGTGCAGCAGAAATTTTATTGTAGCCTTCCCCAGATCTGTGCCTTGCAATAATCCTGTCTCTGACTCTGCAGGCAGTTCCTTCAGCCTCGTGGCATTTGCTCTGCTACAATATGCATTGTCAGCTGTGACACCTTCTATAGAGACCTTTCCAAATCATATTCAATCAATTAATTTACCACAGGTCGACTCCAATCAAGGTGTAGAAATATGTCACAAACGATCAAGAGAAATGAGAGGCACCAGAGCTAAATTTCATGTGTTGCTGCAAAAGGTCTGAGTACTTATGCCAATGTGATATTTCAGTTTTTCCTTTTTAATAAATGTACAGACATTTCTAAAATTCTGTTTTTACTTTGTATTTATGGTATAGGTTAATAAGGAAAAAAATGAATTTCAACACAATAACAACCAGGATGCAGCATAACAAAATTGACAAAAGTGAAGGGTTGTGCCAAAGGATAAAACATACAAAGAATGGTTGCAGGGATTAGGTTTGTCTGGTCTAATGAACAGAAGGACTAAGTACGACATGATAGTAGTGTTTTATTCTCTAAAGTACCTGAAGGGAGAACCAGAAACAACAAACGGAAATTTATCAAAGAGAGATCCAACCTAGAAATAAGGAGAAATTTCCTGGCATGAGAACAATTAATCAGTGGAATGGGTTATAAGTGCTCAATCACTGGAGGTTTTTAAGAAGAGATTGGACATTTGTCTGACATGGTATAGGATCTTCTGTTTGAGTTTTTTAATATTATTATTATTATATTTTTTATTTTTAAATATACATCCATATTGTGTGTGGACAGAGTTGGTTCTGGGTATCATTCATATTAATCCAATTCACAATAACATTAGTATTCTCGAGCATATTTATCAAATTTAAGTAATCTCATTATATTGTTTAAAAATACATAGACAAAAAATGTCTAACTCTTCATCTTTATCTCTATCTTTGTCTATATCTTTCTTGTTCAAACTAAACATTTCTCTATTACATCTAGGCAAAGTTGGTTCTGAGTATCATTCATATTAATCCATTTCACGCTCACAAAGTTAGTAATCTCTATCACATTTATCAAATTTAAGTAATCCTCATATTATTTAAACATACATAAAAATGCCTAACATCTGTAAACTTCTAATCTTTCTATCTATTATTTTTATTCATTCTATAAGAATTTATATTCTAATATTTTCCCTATCTAATTTTATTTCTGGCTCTTTCAGCTTACAATCAGGCTACTTTAATATTTAAAGGGAAATTCTTTCTATCCATCATCTCTTCTCCTCTTTAGTTCTTCAATTCTTATCCATTTTTTAATTCGCCTCCCACACTCATCTTTGTTTCTATCTTCATTTATATTTTTCTTGTCCAATCTAAACCTTTCTCCCAGTACAATCTTATACTGCCAATTCTGTCAGATATCTGGCCATGTCCCAACCCCCCCCCCCCCTTTGAGATGTTAGATTTTTAATTGTCTATGGGTTTTAGTTGGGATGTTTTAAATTTTGGGCCAAAGTTGTGTAATTCTTTTAAAATTTTTAAATTTTGTATTGGAATGTTTTTTATTTTTCACTGTGCACCGCCCTGAGTCCAGCAGGAGAAGGGCGGTATACAAATTTAATAAAATAAAATAAATAAATAAATAAATTTCCTTATCAAGGTCTCTCTTTATCCTGTCTCTCCAGTTGTCGATTTGTCTGTTTTATTTTCTTCAGTCTTTCTCCCTTTATTAGCTGGTATGTCAGTCCTATTTTTTGCTCCAGTCCTTGATTTACTTGTTGATGTGGCCAATCCATCTGTTCTCTCCGCCCCTTTTGCTTGCCGTTTATCTGGTCTTCCTCTTCGTCGAGCTGTTGCTTCATTTGCTGAATTTTCTGATTCATATTTTTCCTCTGTTCGTATTCAATTTGCTGGCTTGAGTAATCAATTTCATTTAGACTTTCTGTTGCTTCCATCAGTTCATGGGCAGTTTGATCTTTGTTTCTTGTTCTTTGCAAAATGTTTTCCATTTTCTCATCTATACCATCAATTGAATCATAATATTTTGGAACAACGAAGTCATCTCATTAAAAAGTCCTCTCATTTCCATAGCTGTTCCTTCAACTCCAGTCATAATAGCAATAAAAGTGAAATAAACAATAAAGCCACAATCTAGTTCAGAAAGAATCCAAATTTCCAATCATTAGTACATGGGGCTCTCTTCTCAAATTTCCATGCTGCCTTTTTTCCAGCAGGTATTTTTTTAACTCATTTATTTATGAGCCTTGGTGGTGCAGCGGACTAAGTGCTGTTATGTAGCACTTAGCTGCCAGCTGCCTGCAATTAGTGCGAGTTCAAATCTCACCAGGCTCAAGGTTGACTCAGCCTTCCATCCTTCCGAGGTAGGTAATTGAGGACCCGGATCGTGGGGGCAATAAGATGACTTTGTAGAAACACCGCTTATGGGGGGGGGGGGGCAAAAGTCCTAATAGTCCCAGGTATTTTCCAAATTCTTTAAGTCTGCTCTGTGGTTTTGGTCTTTTATTCTACCTTCCCAGAATTCTCTTTTTGTAAATTTCCAGGAGTCTAGGAGTTACTTTCCGCTTTGTCAGTAGATGGCACTCTCAACTTACTTTTAGCATAGATCTCTTAATCAAAAATATTTTCTTTCACCGCTCAAACAGTTATATTTTTAGAACTTCTCTAGGATTTTTTTTGTTTTGTTTTCCTTGGGGTAATTTTTAAAGAAACAAAAATTCATCTCACCCAGAAACAATCTCTGTTCACTGTTTGCTCCTGCACTTTCTTAGTTGTTCTGGCTGTCTCCAGCTTCATGGCAGCCATGGTGACTGTTGCTGCTCCTTGTCTTCGGATGAGGGGGATTTTCCAAGTCAGGGAGGAGAGACATGGTGCTCCTCGACCTGCAAGCCCCCCCTTTACTTCACCACCTCTACAGGGTGGCTATGGCTCCTTTTGGAGCCCTCCAATGGGGAGAGCTTGGAGCAGGGCTGCAGAGCTTGTCCTGGCCTCTGATGCCACCGGAAGCACAGCCGGAAGCCTGAATACTTTCTGAATGCACTGTATGTAAACTTTAGCTTGGTATTTAACACATTATGGGGTACTGAGTGTAGAGTAATGAGAAAAAAATTAATTTCAACAACTGTAGAATCAGGCTGTAGCATAACAAAATTGACAAAAGTGAAGGGGGTCTGAATACTTTCTGAATGCACTCTATATAGTGTAGCTGTTTCTCAATCATATTCAGAATGCCCACTTATGGCTTCCAAACAAACTGGAGACAGATACCAAGTAGGATGCCACAAATATCAGTCCTGTGTATTCTTCAGTATCTTTAATAAGGACTTGGATAAAATGGTTGTTTTAAATAGGAAGAGTGACACTGAGTGTCAGCCTCCGCCTTTACTGCTTTGGCTCCAATGGTAACGGGGGGAGGGGAAGCTAGCATGGAGGGGGGGAAGCATGCTGGAGAGACAGAGACAGAGAAACGAAAGTGATACTTAAGCTACTGGGCTGCATCTTTGAAGCTGCTATTGGGTCAATGGTCGTGGCATTTCTGATTGATGACGCTGCCAGACATGTGCTCCCACCTGACCTCTGGGAGACCCTTGGATTGGATGATTTACAATGGACAGTGGGAGGGAATGCTTTCTATCTGTAATTTTTGTGCTTTTACACCAGATCCTGCTTTCCTTTGGTTGCGATCACTTCATTTTCTAGTAAAAGTACCTTTCTCTATAAACAATGGAGTTTGGGTCATTCTTTCCTGGACTTTGAAGGAAGCATACCTGACAAGTTCAGTTTTGTGACGCATACCTGACACTGAGGATTTTTTACTTTTAAAAATACATATTCTCCACACTCCACACTAATTGTGTCTGCAGATAATCGACCAGAGACCCACTTTAAGGTGATCTGTCTCCTCCTGGGGAAGGAAGAGACTGAAGTCCACCTGAAGAGGCACACTGAGGAATTTGCAGATTTTCTGGAAGACATAATCGCACGACTTGGTTCCCAGTTAAGAGGCTGGCATGGTTGCTGGTCTAGTGGAGGCCGTGGGGCAGGTTCTTGCCCTGTTATCTGGGAACGGTTTGACCCTGTTGCTCCTGAGCAAATGGACAAGATCATAGGGGAGTATACCCCTATGATCATAGGCAAGCACCTGTGTTTTAGATCCATGTCTCTCCTGGCTTGTGAAAGCTTCCCAGGAGGTGACAAGCAGGTGGACTTTGGCAGTGATTAATGCTTCCCTACAGGAGTGGGTAGTGCCCCAGCACTTTAAGGAGGCTGTAGTCTGCTTTCTTCTCAAGAAGCCATCTTCCCTTTTTGGGGAAGGTGGTTGAGATGGTGGTTGTGTGGCAGCTACATAGGTTTCTGGATGATATGGGTTATCTAGCCTTGTACCAGTCAGGATTCAGGCCTGGATATGGGATAGAAATGGCATTGGTCACATTTTTTGATGATCTCTGGTGGGAGAGGGATGGAGTAGTGCATCCATCCTTGCTCTACTGGACCTCTCGGCGGTTTTTGATACCATTGACCATGGTATCCTTCTGGAGGGGCTTCGGGGATTGGGATTGGGGGACCCTGTGCTACCCTGATTCACTTTCTTCCTTTGTGGCCTCACAGTCAGTGTTAGTAGGAGGTGAGAGATCTAACCCTCGTCCACTCCTTTGAGGGGTCCTGCAGAGCTCATGTCATGGCCCTGTTGGAGCCTGGGTCCGAGGAGGAGATGGAACTGGAGCCAACAGGGGGGGGGGGGGCGCAGCCCCTATGGCCTAAGAGGTACGACCTGGGACAAGGACGAGGCAGTCCTGGATCCCTCAGGCTTCAGAAGAGTAGGAAGGCATGAAGAGATGATGCAGGCAGATCAAGGAAGGAGAGAGTAGATGGAAAGGGCAAGCAGCCGAGCAGAGGAGCTCCAGAGACAAGCAAATGCTTCCCCCCCAATCCCCGAGTGCAGATAATGGAGAGGAGGCAGAGTCAGTGCAGGGTGACCCGACCACTGGGGAGGAGGACGCCCCACCCCTCCTCATGAGGAACAATTGGAGAATAGCATTTAAGGAGATGCTATGGGGAGGGGCAGCACACTCTCCACAGCTTCTAAAAGAACTTTGCTCTAGAATCCTTTCGGTTGTTGACTGAAATTTGATTCTTTGCCTTGACGTTGGTGGACTTCCACTGCTGGGAAGTTGCACAAAGTGTGTGCAGGCTCATAGGTTCCAGCCTTGTTCTTGGACTATAGGTGTACCCTTTGGACAGAGACTTTGAGGAACAGACTGGGAATTGCTGGATTGTGGGGATTTTGGGGGATGGTGGTTGAATAAAGGCTGACAAACTTTCGCCTAGCACATATTGCTTGTTCTGGGTCATAATAGCTCAGTACTCTCTCTGCTCTTATTCAACATCTACATGAAGCCGTTGAGTGGGATCATTCGTCATGGACTGAGATATCATCAATATGCTGATGATAGCTGTATGTCTCAGCCTGCAGTGAGTTAAGCGATGCTGTGACCTCTCTCTCACAGTGCCTGGAGGCTGTTAGGGGCTAGATGGGGAGCAACGGGTTGAAACTGAACCCAGGAAAGGCCAAGCGGGCCTTAGCACAACTGTGAGTTGTGCACCAGTTACACCCTTTCCTGGACCAACAATCCCTCCTCATGTCACTCATGTCCTAGTCATCTCATGTCTTGACTACTGCAACATACTCTACATGGGGCTGCCCCTGAACAGCATCCGGAAGCTCCAGTTGGTGCAAAATGCAGTGGCCCACATGGTTTTGTGCAGATCTTGGTGTGCACATGTAGCACCTTTTCTGTGGGAACTGCATTGGTTGCTGATTTGCTTCTGGGTGCAATTCAAGATGCTGGTTGTCACCTTTAAAGCCCTTCATGGCTTGGGACCAGATTATCTGAGGGACCGTCTCTTGCCTATCACATCTACCCAACCCACTAGAGCAAGGAGGCAAGGAATGTCGTGGGTCCCATCCCCTAGGGGGATACATCTGACTGGACACAGAAGGGCCTGCTCTGTGGTGGCTCCCCCTCTCTGGAACATCATTACCCCAGAGATTAGACTGGCCCCCACTCTAGCACTCTTTCGGAAGGTGCTGAAGACATGATTCTGCCAGGGGGCCTATGGAATCCAGAGCGGAATGGAACCCATTGAATGAATGTGTGCTGTCCCCAGGGTGGGGGGGGTATTATTATTTTATTATTTTTATTTTTATTTCTTTTATATGGTGTTTTTATATCCGTGTAAGCTGCGTTGAGTCGCCATGTGTGAGTAGGCAGCAATATAAATGTTCATAAATAAACAATAAATAAATAAATAAATAAATAAATAAATATTCTTGTTCCAATTGGCAACTTTGAGTTTGACTTTAGGGCTCTCAATTTAGATTCACACAAGAAAAAAAAAATACTGTCATGGCCCTCCTAATTTCAGACAATACTCTAATTCTCATTTCAGATAATCAGCTTGCTCTAGTTCTCCAAAAATATTGGAGTTTTTGTTGCACATTGCTACTTAATTGTCATTCTGACAATTCTGCAGAAAATTAGTCTAAAATTGCAAAGTCTTACAGCCATACCTCCTTCAACATAGATACTCAAGCCAATTCAAGAAATAGAAATTCCCATTAGACAATTTTTAAAATTTCTTTAAGCAATAATTTTCTTCAAAAGCATAAGCATGTAACATCATGGCTGTCTGTTGGTTGATATTCTTGGTGTACAATAAACTGTCAGGTTGCTATATCTTCTTTAGATCTTAGATCCATTTTAGATTCATGATACCTTGAAAATATTAATTTACATATTTTCTTTTCAAAAATGACCAAATTAATTTTTAAGAAATGAGCAGTAGAATTGTAATTTTCAATACACTGCTACTCACCTTGTCACGTAAATGATGTTCTGCAGCTTCAATATTTAAAGGATCATCAAAATTCAAGAGATCCTAAAAAATACAAAATAAGGGATTTTTTAAAAAAGGCTTGCTGTAAATTGTGATTGTTTGGGTCTCTATTTCTTGAATGGCAGCTTTGAACAACAAGCCCAATTTCAAACTGAAGTGGTATCAAATATCCTTGGAAAATACTTTTTGTTGGGCTGTCAAAATTAGCTCATTGATGGGTTTAAATATTCTATGTATGGATAAAATACATGGATAAATATGTATGGATAAAATGACACTAATTCATATTTAACCTCTAAATATATTCAAGGGCTATAGAAGGTCACTTAGTAATTTGGGGCTCCTTCCTAAATTGCCAGTGTAGAAAAATGGGAAAATGGAGAACAACATATGCTGCCTTTTGGCTCCTGGGGGAAAGATGGGGTGAATGAATAGATAAATAAGGGCTTGGTTTAACACTATCACATTCTGCAATCAAATTATCAGACCACAGTTTTTATTTCTCCAGGACCTAGTGTGCTATTTAACTCAATATAGGTAGTCCTTACCTCACAATTGAGCCCAAAATTTCCATTGCTAAGCAAGACAGTTATTACACGAATCATGTCCCATTTTACAACCTTTTTGCCATGGTTGTTAAGTGAATTACCATAAGTTAAGTGAATCATGAGGTCAATACTCTGGCTTCTCCCATTGATTCTGTTTGTCAGAAGCTCCTTAGGAAGGTTGCAAAGGATAATCCAAGGACTATGGGATGCTGCAACCATTGTAAATACATGCCAGTTGCCAAGCATCGGAAGTTTGTTGGATGAAAATTTAGGTGTGTCTTATAGACCGAATACGGGCGTTTTTGGCCTCCTGAACTCTCTGCACGTCGCGTTTTCACCCTTCCCAGCCACCAGAAGCACTCTGCAGTGCTCCACATGGCCCATTTTTGCCATAAATGGGCCCATTTTCACCAAAAACAGGCCCATTTTTGGGATCCCAGGCCCTACGCATGTCACAGTTTTGCCCTCCCCAGCGCCCAGAAGCACTCTGCAGGTCAAAAAATGCACGTTTTCGGCAAAAAAAAAATTGCCTATTTTTGGCAAAAACAGGCCATACGGAGCACTGCAGAGTGCTTCTGGGGGGTCTGGGGGCCTGAGAGGGCAAAAACGTGACTCACAGAGGGTTCGGGAACCCAAAAAGAGCCCGTTTTGGGGTAAATGGGCAGTGTGATGCACTGCAGAGTGCTTCTGGGGGCCTGGGAGGGAGAAAATCCAACGTGTGGAGGCAAAAAACTTGTTTTCTTGTTTTCCTCCTGTAAATTTAGGTGCGTCTTATAGTCAAAAAATACAATATATGACTGTAGGGATGCTGCAATGGTTGTAAATATGACAACTGGTTCTAAGTCATTTTTTTCACTGCCATTGTAAATATAAATGGTGATTAAATGAATGGCTATTAAGTTAAGGACAAAGTGTAATAATTATTCACCTTCATTTGTCTAGTAAGATGTTAGCATAAAGAAAAAGGACAAAACATGTACCTCTAGAGTTCTTTGTTAGCTAATATAGCTGAGTGAATAGAAGCAGGGCAACTGAATCAATTTCATCCTCACAAGCTCTACAGTAAGTGGATATGCAGAAAAATAATGGAGAAATCTAACAAATACAATTCAAATGATTGAGATCTAAAAGTGATTTAAGTTTGGGAGTTTGCAATGTGGTACCTGTGGAATATATGCTTGCTAACCTCCTGACATACTTTTCTTGTAACCTGACAGGCCCTGACTCTCCCATCACAGGGAATCTCATGGCTAGTCTATCCCTTCCAATAATGGAAATACAGTTAATCCTCGAGTTACAACAGTTCACTTAGTGACCATTCAATTATGACATTAACACCCCCCACCCCACCCCAAAGTACTTACGAAACAGTCCTGAAGTTATGAATGTTGCAGCACCATGGCAGTCGTTCACCCTTAGGAATGATCAGAGACACTACACCATTCACACTGCCTATCTCCCTCCTCCCCGGTCTCGGTCTCCCCGGGGACTGGGCCTATGGAGACTCATTTACCTTGCAAAGATTTAGCAAGCCTCTCTGCCATGGTTTCTTTGCCTGCTTCGTTACTTCAGGCCTTTGGTGCATTCACAGAGAAAAGAGGCCTAAAGTACCATGAGATCACACAAGATCTGTAGTCCGAGATCTCACACTTTAGGTCTCTGTTTTCTGCGAATTGAGGCCTGGATGAGATCTGCGGCAAAAGGTTTTGCAAATGGGGGAAGGCTTCAGGCCTTCCCTCCATTTGCTGTTTTTTTGCTGAAGCCTGCAGGAATGAGAGATTGTATCCCTGTAAAGCTTTTGCTGGCAAGAATGGAGCCCGCGAGGGGCCAGCACATCCCTCCAGGGCTGGGTTCTTGCCAGCAATGGCTTTTTGCAAAGGCTTGCTAAAGCCTAGAGGGAGATTGCATCCATCTAGGCTCCAGTTGTCTTTGTAAAAAGCCCTTGTGCTGAAAATGGAGCCCGGGAGGTACACTGCAGCAAGCGCTTTTTTCAGTGCAAAGGCTTTTTGCAAAGATGATCGGAACCTAAAGGGAGATTGTGTCCCTCTAGGCTCCAGTTGTCTTTGCAAAAAGCATCCTTCCCAGACTCCATTTTCAGCAGCAGAGGTTTTTGTAAAGAAGATCAGAGCCTAGAGAGACACAATCTCCCTCTAGGCCAGTGATGGCTAACCTTTTTGCCGTCACGTGCCAAAAGTGGGGGTAGTGCAGGGAGGTCACACGCGCATGTGCCCACACCCATAATTCAATGTGACCCGCGTATGCGCGCAACCCCCCCTGCGCTCCCCCCACTTTTGGCACTTGATGGCACGGTGGGCCCGGTAGGCCTGTTTTTCGCCCTCCCCAGGCTCCAGAGGCTTTCTTGGAGCCTGGGGAGGGTGAAAAACAGGCCTTCTGGTCCCACAAGAAGTTGGCAAACGGGTCATTTCCGGCCTCCGGAGGGCCTCCAGAGGGGTGGAGAAGGCCGTTTTTGCCCTCCCCAGGCTCCTAGAGAGCCTCTGGAGCCTGGGGAGGGTGAAAAATGGGTCTTCCCCACCCCCCATGGAGGCTCTCCGGAGGTTGGAAACACTCTGCTTCCCAAATTCCGGTGGGCCCAGAAGGCCCGAAAATCAGCTGGCCGGAGCGCGCATGTGCTCTGGAGCTGAACTAGGACAATGCTCACGTGCCCACTGATATGGCTTCGCGTGCCACCTGTGGCACGCATGCCATAGGTTCGCCATCACGGCTCTAGGCTCTGGTCGTCTTTGCAAAAAGCCCTGGTGCTAAAAATGGGGCAGAGAGGACACACCTCACTAGATCTTCACAAGTACATGAGATCCAGTGCGGCAGGATGGGGGGAGAAGCAATTGTGGGGAACATGAGGTGTCTCACTCCATTAGGAGAGTTCTTGAGTGGCCTGTTCCATCACTACGGCCCCTATGGCTTTCCGAGATACCTTGTACACATAATGACCTGCACATTTGATTAGCAAATGCGTGTGTGAAAGCAGGGAGTTTTCACATTCATTTTATGTGATTCACTCCAATAAATCTTTGGGTTACGAATGTAAGTGGCAGTTTTTTTTTTTTTTAATTTATATTTATATGCCGCCCTTCTCCGGAGACTCAGGGCGGCTTACAATGTGTTAAGCAATAGCCTTCATATTTTTTGTATATTTATACAAAGTCAGCTTATTGCCCCCACAAACCAGGTCCTCATTTTACCCACCTTAGAAAGGATGGAAGGCTGAGTCAACCTTGAGCCTGGTGAGATTAGAACTCGCAGTAATTGCAGGCAGCTGGATATTAAATGCTGTCTTAATAGGAGGCATTAGCCTGCTACGCCACTCAGGCTCCACTAAGGTTCCATTACATTTGTAATTTAAGGATTACCTGTAATTTCATTCTTAGCAATTTTGGTTTAAATTGCTTGATTTTTTAAAATAGGTTTTTTATTATTTCTTTTTATTATATGCTACCCAGTCACAAAGAAAATGTTCAAAATAGCTGTGCTGCTGCAAAATTACTCTTCTAACTATACGGTATATAAGTAAGTTTATGGAGGTTGTGTGCATGTGTGACTGGGCAGATACAATGATGTGTATCTGTGTACAAGGATGTCTTTGTGAACACATTAAGAGGCCATATACATGTATTGCACCTACCTAGGATGGTTACATTTGTAAGCCATGTATTCATTTACATATGCTTGTGTGTATTACCAATGTGTATGCCTCACAGGGCCTAACATGGCAATCAACCTTGGACATTTGTAGATGGAGACAAACTTTAGTACCTACACTGGTAAACTCTCCAATGGATTACACTGAACACATCTAACAGAATGGTGAAATGCAAAGTGTTTTGCTACTGGGCGTGGATCGGGTGGGGGTGGGGGTCATGTGACTGGGTAGACATGGCCAACTTTTTAAAAAACTTTTTAAGCATTTTTTACTACCTATTCGCCTGAACTGATAGTAAAAAAATGCTTTTAAAAAGTTAAAAAAAAGGTTCCGACGATCACGCGGCACAGCTGTGATCATCATAACCTTTTAAAAACTTTTTAAAGCATTTTTTTACTACCTGTTCACCTGAACCAGAGTGAACCGGTAGCATTTCACCCCTGATCCAATGGGAGACCTTCTCAAAAGTGGGCAGTTTAAGCTGGAGCATAGCAGTGTGGTCATTTGCTTACCTGAAACATATACTGAATTGAAACCAATTTTAGCTAAAGAGATGCCAAAATGTAAAAAATCCTGAACATTCTTGGAGCAAAGAAGCAATTATGAAGCATAAAAATAGTTGATCAATTCATGTCACTGAGGAGAAAATATAGCTTTGGCAGAAAGAGATTATCTGTCCAAGGTTTAGATGAGTTTCTCAGTTTTTTGCACTAGTTCGTGCTGGAAATGATACAGAATGTTAATATTCTGTCATGAATAGTATTTCTATATTTATTTATTTATTTTATTCCACCAAATACAGAAATGGCATTAGCTTTTTTAAGTTTATTTTGGAAATATAATTTTGCTGTCAGTTGTATAATAAATAAGAGTAGACTTCCTGTACTGAATTTCTAATTATGTGATCTCTTTTTTCCTTAGTTGTTTTCCTGGTAGCAGTGTATCCCGATGAAGGAATGGGATGTTCCCTGTAAGAACATCGTGGGACCTGAAGGCAATATTCCATGTCTTATATTCTTGGGCTGTTATATGCAGAAAGCACAAATATACAAGTAGAATAAAGTGATGTAAGTTAGCAAACTGTGCAGGATGTTATAGACCTCAGTAGATTGTGATTTTAATTATCATATAGAATTCTTCTGCATGTTTACTTTATTTATTTATTTCAGATGCAGCAGGACAATGTAGAATATATTTGATCTGAGGTGAAATATACACCTTGACTACATAATTTGACTTTTAAGTGTTCTAACATGCCAGATGGTACTCAAAATAAAGGAATGATATATTTGCCTGGGAAAACAGATAAATGATAGTAAAGCAATTGTTACTTAGTGAAGAAACTACAGGTAGTGCTCAGGTGTGATGGAATGTGCACCTGCAGGAGCAGTGAGATAGACTTTTAGCAATAACCTAGAACGCCTCTGGATATATCTAGTAGGTAAAAAAGTTATAACAATCAAGATGTTAATCAAGCCCAGAAATGAGACAGCAAGATCCAATCAGGTACAATTTTTTATTTGCTTACACCTGATCAACAGAATCTTGCCAAACGAGCCTCATTGTGGGCGGTCGTGGCCCTACTTGTGAGCAGTGCAGTGTTTGTGGTCTCGTTGCAGGCACTTGCAGCATCACTTGTGGAAGCATCGCCACAAATGTGGACGTTTCTGTGCGCGCGCACATATGCATCTGCCCCTCCCACAAAATCATCCCCTCTTTCCCTCCTCCTCCAGATCTGGGCAGCCAACTCAGAAAGGTTGGGGAACTCTGGATTTGCCAAACTAAAGCTATAATATTCTAACCCAGATACATCCTGAGAGATTCTAGGTAAGTACATTTTGCCCCAGTTTACAATCTTTCTTGCCACAATTGTTAAATGAATCACTGCAGTTAAATTAGTATCATGGTTGTTAAATGAAACTGGTTTCCCCATGGATTTTACTTGTCAGAAAACCGCAAAAGGTGATCACATGATCCAGGACGCTGCAACTGTCTGTTGTGGCCCACTAGAGGCCAGCAGAGCTGGCAGCAGATTCGGACAGTAAGGAGGTTGGGGAGGAACATGGGCCAGTCCTGGAGTCTGGGGAAGGCTCAGATGATGGCTCTGAGTTGGAGGCAGAGAGGTGGCCAAGGCCATCTGGTAGTCTTTGCTGCCTCCAGAGTCTCCGGAGTCTGACATCAGCGAGGCAGAACAATGTGAGCCTGTTCCCAGTGTGCGCATGCTAGGAGACAGGAACAATTAAGGAAACAGGGTCGACTTGGGAGTAAGGCTTGGAGATGATTGGCCCCTCCCATAAGACATAAAAGAGAAGCGAATGGGATGTGAGCTTTTGAAAGAAGCAATTAGTTCAAGATTTGAAACTTCTGTTTGTGACTCTGTGCCAAGTTTGGCCTTGCCCTGGGTCTGGAAATTAGCTCTTCGGCATTGTTGCACATGAGATAGGTGGGTGTTGATAACCTTCCTCTGAAAGACTGTTTATCAAGCCTTGTGGACTGTAAATGAAGGTAATTTACAGTCATATAAATTAAAGAGGTTTGCCGGGACTAAGTTTGTGCTGTTTAATTTCTAAGGAAGCCTAGGTCAGAATACTGTCATAAATACACACCAGTTGCTAGGTGTACAAATTTTGATCATGTAACCACAAGGATGCTGCAACAAGTGTGAAAAATGGTCATAAGTCACTTTTTTCAGTGCCATTGTAATTTCAAACGGTCACTAAATGAATGGTTGTAAATCCAGGATTATCTGTACTGTCATGTTTGTTGAATTTTGTTTGTGTTTGTGTGTGTAGAGTGTGCATTGTATGCACTGTACACATTTCAGGATATATTTTAAAATGTGAAGTCTTGTACAGTTTCTTTTAATTTATTGAGGTCTGTTGCATGCATTTTGTGTTCATTCTACCTGGTTTTGAATAGCAATGAAATACTACAAAATGCACTATTGCCATCCAGGGGTTAAATGCTCCCAGTTCAGACCGGATCACTCGATCCTGTAGCGATGGAGGCGGGTGGTTCGGAGAACCTGTAGCAAAAATCTCTGCCACCCCCCATGCCCAGCTGAACTGCGCGATCAGAGGCTTTTTTCTTTTAAATGCCTCTGACGATCCAAGCTTTGACGATCCCACCTGAGTTGCCTGATCGTCAGAGGGTTTTTAAAAAACTCTCTGCTGATCAGGCAATTCAGCTGGGATCGTCAGAGCCTTTTGAAAGCATTTTTTTTACAACCTCTTCGCCGAAGAGGTTGTAGAAAAAATGGTTTTAAAAGTAAAAAAAAAAAATGGCCACGCTCACAGAACTGGTAGTAACAAATTTTAGATTTCACCACTGCCATCCATCTATATAATAACTTTTACTTTGTTACTTTGTCATCTCAAAACAGCAGCAATTTGCCTCGTCATCCAACAGATTGGAGAAAAGAAGAAGGTGCCCTGAGAGATGAATCTCTAATTTTCATGTTCCATTCAGCCTCCTCCTGTCAGCCGGATCTCCAGCATGGGATTCTACTTTGATGCATGTTTGCTAGCGGCTGCCATAGTAACGATGGGGGGGGGGGGATGTCAGTTGGGTTAGGGAAGTGAGCTGGTGAGGTGAAGTCCTATGTGAACTAAAAGGGACTAAAAGTCAAAAATTACTGCGCCACTGAGTGGAGTTGTCTACACCCTGTCAAGGCCAACAATTCTAGGACTCCAGATGCGCGAAATACCTGAAGATGAACTCCACACAACATCATACTGGACACTGATTGGACATTCAGCACGGGACCCTGGGGGGGAGGGATTTGGGAAAAGTTTCAATCTGTAACTTTCATGCGTTTTGAATCAGATCTTGCCTTGCTTTCTCTGCTATCATTTCAAACTCACTAAAAGTACTTCTTCTCTATCTCAATGGAGTTGGGGGTTTTCTTTCTTGAGTTTTGAACAGAGGCAGGCCTGACATTAGGCAAGATCTGCTTTATCGGCCAGCGCGGAAACCCCAGTCTACCAAGGGAGCTGAGCACACAATGTTGACCCATGGGAGTGACCAAAAAGAATCCAGAGCCCTGGGATTGACCTCCCCCCAGCCACACTGATGCCATGAGGAGGAGATTCCAGTCCGAGCCAGATGGTTGCTGGGTGGTGAATGGAACACCCTGGGGGTGACTCTCACCAGAGGCTGGCATGGAGACTATGCCCTGCCAGAATCTGACAAAGAGGACCTCCTGCTGACCCATGCCTTGCAATTACTGTATGAAGTGCTTGAGAGTCAGAGAGCTCAGGGGGCCCTCGCACAGAAGCATGCCCTGCCAGTGCACAAAGAGGCTGGTGAGGCAACTGGGGGAGCCATCATCTCTGCAACCCCAGCGGCATCCCGTCGCTCCGCAAGGGGCAGCTTTGGCAGCTGCTGTCCCAGTAGCAGCCGCTGCTGTAGCACAGGCCCCCTCGGAGGCAACAAATTCCTAAGGTTCCTCCACTGGGAGTAAAATACAGAAGAGATCCCAAAGCCCTTGGGTTCTTCCTAGTTAAAGTCTGGAATCACATTCAGGAATATGGAGAGGACTTTGCATTGGAGGCAGCCAAAGTGAGATGTGTCACCATGGCCCTGGAAGGGGCTGCAGCAGATTGGATGGTCACACTTCACAATGATAATACTCCCAAACTAAGACATTATGACCAGTTTATGATGGTGCTCCGCAGGCAGTTAGACAACCCCCGAGTCGAATGCAAGGGTAGGACCAGGATGAAGACCATCAACCAGTGAAGGAGGTCAGTGGCAGAATACACCCAGGAGTTTCATGAACTGGCCTGCCACATGACTGGCTGGCCCCTGGAAGTCCTGATGGAGTGCTACAAAGTTGGGCTTAATGAGGAACTCTATCAATGCTGCATTTCCCGGAGGGGGTGTGTCCCTCGAGACCTCTAGCATTGGTATGTGTTGGCAGATGAGGTGGAAATTGATCTAGCCATGGAAACAGTGGCTGGAGCAAGCCTTCCCTCTCTGCCCCTAAAGAAGCCACGAAAGCTGCCAAAGGCAGGCTAGCACCCAAACCGAGATCCACAGCATGCCTCAAGTGTGGGAAGAAGGGGCATCGAGCAGTTGATTGCCTCCCCAAGCCAAACTGCAAGCTGGCAACTGCTAGGGGCAGGAAGCCTGAGAAGCAGCCAGCAAAGCACTGTGAAACAGTGCTGAAGGGGGCAGAGCTCATTGAGTTTGCCCCTCCAGCCCAGGAGCTGGGAAGTCCAACCCCACCAATGGAGAGTGAGACTGATTCCAACTCCCTGGTAAGTCAACATGTAGCTCCCATAACCATCCCTGTGAAGTTACGGGTGCCTTCATCAGGCACCCAGGGGAAGATGCTAGCCCTTTTGGACTCAGCATTCACCAGAGGCATGATTATCCCCAAGGTGCTAGAGAAACTGGGACTGAGACTGAGAACACTGAGGGTGCCCATAGCATTTTGCCAGCTGGATGGGTCGGTGACTGGGGGGATGGGGGGGAGGGGCAGCTCACTTTGTAACTGAACCAGTGGAGATGTGGATGAGGAATCACAGAGAGACATTGATTTTCGTTGTAGCCCCCGGAATGGAGAGACCCCTCTTGCTTGAATTAACCTGGCTCCAAAAATGGAGGAAGGGGCTTTTAAGAATCTGGTCCACACAGCTGGGAAGAGGGGGAGGCAAAACCCCACCCAGAACCAAGGTTGTGAGGGAGCTGGGAGTTGCAGTGAGCGAGTGCCCAGAAGAGAATGGACGTTGTCTTACCTGAACGTCCTTTTTCGGGGCACTGCGGCTCCACTCCATCTGTGGGTTGATCCTCATTTCTGACAGCAACTGAGAGAACTTAAAATCGATTAGCTCCCCACTCCGTGCTCTAGCCACGCCTCCCTTTAATCCCCAGTCTTGAACGAAGAGCCAGCACCAAAGGAACAACAAACTTTATTCAACCAAAGAAACACCACAAACAACCATCAAAGGCAGGACGCCAATAGCCAAAACAAACAGGGAGGGTATGGAGTGGAGCCGCAGTGCCCCGAAAAAGGACGTTCAGGTAAGACAACGTCCATTTTCCAGAGCACTGCGGCTCCACTCCATCTGTGGGACATACCCAAGCTCAAACCACAGGGCTGGGAGGCGGACTGCTCCCTCGTGAAGACCCCGCAACAACACTCTGCAAGACCCTCCTACCAAACGAAGCATCAGCCGAAGCGTAAGAGTCAATCCGATAGTGCCGTATAAACGGCGACAACGAGGTCCACGTGGCAGCCCGACAAATGTCCAGCACCGACGCCTGTGTCGACCAAGCCGCCGAAGTAGCTGCACTCCGCGTCGAATGAGGCAAAATCCGAGAAGGAGGAACTCTCGCCCGACACTCGTAAGCGGACGCTATACACACCTTAATCCACCGACCCACCGTGGCCGACGAAACCTTCTGACCCATGGAGGCCGGGTGAAACGACACAAGCAGGGCCTCCGACTTCCGAAAGGCAGCCGTCCGGCGAATATACCGACGCAAGGCCCTACGAACGTCCAGCGTATGCCACAGAATCTCGCGTTGATGCCGAGGAGAAGGACAAAAATCCGGCAAAACGATCTCCTGCGCCCGATGAAACCACGAGTTCACCTTGGGTGTAAATGCCGGATCCAGCCGAAGCACAACAGTATTAGGACAAAAGATGCACAGGTCCTCTCTGACCGACAACGCGGCGAGCTCCGAAATCCTCCGCGCCGACGTGACCGCCAGGAGAAAGGCCACCTTAAAAGATAGGAACTTAAGCGAAACTGACCCCAACGGTTCAAAGGGGGCAACCGTAAGCGCCTCCAAAACCAACTGTAAATCCCAAGTGGGATACCGGTGGACCACCACCGGATGTAAATTCCGAGCGCCATGAAGAAACCCCCGGATCCAGGGGTGATGCGCCAACGACTGATAAGGAGGTACAGAAATCACAGTCGACAGAGCCGCCACTTGGCGACGCAGTGTAGCCGGGGCGAGTCCCCGCTCGAAACCCGCCTGAAGGAACCTGAGCACATCCTGCACCGACGCCGACGTGGGATCCACGTGACTCCCAGCAGCCCAACGGCAAAACGCCCGCCAAGACGCATCGTAAATCCGCGTTGTGGAGGGTCGACGAGCCGCTTGGATAATGCCGATGACCGGATCCGGAAGCCTACCCTTCCTCAGGAGGAGCCGCTCAAATCCCAGACGGCCAACTGGAGCCACTGCGGCTCGGGGTGAGAGATGGCCCCTTGGCGCAGGACAATCTTGTGGGGAGGGATCACCCACGGTTCGGAAACCGACAGCTCCACTAGGTCCGGAAACCAAGGTCGGCGAGGCCAGAAAGGGGCCACCAGCAACACCCTCGCCCGCTCTGCTATGATCTTCCGGACGACCTGCTGGATCAACGTGACCAGAGGGAAGGCGTACAGCAGCTCCGCAGGCCAGCGGCAACGCAGAGCGTCCGTGTCTTCTGCCAGTGGCGAGTGGTAACGGGAGATGAACCGAGGAAGCTGGGCGTTGGTATGAGTGGCAAATAGATCTACCACCGGTCTCCCGAAACGAAGGGTCAGTTCCTGAAACAGCCGAGGGTGTAGTTGCCACTCTGCCGGGTCGATCACCTCCCTGCTCAGCCAATCGGCCTGGACGTTTGCTGCCCCGGAAATGTGGTCCGCCTGAATCGACAACAGGTTCCGCTCCGCCCAGCTGAACAGCCTCTCTGACTCGAACATCAGACTCCGGGACCGGGTACCGCCTTCCCGGTTCACGTGCGCCTTGGCCGACGTGTTGTCCGTGAGGACCAAAACGTGTCGCCCCCGAACCTCCGGTCTGAAGTGACAAAGGGCCAGCCTGATCGCCCGCAGCTCCAGAAGGTTGATGCTCAAGGCACTCTCGGCCAGGGTCCAAAGACCTTGTTCCACCTGATTGGACAAGTGGGCGCCCCAGCCCTGAAGACTGGCATCTGTGGTCAAGACGACCCGGTCCAGGCCCAGAAAGTGACAACCTCTCCGAATGGCCATCGATCTCCACCAACGCAGCGATAGTCTGACCTGAGGGGGAACAGGAACCCTCCTCAACGAGCTGGCCCGCCCCGTCCGTTGAAACGGGAGGAGAAGCCACTGCAGCGGACGCGAATGCCGGTGCGCCCAAGGGACGATCTGGTAACAGGAGACAAACTTCCCCAACAGCCTCGACAGGGTCAACAACGACACCGACCTCCGGGAGAGCACCTGGTCCAGCGACATCGAGATGTCCTTCACCCTGTCCGGAGACAAAAACACCTGCCCCCTCGCAGAGTCTATTATGGCGCCCAGATGCAGAATCGACGTGGACGGAACGAAATGACTCTTCTCCACGTTTATCGTGAACCCATGCGCCCGGAACGCTCGCAGGACCATGTCCATGTCCTGAACAGCCTTGACCGGAGACGACGACAGAACCAGCACATCGTCTAGGTAACACAGAGTCCGCACCGGAACCGAACTGAGCGAAGCCGACACCACCGCAACCAACTTGGTGAATGTCCGGGGAACGGAGGAAAGTCCGAACGGCATTGCACAATATTGGTAATGCTTGCCCGCAAACTCGAAGCGCAGAAACCGCCGATGTGAAGGGTGGACGGGAACATGGAGATACGCCTCCCGAAGATCCACGGACTGGAGATAATCTCCCTGTCGCACCGAAGCAAGAATAGAATGCAGAGAGTGCATCTTGAAACGGCGATAACGCACCGCCAGGTTCAACTGTTTCAAGTTGAGGATTCCCCGGACTCCGCCGGAGCTCTTGGGAACTAAAAATAGAACTGAATAAAATCCGGTCCCCCACTGATCCCGAGGCACCGGTTCTATCGCCTCTATCTCCAACAGGTGAGAGATCTCCGCCAGCATCAACTTGCGACGTTCTCTCGTCAACGGAACGGGGCACCTGATGAAGCGCCCAGGAGGACGATCCACGAATTCGATCGACAACCCTTCCATCACGGTGCGCCGCACCCACAGGTCCTGAGTCGACGACTCCCACTGATCGCGGAAGAACCGAAGACGACCGCCGACCGGACCCGCTGGCGGTGAGTCATTTGCCCCGACGGAAAGGTTTGGAGCCGGTTCCTCTGAACGGACGAGTCGAGGAAGTCTGCCTCCCACCTCTCTCACGGAAACCACGCCTCCCGGAAAAGCGGTCAGTTGGTTGGAACGACTGACGGTAACCGGGGGACCCGCCGGTCCCGGAATACTGACGAAAGGGCTGGCGAAAGGAATAGGGCGTAAAACGCCTATCCCGCTTGCGGGAAGATGACGGCATCACCTTCCGCTTATCCTTGTCCTCCACAAGGACCGGACCCAGAGCAGCCCCAAAAAGCGCCGGAGCCTTGTACGGAGCCGCTGCCAGCTTCCACTTTGTCTTAACATCCGCCTTCCAGGGCCTCAACCAAAACAAGCGGCGAGACGTCACAGAAGCCGCAAGCGCCCTGGAAGCAAATTTGACCGAACTCAGCGAAGCATCCGCCGAATACTCCGTGGCTGCGATAATTTTATTAACATCATGGTGCAGACGTCTCTCCTCCGGAGGAAGGCGTTCCTGCAGCTGTCTCAGCCAGATAAGAGAGGCCCTGTTGAAGAAGGATGTCGCCGTAGCCGAGCGGACAGCCCAAGCCACCGCCTGATGCGCCTTACGGAAGGCCATCTCAGTGCGCCTCTCCTCCGACTTCAAGCCCTCCAGGGGATCTCCCGAGACCAACGACTGCAAAGTCAGCCCCGCCACTGGGGCATCCACCGTCGGCAACTCCAGCAAGGCGTCCAACTCGGGAGCTGAGCAAAACAACTTTTTGTCCAAATTCGTGGGCGCAGTCGAGGAGCCTGGTTGTCCCCACGGTGCCTGCAGAACGTCAGTAAACAGTTGAGGGCACGGCACAAACTCCTTCTCAGCCCTGGCCTGCTTGAACAATGCATCATGAGGTCCAACCTCAGATTGTGACGGCGGAGGCTGAGCCCCAACCGAACCTAGGTTGGTAGTCAGGCGCGCCTTGTGCAGCAATGATTTAAATAGGGCCGGACGGAACAGGCCCGTAAATGCGGGCGAATCTGGTAGCAGACCCTCGTCCTCCGAAAACTCATCCTCAGGATAATCCTCCTCAGGATCCGACTCCTCTGAGGATTCTGTCTCGGGTTGCACTGGCTCACGGGATCTGCGAACAACAGGAGCCACCGGAGCCGTCGTGGAAGGTCCCGGAGTGGGAGCCTGAGCCGCTGTTTGCGCGCTTGCTGCCATGATAGACGCCAAGGCAGTAGACAGCACCGTCTGAAGGTCAAATTGTGGTCCCACTGCCGGCTGTGCCACCGCTCTCAGTCCCGCAGCTGTGGGTGTGAATGTAGCAGAAGGAGGTTGTCGACGCAGGAAATGGCCAGCGTCCAACCCCGCTCGGGAGATATCTGGTAGAGACTGAGAGATGCCCCTAGAAAGTAATAGAGGGGCAGACGGGACTGTCCCCGAAAGGACCAGTGCCGGGCCAGCATGCCCTCCTGGAGATGCACCCTCCCTTGGGGCAGCCTGCGTGGTAGAAGCCGATTTGGCCTTCTCCCACTGCTTTTCCAAAGCCTTGTGCCTCCGCAGTGCGTCCTTCTCCACTGAAGAAGACGCCTTAGAATGGTGGGACTTACGGCTCCTCTTGCCAGAATGTTTCTTGGAGAGTTTGGGGGACCGCACTGGGCTGGTCTCCCGTTCCAAATCCGAGGAACAAGATGAATCTGCCATTCTCACACAGTCCACAGTAGCGACACTCGTGTGGATTTTTTAATTTATTAATATATGCAAATTTTATGCAAATTTATCAATATATGCGGATTCTATGCAAATTTATTAATATATTCAAAGTTATTAATATATGCAGATTCTATGCAAATTTATATTTAGTAATATATGCAAATTTAGTAATATATGCAAAATTATCAAATATGCAAATCAAGCTATATCTGCAGTTGGGTAACCAATGTACCCTGGCACAACCACACAAGAACCAGGTTGTAGAGGTTGGGGCCGTAAAGGCACCCCCCCCTCAATTGCAGCAAAAGCCTGAAATAGGCACTGCCCAGAAACGACCCCAGGAATTAGGGGAACAGTTTCACGCCCAAAAGCCCCCAGTCGTTAAGCCCAGTCCACGGCACAGGGGAAAAGCTGGGGGGTGAGGTAGGGCAACGCGCGCCCACACGCCAGATGGCAACTCCCCCCCTTGGAGCCTGCAGCTGGGCACCAAGCTGGCACAAGGAAATAAAGGAGGAGGAAGGTAAACCCCCCCACTCCCTTTCCAGCCAGGAGAGGGCGCACAAAGCAAACCCTCCTGGTCACGCTGCCGCGGGGGTAACTGATGAAAAATAAAAAAGGGCGGGCGGCCACGATCTAACAAAATGGCGCCCGCCGCTTACTGAGCCTCCCACGTGCAGCCGTTCCAATCAGGATGTGGGCCCAGCAGCCGCACAGAGCCACTCTCGAGCGGGCGGTTCTCCTTGCCTCCGCTCGCTTCGCAGTCCCAGCGCCGGAAATTCAGCAGAAGGGGGGGGAGAACGGCGCTGCCCGCAGAGCCCTGCCGGGACAGTCGCCGCTGTAACCCCCTATCACCTGGGACTCGCCTCGGCTAATTAGCCGCCCAGGGAAACGGCGCCGCCCGCAGAGCCCTGACGGGACGGCCGCCGTGCCTGCCTCCGCTCCCCTCGCAGATGCAACAAGCGAGGGAGCGATTGTAAAGGGAAGGTGGCAGCCGCCAACCTTCCCTTCGATAGCAAGGAGCCGGATCCGCCCCAAAGGGTCGGAATCCGGCGGCTGGAGGCGCTAACCGCGCCGAGGCTCCACGTGACCAGGCACCCAGGCACACCGCAGGCAGTACCAGCAGGCAGGCAAAAAAGAAAAAACAACCACAAAGGAAAAAAGGACACAAAACAAAATTCAATGAAGCCCCAAGCTCCACCGAAAAAAATTCTACTCAACAGAAAATAAGAAAACCTAACGCCACCAATGATCTAGAGCACGGAGCAAAAATTTTTCCACCTCAGTCTGTCAGCAACTGAGAGAAAGACTGGGGATTAAAGGGAGGCGTGGCTAGAGCACGGAGTGGGGAGCTAATCGATTTTAAGTTCTCTCAGTTGCTGTCAGAAATGAGGATCAACCCACAGATGGAGTGGAGCCGCAGTGCTCTGGAAAAGAGAAAATCCCCAAAGAATACTGGGAAAACCTCAGGGAGGCTTTCAGCGAGCAGGGTTTGGATGTGCTCCCGCCCCATCACCCCACAGACTGCAGCATAAAAATCCTCCCTGGGGTGAAACTCCCTAAGCCAAAAATCTACTCAATGACCCCGCAAGAACTGGACAAGTTACCGGCCTTTATTGACAAGAATCTAAAGCAGGGCTTCATCCAACCAGCTAGGCTGCAGGTAGCCACGCCAGTGTTGTTTTGTGAGAAAAAGGATGGGTCTCTTCGTCTGTGCATTGATTATAAAGGGCTGAATGTGGTGTGTGTGGAGAATGTTTACCCGCCATCATGAAGGACATGATGGCACATTTGGCCAAAGGAAAAACTTTACTAAACTGAACTTGAGGAAAGCTTACTACAGAGTCCGCATTAAAGAGGGAGAGGAATGGGAAACTGCTTTCAATTGCCCTTTGGGCTGGCTTCCAGTTCAGGGTGCCGAAAGGTTCACATGGAGGAACATGTGAAGTTAGTGCACAGAGTCCTGAAAAAATTCAGGGCAACTGAACTGTATGCCAAATTGTCACAGTGCGAGTTTCACCAGGATAAAATTGACTATTTGGGTTACCATATATCACATGAGGTGATGAAGATGGACCCTGAGAAAGTGTGAGTGGTCTTGGAATGGGCGCCCCTCGCACCAGAAAACAATTGCAAAGTTTCCTTGGTTTTGCAAACTTTTATAGACAATTCATCCCCTCATTTGTAAGATTGCATTACCCATTACCAACCTTATGAAGACAAAGGGAGAGGCCAAGCTCAAGCCTAGCCGTCCTTTTGAGTGGACGATGGAATGCCAAGCAGCCTTTGAGAAACTCAAGCTATTATTTGCAGCTGAACCTGTATTTAAACATCCTGACACGGATGTCCCCATTGTGGTCCAGGCAGATGCCAGTGATGTGGCTGTGGGGGCCGTGCTCTTGCAGGCTAATGTCAAAGGGGCCTTACAACTCTGCACTTACATCTCCAGGAAATTAATGGAAGCTGAGAGGAGATGGGAAATTTGGGAGAAGGAAGCATTTGCGGTGCAATGGGCCCTATTAACCTGGAGACATTTCCTTGAATGAGCAAAGCACCCTTTTGAGATGTGGACTGACCATAAAAACCTGGAAGCCCTAAAAACTCTCTGAAAACTGTCACCCAAGCAAATTCATTGGGTGCAATACTTTAACCATTTAAACTTTTCCTTGCACTACATTCCTGTGGGAAAGAACTTTATGGCAGATGCTTTTGTCTAGATTACCCCAGTACAATAGTGCTAGGCCAGAAGTGATCCGTCCAGGCATCCCTTCTAAAAAACTAGCTGCCCTGGGAGTTACCAGAGCCCAGAAAAAGTCAGACTTCACTCTCACCAATGACTTATGCAAGGAGTTGAAAGGGGAGCTGAAAAGTGATGGTTGGTTTCTGTCCCACACAAAAGAGTGCACAATGCGAGGTGGCCTAGCGTGCATTGGCGCTAAATTATATGTACCCGCCAGTCTTGGGGGGACTATGTTGCAACGGGACCATGATTCGAAAGCTGCTGGGCACTTTGGCTTTGTGAAGACTTTACACCTGGTCAAACAGCAGTTTTGGTAGCCTTCATTGAAAAAGAACATAAGAGTCATACGTGGCAGCTGTCCTATGTGTGCTGCTGCTAAGAGACCCCCCAGGGAATCCTGCTGGACTCCTCCAGAGTGTCATCAGTCCTAGTGCCCCATGGAAGGAAGTATCTATGGATTTTATTGTTGACTTACCTGAGAGTGGGGGGAATACAGTCATTTGGGTGATTACGGACTTATTTTCCAAGCAGATGCACTTTGTACCCTGCCCCAAAATACCCCCTGCTAAAACACTCGCTAAACTATTTATTCAACATGTGTATAGGTTACATGGTGTTCCTGACCATATTATTTTGGATAGGAGGGTACAATTTACCTCTCACTTCTGGTGGGAATTCCTCAAGTTGTTAGACTCTGCCCAGAGTCTAAGCTCCACCCACTCCACCAGAAACTAAAGGGGCCTGTGAATGTGCTAACTTGGTTCTAGAACAATACCTTAGATGCTATGTAAATTACCAGCAGGACAATTGGGCCGACCTGCTGCCATTCGCAGAGGTCGCTTACAATAACTCAATCGATAGTAGCACTGGCTTCACCCCCATTTAAAATTTATTCTGGTCAGGATTTTGCCCCCATACCAGAACTGCCTGAGGAAAAGTAGAGTGGATTGAACAGCTACAACGCATTTGGCCAGTCACCCGTAAGGCACTGGACAAGGCACAACAGGCCTATAAGAAACAGGCTGACAAGGAAAGGGTTAAACCAAAAGAATTCCAATTGGGGGACAAGGTTTTCCTATCTACAAAGTACTTACATACCACCCAAATATCAAAGAAACTGGGCCCCATGTATGTAGGCCTCTTCCCCATAATCAGAATCATCAACTTGGTCACAGTACAGTTAGAACTGCCCAAGACCTTTAGGCAGATCCACCCAGTATTTCATGTTAGCTTAGCTCAAGCCTGAACTTGTGTCTCGTCTTCAGCCTGTCCAGCCTGCCCCCCCTCCAACTTCTCCTACTCATAGAAGGGGAACAACACTTTGAAGTCAAGGAAATCCTAGATTCCAGGAAACATAGAGGGAAAGTACAGTATTTAGTGGTCTGGAAACATTTCCCTGCCTCACAATCTGAATGGGTGGACACTAGGGAGGTTCAGGCTCCCAAACTCCTTCAGTTGTTTCACCAAAAATACCCTGATAAACCATAATGTTCCTTTACTCTCTTGTACTGTAGGTTACTCTCTGTATTCTATGTCCTTTGTTTTTTTTCCCTTTAGTGCTAACGCCTCTACTGCAGGAGGGCTGAATGTCAGCCAGATCTCCAGCATGGGATTCTACTTTGATGCCTGCTTGCTATCAGCTGCAATAGTAACGGGGAGGGGGGGTGCATGGCATTTGGGTTGGGGAAGTGAGCTGGTGAGGTAAAGTCCCATGTGAACTAAAAGGGAGGTTTGTTCTCTAGAATTCCTGCGCTGCTGAGTGGAGTTGTTTACATTCTGTCAAGGCCAACTGTCCTAGGACTCCAGATGGGTGAAATACCGAAAGATAAGCTTCATACAACATCATACTGGACATTGATTGGACACTCAGCAAGGGACCCTAGGGGGACGGATTTGGGGAAAGTTTCAATCTGTAACTTCTGCGTGTTTTGAATCAGATCTTGTCTTGATTTCACTGCTATCATTTCAAACTCAGTAAAAGTACTTCGTCTCTATCTCAATGGAATTGGAGGTTTTCTTTCTTGAGTTTTGAACAGAGGCAGGCCTGACACCTCCTTTCCTTCCCTCTATGTATTGTTGCTTCAAATACTCTTGTGATTACAAGGCTATTATGGTATAGTTAGAGAGGGAGTGTTAAAAGAAAGGTGTAGGATTTGTCAAGGCCCTTGGCTTACAACCATTCATTTAGTGACCATTTAAAGTTACAATGGCACCAAAAAAAGTCACCTATGACCGTTTTTCACACTTACCTTTATAACATCCCCATGGTCACGTGTTCAAAATTTGGATGCTTGGCAACTGGTTCACTGGCAACATTGATAAAACTCACTTATCAATTGTCTCACTTAGCAACAGACATTTTGGACTGTATTGTGGTCATAAATTGAGGATTACCTGTACAGTCCCTTTCATTAACTCAGTATTTTCAGTATGCTTAGAAATGGCATAACAGATAATTTAACTCAGAAGCCTTTTTAAAAAAACTATGTTAGGTGGGTAAGATCAAGATCACAAAGTTCTATCTCCATAACATCACCAATAAAGGATTATTCAATCCAATCTGAAAATCAAGATCTAAAAGTACATACTGTACTGGAACCACAATCACTCCTGCACTGCACACATAGTACTTACTACTAGCATAAGAACAAGAATGATAAGGAACAAAACATTTTTAATATTCTCCTAGCCAGCAGTAACACTAAGAAATAGACCTATTTGCATAGATATGAACTGCCTTCTACTCAAAGTGACCTGTTGAGCAGCTAGATCACATTTATGCCTTTAGCAATATGAAGCAAAAGTTGGCTTCTGGAACTCTTGTGCTTATTCCTAGAGTAAGTGTAAGGGGTGATCAGTTTACCTTGTATGCAATTTACTGAGCATACTTGCAGAAGGGATCCTTACAGGTCACTAAAATCAAAATGCTTAACAGAAAAGGAGGAGAGCAGCAAAAATCAAATAAACCCAAGTGAACCCAAAACACCAACTGAAAGACTGGAAAGAAAAGGAACAACTTAAAATTTAAAGGAAATTTTAAGATTATTGAAATTACACAGAGATGTGATTAAAAAAAACAATCTGGGAGAAATGTAGGAGTTGCCTTTAGATGGTATGCTATAAGAAGAGGTCAGGCAGAGCTCTTGACAAAACCAAAGGTTTCGAATGCTCTATGAAGGATGCAGCTTGGAGCAGAACCATCATCATGAGTCTATGGTGGAAAGTAAGCTACCTGGGAGGAAAGCCAAGGTCAATATCTTCTGATAAAGCTCTGAGGCTCTTGTTGCTATTGCTGCATATTGCATAAGTGGCCAGAGCTCAGATATGGGGGATGTGTTTTGCTTTGTATTTGTGCCAAGATATAAGTCTATGGTTACTTGGGGGGTGGGGGGTTTGGTTGAAAACAGGGTAAATCATACCTTCATTTTTGTTAGTTTACCGATTTTCGTCACTTAGGAAAGAACAAACTTTCCGTAACTTAGGAAGGAGCAAAAATGGGGCTAATGAAACATCAGGGGTTTGGTTTGTATTTTTTTACTAGAGCCCACTTTATCAGATATAAATAAAGGAGACTCTAGTCCAGTGATGGCTAACCTTTTTGCCATCGCGTGCCAGGAGAGGGGGGGGGCGGGGGCAGGTCATGCGCGCACGTGCCCACACACATGCACGCGCAACCCCCTCCCCCCCACTCCTGGCACATGAGGGCCTGGTAGGCCCGTTTTTCTTTCTTACCTGGCTCCAGATCCTGCCTATTTATCTGGGAAGAGCGAAAAAAGCCTTTCCCACTCCCTTGGAGGCCCTACGGAGGCTGAAAGGGCCCATTTCCTGACTCCCGGTAGGACAGGAAGTGACGTTTTTTGCGGTCCCCAGCCTCCAGAACCTCTCTAGGAGTCTCTAGGAGCCTCTCTAGGAATCTCTAGGAGCCTCTCTAGGAGTCTTTGGAGGCCAGGGACAGCAAAAAACGTCACTTCCTGTCCCACCGGGAGTCAGGAAATGGGCCCTTTCAGCCTCCGTAGGGCCTCCAAGGGAGTGGGAAAGGCTGTTTTCGCCCTTCCCAGATAAATAGGCAGGATCTGGAGCCAGGTAAGAAAGAAAAACGGGCCTTCCCCACCCACCCCATCCCTCCAGAGGCAGGAAACAGCCTGTTTCCCTACTTCTGGTGGGCCTAGAAGGCCCGAAAATCAGCTGAGCTGGCGTGCCCACTAATATGGCTCCGCGTGCCACCTGTGGCACGCGTGCCATAGGTTCGCCATCACGGCTCTAGTCCAAAGATATTTACACCATAATAAATGTGTTAGTTTTCAAAAGTTACAAGAAGCGTGTAGTTTTTGAATCAACAGACTAAAACAGGTTTTGGAAATTGTGAGGACTAATCTGTTCTATTAAGACTGGTTTATTATATTAGCAGATTAATCAAAATACATACTCATTCAGTGAGGTTATTACTTACAGTAAATAAAGAGTTTAATCCCCAAACAACATCCTGAAAAGGGGAAAAAAAAGGATTCAAACAAAATTAAATATCTCAAATGCATTATATATAAAAACAGATAGATAAATAGATAGATAGGCAGACAATCAGAAAGATCATGAAACTACCGGAAACATCCTTATGAATTTCAGAATTTTTAAAGAACCTGATTTGCAAATTATTAAAATCAAATGCAAATCTTTGAAACTATGCAACCATTTAAATTTAAATTCCCTAGTTCCTGATTTTTATCTTCCTCTTATCAGGTATGTTTGTCTTAAAGCTCTACAGCAGACATGTCCAGTGGAGTACACACGGCCCTCAACTCACAAGACCATAAGATTTTAACATTATTGTGTGCATTTATATAAATTAACTATATTATATAGTTTATATGCAGCCCAAGAAAATCCTTCTTCACTCAATGTAGTGCAGGCAACCAAAAGGTTGGATATGCCTCCTCTATTACATTCTGACATATTCTCAGACTTTCCAAGCTAAATGATACCCAAGTTATGAGAATAAAATATGCTGGTTAGCTGGGTGTTTGATTAATTTAGTGATTAACAATGGTTTAAAGAAATGATTTTTGGCAATTTCCTCTTGCCAATTCTACTCCCTTTATTACTATTTCTCAATTTACTCTAGTGAGTTGAAGGAACTCTTTGAAACAGTGTGGTACTGTTTATACGCACTGTGAGAACTGCTAACAATTTCTTCCCTACCCCACTGATAGAAATCTTCCAAGGATCAAAGAGTATTCTGTTAATGGAATTACACCAGCTGGATTTAACCCAGTGTCAATTAGCCAAAAAATTTATTAATTTATTTTTGGCTTGTAGCGTCTTGGTTTTGTTCCCACAAAGTAGCAAACAATGGAAATAAACAGCAAATATAAACATACTGTATCATTCACCATTTAAAATATTATCTGACTTTATTAGCTTTAATAATTATATCACTACATACAAAAATCCATTTTAAATATAAGTCTTTCTCTGAAAATTAAAAGTATCAGTGGATAATGAACTATTCTTTGCTCTTGACGGTAGAAATACTTCAACAGACACTGAATTGAACAGGGTATATGGGAGTCAGAATTCCAAATTTAAGGTTTTTTGGTTGGTTTTTTGGATATGACATTCCTGGTCTCAGAGTTAAAAATAGAAATACTAAATTTTCTCACAAAATTACTGAAAGTATGTAATATAGATTGTAAAAAGGACCATGAAATTGATTGATAATGATTCTCTGGCACTTCTGTACATAAAACTGTAGATTAAAAAAATAAAATTCATTAAAAAAATAAAATTCAATATTATAAGATTCAATTTTTCTAAAGAAAAAGAAAAAAACATACCACTAGGAATAACAGAATAACAGAATTGGAAGGGACCTTGGAGGTCTTCTAGTCATAAATGTAAGGTACGTTAAAAACGCATAAAAATAAGTTTTTAAAAATCATTTTAAAATCTAGTGTAGTGACTGATAATATTACTGAGGCCTTATGAGGGGCTAAAATTCAGTTGAGAAGCAGGGAAGATAACATTAAAATTTGTTGCATAAAGTTCCTCAAGTCTCATAGATTCACACTGATCCCAGATTATTTCACAAGATTTAGCTCCCATCCACATACTATCAAGCTTTGCTCAAATTTGAGCAGTTTTACCTGCTTTGTTTTAAATTATTTAAATGTATATGCTGCCTATTGCCTGTTGCAGTGACTTATAAAATGACTGCAAGTATTCTTCATAAGGCCTTTCGTATGTTTATGGAGATTATTCCCTAAAAATAAATATTATTCCCTAAAATTAGAATTGTTCTGTAAAAGTCACCTTTGAAGGTTCTAGTAAGCAGCAGATTCAGTAAGAACACAAAATATTTAGTTTTTTGCTACCGTATTTTCCCGAAACTAAGACATGTCCCGATAATAAGCCCAATTGGGCTTTTGAACGCATGCACTAAAATAAGCCTCCCCCCAAAATAAGCCCCCCAATACTTAGATGCATGTGCAGCTGCTGCATGAACAACATGACGTGAGGAGGTAAGGCTGGAGAGGGGGCGAAAGGGAGGGGGAACATTCCCCATGCGCCCCTGCCATCCATGTGGGACGGCCTCACGGAGGCCGCTCCTGCAAACCCTAGCTCTTGAACCCCTTCTCTTAGTGGCGGCTGCAAAGAGCGGCCACAAAAAAACTTGCCAGCCCTAGCCCTGTTGACCTGGGACTGGAGGGAGGGGGACTGGTGCTGGAGCTCCGGCCCAGTGAGCCCCCCCCTCATGCTCGCACCCTCCGGCCCTGCATGGAAAGCAGCTCTGGCCACCCTGACCTCTTCACTGCAGCTTCTCCCACCCACCACCACCGCCAATTGGCCTTGGCTCAGTGGAGAAATGGGTCTCCAACGGGAGTGACCGCTCCAGAAGAGGCGACCTGCAACTGGGAGCCCCGTGCAACCCCCGTGAGCCTGGCCGGCGGGGAGAGAAAAGGGGAGCCCGCAGTCCCAACGAGCAGATTTTGCAAGCAGCCTCCCTCCCTCCCTTGACTGGAAGGCAGCACCAGGGGCACAAGGATTTTAAGGGTTTTAAGGGACATAGATTGAGAGGTTTTTTAACAAAATTTTTAACGAAAATTTTAAGGGGACCTGGGAGGGGGTAGGGGGTTGTAGATGTGGACCTGGGGGGGTGGCCATATAGCCACTGAAGAGGGTGGTGGGTCGGATGGGCGCAGCGGAGGGGATGGGGTGCCAGTGGGCGAGATGAAGGGCAGCTCAATTGAAATGGAGAGTGGGAGGGGCAGGTATGGTGGGCGCAGGGGGCTATATCATGTTCGGGGGTACGCATGTGCTGTCTGCGAGCGATTGCGCACTCCGGCCCCCAATGCGTGTCTCATTTCCCGGGTTGCGCAGAGTCTCAGGCCCTGGGTCCTCAGCTGATGTGTAATGCCAGGTCTGTGATTAATAAAGCCCCCTTCATTTGTGATCTTTTATTGGAGGAGTGTGCGGACCTGGCAGGGATTACGGAGATCTGGTTGGGCCCGGAGGGGGGGGCGTCCCCCTCGTAGAAATGTGTCCACCGGGTTTCCATGCATTTCATCAGCTGAGGGCCCAGGGGAGGGGAGGGGGCGGCGGCGATTATTAGGGAAAGTCTTTGTCCGAGGGATGCCATTGTTCCTCAGATAGCCGGATGTGAATCCCTCTTTGTGAAGTGGGGCCGTGGGGGGCAGATGGGCTTGTTGACTGTGTACCTGGCTCCCTGCCACATAGCAGTGGGCCTGCCCGAGCTGCTTGACGTCATTGCCGGGGTGGTGGTGGATACCCCCAGACTTAAAGTCATGGGGGTTTTCAACCTGCCATCCGCTGGTGAGGTGTCAGAGGCGGCTCGGGAGTTCATGGATTCCATGACGGCCATTGACCTGACCCAATTAGTTCAAGGCCCCACTCACACGGGGGGACACACTCTGGACTTGATTTTCGTCTCTGGTCAGTGGCTGAATGATCTAGGAATAGGGGATTTAGACATCATGGACAGATCATTCTCTCCTTCGTTTAGACTTTCGAGTTGCTACCCCCCGCCGCAGGGAGACGGAACCGACTAGGTGGTTCCGTCCCAGGCGCCTGATGGACCCTGACAGGTTCCTGACGGAGCTTGGGCCATTTCCTGAGACCCTGGCACATGAATCGACTGAAGACCTGGTGGCCGCCTGGGATAGGGCGGCCGCCGGAGCTTTGGATCACATCATGCCTTTGTGACCTCTGACCCGATGCCGATCTCAATTGGCTCCTTGGTTCTCCGAGGAGCTGAGAGAGCTGAAGTATCGGAAAAAACACCTAGAGAGCGTTTGGAGGACTAGTCAATTTGATTCAGACCGAACACAGGTGAGGTCTTATATCAAGACCTACCTAGTGGCGATAAAAGCGACGAAATTTAACTATTTTTCCGCTCTTATTGCATCTGCAGAGAATTGCCCAACCGCTCTGTTTAGGGTGACCCGCTCCCTTCTTCGGGTGGGAGTGCAGGAAGATCCCTTGCAGGGTCGAGCTGAGGATTTTGCACAATTCCTGCATGATAAAGTCGCTCAGATTCGGGAAGGCTTGGACTCCGACTGGATGAGTCCGGGGGGGAGACGGGGGTAGGTCTTGAGAATATTATCTGGGAAGAGTTTGACCATGTGGCTCCCGAGGACATGGACAGGATTCTGGGTAGGCTTAGTGCTGCCACATGACCCGTGTCCCTCCTGGTTGGTACTGGCCTCTCGGGAGATTACACGAGGCTGGCTCCAGGGGATTATAAATGCTTCCTTGAGTGAGGGTGCCTTCCCCGCCACCTTGAAAGAGACGATGGTGAGGCCTCTCCTCAAGAAGCCTTCCCTGGACCCGGCTGTATTAGCTAATTATTGTCCGGTCTCCAACCTTCGTTTTGTGGTGAAGGTTGTTGAAAGTGTGGTGACACGACAGCTCCCCCGGTACCTGGATGAAGCTGTCTATCTAGACCTGTACCAGTCGGGCTTCAGGCAGGGGTACAGCACGGAAATGGCATTGGTCGCATTGGTTGATGATCTCTGGAGGGCTCGGGACAGGGGTTGCTCCTCTGTCCTGGTCCTATTAGATCTCTCGGCGGCTTTTGATACCATCGACCATAGTATCATGCTGCAGCGGTTGAGGGGGTTAGGAATAGGGGGCACCATGCTGCGGTGGCTCTCCTCCTTCCTCTCCGACCACTCGCAGTTTGTGTTGGCAGGGGGGCAGAGGTTGACCTCAAGGCGCCTTGCTTGGGGGATGCCGCAAGGGTCGGTCCTCTCGCCCCTTCTGTTCAACATTTATGTGAAGCTGCTGGGTGAGATCATCTGTGGTTTTGGGGCGAGGGTACATCAGTACGCTGATGACACTCAGCTGTACATCTCCATCCCAGTCCACCCCAATGATGCCCTTGACGTGATGTCCCGCTGCCTGGAGGCCGTGCAGGTCTGGATGGGGAGAAATAGGCTCAAACTCAACCCTTCCAAGACCAAAGTGGCTGTGGCTGCCGCCTTCGCTGTCTATAGGGGGTGAATCTTTACCCCCCACAGAGAGGGCTAGCAATCTGGGTGTCCTCCTGGACGCACGGCTGTCTTTAGAAGAGCATATGATGGCCGTGGCCAGGGGGGCTTTCTATCAGGTTCGCCTGATATGCCAGTTGTGTCCCTTTCTGGACCGGGACGCCTTGCGCACGGTCACTAACGCCCTTGTTACCTCGCAGCTGGACTACTGTAATGCTCTCTACATGGGGCTCCCCTTGAAGAGCACTCGGAGGCTCCAACTGGTCCAGAATGCGGCCGTGCAGGTGATTATGGGTGCAACTTGTTGCGCTCATGTAACACCTCTCCTGCGCGAGCTGCACTGGCTCCCAGTGGTCTTCCGGGTACGATTCAAGGTATTGGTTACCACCTTTAAAGCGCTCCATGGCTCAGGACCTAGATACTTATGAGACCGCTTTCTGCCACCGATAGCCTCCCACCGACCAGTTTGCTCCCACAGAGAGGGACTCCTCAGGGTGCCGTCAGCCAAACTATGTCAGCTGGCGACACCCAGGGGGAGAGCCTTCTCTGCGGGAGCCCCTGCCCTTTGGAATGAACTGCCCCCGGAAAAACGCACACTCTCTGACCTCCAAGTTTTTCGCTGTGCCCTCAAGACCCTGCTCTTCTGACAAGCAGGGCTATCTTTGTAAATGAGTTTTTAATTCAGAGTTTTAAATTTTTGGGTTTTAAATGAATTTTGGCCATTAATGTAATAATTTTAATAAGTTTTTAAAATTTAATTTGTATTGTGTTTTTTACTTGGCTGTGCACCGCCCCGAATCCTTCGGGAGAGAGGCGGTATAGAAATAAAATTATTCTATTCTATTCTATTATTCTATTCCTGTCTCGCTTCCTCACCTGCCCGGCTCCAGACAATGGGAGGGCGCGGAGACTTCCCGCCACTTCCCCGCACTGAAAGAAGCCCCCCACGGGTGGGTGGCGATAGGCCCCCATGGATGCCAAAAGCCTGTGGTGGAGGAAGAGCAGGGAGGGGGTCTCTTGGCTGGCCCTGGAGTTATTTCCAATTTATTTATTTCCAATTTATATACCGCCCTTCTCCCTGAGGACTCAGGGCAGTGAACAGCCAGAATTAAAAAACATACAATACAAATATTAAAACAATTAAAATATACATAAATTTGGCTCCAATTTTAAAAATAACAGAGTTGCCAGGGAGGGGTGGGGTGTTGCCTTCCCCTTCTGCCCACTGCCCACATCTACAACCCAACTTTACCCTCTGCAAATCTTTCTTTTTGTGTGTGTGGGTCAGATGCTAAAATGGCCTCAACCCTCCAGGACCGGAGCTCTGAGATGGGACTTGATATGTGACTTAGGGAGAGGGGGATGCTCTGACAAGCCCACCATCTGGGTTAAATGCTCGGGTGGTGGAAAGGATTGGGAGGGAAAAGGCAACCATGACGACAATGCTGATGACGATGCCAGGATGCCAGAGTCCCTGGGGCAGCTGCTCCAGCATCCGACTTAGCCAGGCAATCCCTGATGAGCAGAAGCTGGAGAAGGGAAGGAGGAAGCGCCCCTGCCCCCCTGGCCGAAGGGTGGCCTTGATCTGGCGCCTGCGAGGATGCCCGAGGGGGGTTCGGCCGCTGTCCTCTTCCTCCTCCCCCCCACCTGAGCTTCATACCTTAACTCCCAAGTCTGCCTTCATTTGCCCCAGCATTCCCAACACCAGAAAACCCGCTTGTTGCAAGCCACGGCCACTTTCTGCCCAAAGAAAAGTGCCCCATTTCCGCGTGAATGGCAGGTGCGTGTGGGGCATGTTCCCCCCCTTCGCCCTCCCTCACCTCATGCTGTTTGCACGGGAAGATTGCTTGAGGCAGCGGCCTGAGCAGCACCGGTGCTCAGGGCCCAGGTTTAGGGATAAGGCCAATGCCATATTTCAGGGGTCAAAAGAAAATAAGACCCTGTCTTATTTTCGGGGAAACACGGTATGTTGAAATTTTGAAACCAATGCGGATTATAAAGGATAGGAATTACCCTTGAAACTGAACACCTGATTCTGTGAGTTAATGAGTCATGGGGAAATTTGGCGGGCCATTCTGGATTACAAATACCATTTGATAGAATATTCTACGAGGTGAAAGAAGGGGGGGGGGAATTAAACAAAACTTATAAACTTAAATAACTCAGAGGGAGTAAAACAGCAGACTTTGAGGATTACAAACATTAAGGATTTTGAGGAACAGTTCAGAGACTGAGCATATTCTTTTAACATTGATTTTTCTATATTCTTGAAAACGTGGGACATTGGGACTTGGATGGATTACTGAATAATTTAGCCAACTAAATAAAGTAAAATGTTACATCAAGCAGAAATAAATACATTCCAAATGGAAATACTATTAATGTTTCAAGATATCAAGGAAACCATAAGGAATCATACGGAGATGAGGGAACTGATGCACGATACGGATTGGAGATCGAGAAATTGCCAACAATGATAATGGATGATGAACAAAAAATTCAAACAATAGAGGAAAATTCAGAAGGAGCAGAAGAAAGAAAAGAGGAGAGAAACCAACAAGCAACACAAGTTGATAAAGACACAGAAGAGACAATAAAAATAGAACAGTTAAATGATTTTTTAAGAAGCCAAAATGTAGAAGAGAGCAAAAAGAAAGATACCTTAGTAGAGACCAAGGAGTTTTGTGACTCCGACCCCCGAGCCTGTCCTAACAGAGGGAGAGGACTCAGAAGGTGAAGGAGAGGATTTGGCAAAGCCTCCCTCTCCAGGACCCTCCTCTCTGACAATGCTTCAGGTTTCCTCCGAAGGCCAAGAGATATGCCAGGAGCAAGGCACTTTGGAGCAGCCGCAGATAGAGACTGAGGGGGATGAGTTTTGCCTGGATCCCAGACAGTGTCGGAAGGATAAGCACGCACAGCAGAGAAAGAGGCGTGAGCGGGCCAGAGACTGAGCTGAGTCACTGGACCACACCCCACAAGGGATAAAAGGGTGTGTGTCAGCTATTCAGGCCTTGTGACAAACAAATTGAAAGGCTCAGAAGTCATCGTGTTTCTAGAACCCTGTTAGAATCTCTTTTTGGATTTCTTCAGACTGAACTTTGACAATTCTTTGCTTTGTGGAATTAATTTGGTATATCGGATTGAGGAGAAGAAAACCTCCCTTAGTGAGTAAAATCTCTTGGCAGGCAGTTCATGGTTCATTGCCAAGACTGTTATCTTAAAAGAATTCCTGACTGTTTGATTCATTAACTCCTGGCTGTCTGTTTGTGTGTGTGCATGTGACGGGGACAGAACAAGGAAGTTCTGAAAGGTATTTTAGAGAGCAGACAGCAAGAGGCCGATGTGGAGGCAGAGAAGAAATTTAAATTAAACATGAGGGATGTAGAGGGATACAAGATCCCAAGGGAGGAGCCAATTGGTGTCACGGTGGGAATGGCTGAAAATAGCGGAGCTCCACCATGGCTCCACCATGAAAATCAGCCAGTATCTGTGTGCCGGGAGACCCTATGGGATCAAAGCCGCCTTGGAGGGGTGGTGAAGGAGAGGTGCTTCATCGACCACGTGGAAACCACAATTTCCTCTTTAGGTCCAAAGAAAGCTCTCCCGAACTGCAGCAGGAATGACGGCCATTTTTGGCAAGTCACAATCTGTGACAACTCGGACAATAAGATTTGTGCTGGAGCAGTTCATGGACAGAGCATTGAAACTGGGTGAGATAATTTCCAACCTCTATTCTAGAGATCTAACCCAAGTAAAAGAATTTTAAAAAATAATCTCCAAACATTAAGAAAGCGGCAATTGGATACATGGAGAAAGATTAAAGACTCAGATGTGAAAGAAATATCTAAGGGAAGCTTTAAAACATAGAAAGCCTGGAAAAGATTTAATAACATCTTGAAAAGTGATTATTGGGAGAAACTGGTTTTTTACTTTCATTTTTAACCCCCACCCCCACCCCCGATCAGTTGACAATCAGCTGTTTTTTGTATTCTGTTTAATGTTGGATTTGGAGCAGGGGAGATATCTACTGAAGGAAGAAGATTACTGCAGTGTGGGAACCTCAGTGAAAGTAATAATTGTTTAATATACACAAAGAAAGGAGAGAAAGTAAACAACACCTGGAAGGCCACTTGACCTAGATTCTATTTCAGTAGGTGATTTGGATGATTGGAAATATCTAGTCAGCTTTTTGAAGATTTTAAAGACAAATTGAACTGCAAATAACTAAAATCTTATTGAAATTGTTTACTGGAAAGTGGATTTGAAAGACTTGAAGAAACTGGGTGGGCTAATTTGGACCTGGATTACTAATGATACTTGATAGAACATCCTACGAGGCAAAAGAAAAAGATGATAGAAGAAAAAGAAAAAAAGATAAATAAGACTGTAAAATTTGGACAATTGGGAAGGTGTAAACTGAAAAATTCCAAGGCAAGCCATTGAGTATCACAGTAATCCAAGTCTATGCCCCAACCACTGGTGAAGAGAATGAAATTGACCGGTTCTATGAAGCCCTACAGCACCTTATAGAATTAACACCAAAAAATGATGTCCTTATCATCATGGGGGATTGGAATGCTAAAGTAGGAAGTCAAAAGATAACCGGAATAACAAGCAAGTTTGGCTTTGGAGTACAAAATGAAGCAGGGCACAGGCTGATAGAATTTTGTCAAGAGAATATGATGGTCATAGCAAACACTTTTTTTTTCAACAACTCAAGAGACAACTCTACACATGGACATCATCAGACAGTCAACACAGAAATCAGATTGACTATGTGCTCTGCAGCCAAAGATGGAGAAGCTCTATACAGTCAGTAAAAATAAGACCAGGAGCTGACTGTGGCTCAGGTCATGAGCTTGTTGTTGCAAAATTTAGGCTTAAATTGAAGAAAATAGGGAAAAGCACTAGGCCACTCAGGTATGAACTAAATCATAACCCTGATGAATATACAGTAGTGGTGACTAATAGATTTAAGGAATTAGATCTGATAAACAGAGTGCCTGAAGAACTATGGACGGAGGTTCGCAACATTGTACAAGAGGTAGCAACTAAAACCATCCCAAAGAAAAAGAAATGCAAGAAAGCAAAACGGTTGTCTGAGGAAGCCTTACAAATGAGGAAAGAAGGGAAGCAAAAGGCAAGGGAGAAAGAGAAAGATACACCCAATTGAATGCAGAATTCCAGAGAATAGCTAGAAGAGATAAGAATACCTTCTTAAATGAACAGTACAAAGATATAGAAGAAAACAATAGAATAGGGAGGACCAGAGATCTTTTCAAGAAAATTGGAGATATGAAGGGAACATTTCATGCAAAGATGGGCATGATAAAAGACCAAAATGGCAGGGACCTAACAGAGGCAGAAGAGATTAAGAAGAGGTGGCAAAATTATACAGAAGAATTATAGAAGAACGAGCTTAACATCCCTGATAACCACAGTGGGGTGGTCACTGACCTCAAGCCAGACATCCTAGAATGTGAAGTTCAAATAGACCTTAGGAAATCTGAGCAACAACAAAGCTAGTGGGGGTGACAGTATTCCAGCTCAGCTATTCAAAATTTTAAAAGACGATGCAGTAAAAGTGCTACACTCAATTTGCCAGCAAATTTGGAAAACTCAAGAGTGGCCACAGGATTGGAAAAGGTCAGTTTACATTCCAATTCCAAAGAAAGGCAATGCTAAAGAGTGTTCAAACTATCGCACCATTGCACTCATTTCACATGCTAGTAAAGTTATGCTCAAAATCCTACAAGCTAGGCTCCAGTAGTATGTGGATCGAGAACTACCAGAAGCACAGGCAGGATTTTGAAGAGGCAGAGGAACTAGAGATCAAATTGCCAACATACAATGGATCATGGAGAAAGCTAGGGAGTTCAAGAAAAACATCTACTTCTGCTTCATTGACTATGCTAAAGCCTTTGATTGTGTGGATCACAACAAATTGTGGCAAGTTCTTAAAGAGATGGGAGTACCAGACCATCTTATTTGTCTCTTGAGAAACCTATATGCGGGTCAAGAAGCAACAGTGAAAACTGGATATGGAACCACTGATTGGTTCAAAATTGGGAAAGGAGTCCAGCAAGGCTGTAAACTGTCACCCTGCCTATTTAACTTATATGCAGAGCACATCATGAGAAAGACGGGGCTAGATGAATCAAAAGTTGGAATTAAGATTACCAGGAGAAATATCAACAACCTCAGATATGCAGATGATACCACTCTAATGGCAGAAAGTGAAGAGGAACTAAAGAGCTTTTTGATGCTGGTGAAGAAGGAGAGTGCAAAAGTTGGCTTGAAACTCAATATTAAGAAAACTAAGATTATGGCATCCGGCCCTCTCAATTCCTGGCAAATAGATGGGGAAGAAATGGAGGTAGTGACAGATTGTATTTTCCTGGGCTCCAAGAACACCACAGATGGGGATTGCAGCCAAGAAATTAAAAGACACTTACTTCTGGGGAGGAAAGCTATGGCAAATCTAGACAGCATACTAAAAAGCAGAGACATCACCCTGCCAACAAAAGTGCATATAGTTAAGGCTATGGTTTTCCCAGTTGCAAGGTATGGCTGTGATAGATGGACCATAAGAAAGGCTGAGTGCCAAAGAACTGAGGCCTTTGAACTATGGTGCTGGAGAAGACTCCTGTGAGTCCCTTGGATTGCAAGATGATCAAATTGGTTAGTCCTAGAGGAGATCAACCCTGACTGCTCTTTAGAAGGCCAGATCCTGAAGATGAAACTCAAATACTCTGGCCACCTAATGAGAAGGAAGGACTCACTGGAGAAGAGCCTTATGCTGGGAAAGATTGAGGGCAAAAGAAGAATGGGATGACAGAGAATGAGATGGCTGGATGGAGTCACTGAAGCATAGGCGTGAGCTTAAATGGACTCCAGAGGATGGTAGAAGACAGGAAGGTCTGGAGGAATATTGTCCATGTGGTCATGATGGGTCAGACACGACTTTGCAACTAACAACAATAAAACTGGAAAATTATAAAGATTGTAAATTATCAATTTATACCTTTTAAGGACAATAAATTTAGGGGATTTAATTAAATTTAGAGATATAATTCTGGGATTGACTAAATTTTATTAATAACTGGCTTCTTTGGAGTTTTTAGATATTGGAACACTGGAATCTTAGTGGTATATTGAGCAATTTTTATATTAAAAGATTACAAAATGAATCAACAGGAGACAATAAAGATATATAAAGAAATGTTAATGATGCTTAAAAGTATTTATGAAAATGTGACAAAGAATCATAAGGATGGGATTGTTCAAAGATAAAGATGAGAGTGTAGAAGACCCTCAACAAATGGTGGAAAAAGATGAACATAATATTCAGCAGACAGATGAGAAATTAGGAGGAGTGGTGGAGAGACAAATCAAAATAAATTACAAGAAGACAAAACACTGAAGAGACAGTAGCAATAAGTACTAAGAATCAAATAGATAATTCCTTAAGATTTTAGAATAGAACAGAGGGGGGGAAAAGGAAAATCTCGCAAAAATAAGAAAAGGGTTATGGATGGATAATCAAATGATGCAACAAGGAGGAGATAAGGGGTAAGGAAGAGGAAACATTCAATCTGTGCAAAAATGTTAGAAAGAAATATAAGATTCCAAAAGAGAAATATTATCAAAAAGTCAATAAATGATGAAATTCTAAAAAGGCTAAGAGACGATGGATAGAGATAAAATATCTTGCAATACAGTGATTGTATTAAAAACTAATAGAAAAAAGTAGAAAGTATAAAAGTAGAACGTATATTGGGAAAATAGTACTATGCATATTGACATATAATACAATTTAATATAACCACTAATATATTAAGGTTAGGAGACGGAAGACTGTGATTAGGTATATTTAAATGTATTATTATTATTAACAGTATGTAAAAGTATATATTGAAGCTTACAACTTTCAAGCACTATAAATTTAGGGGATTTAAGAGATATAATCCCGGGACTGATTAAATCTCATTAATAATTGGTTTTATTGGTGTTTCTAGAAAATTGAGATAATGGAATTATGGTGAAACATTGAATAATACTTAAAATATTAGTGATTCAGCAGGGAACAACAAATACATTGTATGAAGAAATGTTATTGATGTTTAAATATATTTATGGAGATAGTGATAAAGAATCATAAAGAGAGAATGGTACTGTTTAAAGACGAAGATGTTGAATGTAGAAGAATCCCAACAAATGGGGGGGGGGGGCAGAATGAGTACAAATTGGGAAATAGTATTATACACACTGATATATAAAAGAATTGATTATAACTACAATGTATATATTAAGGTTAGAAATTGGAAGACAAATATTATGTATATTTAATTGTATTCTTAATGTTAGCATTGTGTAAAAAGTATATGGATCCAGTCAATACACTGTCCACAAAATATGTATGGTTGTTAAAGGAAAATTACAAATAAAACATACATATTAAAAAAAAGATCCCAAGGGAAGAGCAAGAGAGACTGATCAAAAAGTCAATAAAAGTTGAAATACTAAAAAGGGCAAGAGACGATGGACAGATATTGTTCTGACCCGGCCTTCGCAGAAACAAGAAACAGACTCCCCGCAAAGAAACCCCCCTCTTTATTTACACATTGGGAATTAACTGCATTCACCAACAGAAAGTCCAAACAAGAGTCCTGCCTGTTAACTGAAGTTATCTGAAACAATAGTCCTTATCAGCTCGTTATGATAAATGCAAGGCTATGAGCTCCCAATTAAGGCTGCAAATTAAGTCAGTTCAAACAGAGAAATAGACAAACCTCAATTCTGGCAAGGCAGCCTTTGTCGCACAAAACACACAAGGAGCAAACTTTCCAGAAATGCAAATGGTGGTCTGCGACAACCAAACCACTCTCGTTTCCTCCTATGTATTCCCCAGCCAGAGAGGGGCCAATCAGCATCCACATTTGTTTTGCTTCCCAAACCAGCTCATTGTCCTCCATTGTTCACCTCTCCTATCTGCTCTGCGCATAAGCACATCTGGAACAGGCCCCAGCTGTTCATCCTCCTCACTCATCTCTAACTCCAAAGGCAGCTACCTCTCTGGCTGGGAAATGCTGGACGGCCCTGGCTCTATCCCTGTGTCCGATGCTGAGCATTCATCAGAGCCTTCCCCAGGCTCCAGAACTGGCCCAAGTTCTTCCCCAACCACCTCACTGTCCGAGTCTGCCACCAGCTCTGCACAATTAAGAATACATCTTAATATGGGATTTGTTTTACTAAAGACTAAAAAATAGAGCTAGACATTAAAAATATTATTATGCATACTGTTATATGATAGAAGCTATTATAGTTAATATGTATAAGTAAATGTTAGAAGTCAAGATTACTATTATGGAGGCTTAAAAAATAAAAAATAAGGGATGATGGATAGATACATAACACCTCTTAAAATGGGAATTGTTGTATCAGAGGCCAGTAATAAGACATAGAAAGTAGAAATTAGAAAAACACTATTTTATATTCTGCCACAAAATAGAATACATTACAATGTAAGCTGAAAGAGTATTATGTATATTTAATTAATATCATTGTTATCAAGATTTTGTATAAAGTAAATTGACCCAGACAATGTACTGTTCTCTACGGATTTTGAAGGTGTGTGTGTGTATTATTACAACCAAGATTAAGTGTGGTACTAACACAACTCTATGAAGCATCAGCCTTACAATGAATAGTTGCAGGAACTGGGCATGGCTAGTCTAGTGAAGAGAAGGACCAGGGGAGACATGATAGCAGTGTTCCAATATTTGAGGGGCTGCCACAGAGAGGAGGGGGTCAAGCTATTTTCCAAGGAATATAGACAAGGAATAATGGATGGAAACTGAACAAGGAGAGATTCAACCTGGAAATAAGGAAAAATTTTCTGTGAGTGAGAGCAATCAACCAATGGAACAGCTTGCCTTCAGAAGTTGTGGAAGCTTCATCAATGGAAGCTTTCAAGAAGAGACTGGACTTCCATCTGTCAGAAATGGTGTAGAGCAGTGATGACTAACCCTTTTCTTGTCGTGTGCTGAAAGTGCGTGTGTGCAATAGCGTGTGCATGTGCCCCACCCATAATGCAATGCGCCTGTGCCCCCCATGCTTGCGCGACCCCCACATTCCCCCTGCCCTGTTTTGGGCCTAGTAGGCCTCCTTGCAGCCTCCTGAGACCAAGAACGGGCCGCAGGGAGTGGAGGTGTAGCAATCCCGCCCCATGGCCCATTTTTGTTCTCAGGAGGCTGCAGGGAGGCCTACTAGGTGCAAAACAGTCCATGGGGGTGGTGCGGCAACCTCCCCACAGACCATTTTTGATCCTAGGAGGTCGCAGGGAGGCCTGCTAGGCCCAAAATGGGCTGTGGGGGGGAAGCTGCCCCTCCCTGCATTCCCCCACCCCTGCACATGCACATATGCTTCCACGCATGTAAGCATATCTCCCATATGCGCCCAACCCCCGCCCCCCATGCGTGGCAGAGACCCGAAAATCAGCTGGCTGGCGAGAAGCATGCGCACATGCGGGGTGGAGCTGAGCTGGGTGATGGCTTGAGTGCACGCAGGTAGGGCTCTACGTGCCACCTGTGGCACGCATGCCATAGGCTCACCATCACGGGTTTAGAGCGTGGGCGGGGGTTGGACTAGACCTACAAGGTCTCTTCCAACTCTGTTAATCTGTTTGTCTAGCAAAACAATTCCTGCAAGTTAGCTCATAGGTTGTTGCTTCTATAAGCCAATATACCATATTTTCCTGAAAATAAGACCGGGTCTTACATTATTTTTTGCCCCTGTCATCCAACCTCGTCCTCCAACTCTGCTGCACACGTGGGACGAGTCTCCCACCTGATGTTGCACCTGCAATGGCCTCAGCAAACGGGAAGTACCGGGAGCCCATCCCCAAGGGGCAACCAGGATTCCCCTCCCCTCGTTACACTCACATGGCTCGTCCAAATGCGCCGACATGAGCTGGCCATGCCCATCTTAACTAGGGCTTATTTTGGGGGTAGGGCTTATTACTACGAAATTCCTGAAAAATCATGCTAGGATTTATTTGGTTAGGCCTTATTTAAGTAAATTGTTGTTGTTGTTGTTGTTGTTGTTGCTCTTCTTCTTCGAAATATGGTAATCATCCTGCTTAGATATTGATGGGATTAAAATGTGCCCTAATATCACTTGCCACCATTAATCACTGTAATTAAAATTAGAGATCAAGTATGCAAAGACAAAAGCTTTCATCTTTCCTAAACTTCCTAGTTTGCAACTAAATGATTATAATATCAAAGAAAAGCTGATATTTAAAATATTTTAGGATCTTTTTCAGACCTCTGGCAGAGAAGTGCTCATGTGGACTAAGTAGTTCAGAATGTTTAAAATTCAGGTTTGGAACTATTAGATTTTTTAAACTAATGATTAACCCCTTTTAATTCTTATTGCCTTAAATCAGGCAAGGTAAGTTCTCAATTCTTGTATGGTATGCAGCAATTACTCAGAATTTGGAAACTGTGGCAGCCTAAATTCTTGCAAAACATCTTTCAAACTTCATACTGTTTTTCCAGTGGTTCTATACTGTGAGGCTGGTGAAATTAAGACTGAAAACAAGATTGGACAAACTTTCTATTGGTTAATCGACTTGACCATTCTGTGGCTAACACTTTTTAATGAAAAATACAAAAAGTTAACAACATAAAGATTAAACAGCATATAGAGAAAGACACATTTTTTACAGATTTTTTAAATCTGAAGAGAGGGGCCCCAAATGGAAATCTTAAATTTGTCTTAAAGTAAGTATATTAAAGATTCAGTTTGTATTCGTTTGCTGAGTAATGTGCATATCCTACTAATGTAAATAAATCTACATTAATATCATTAACCGTTACACCTCAAATATTACAGAGTTGCTATGATGATTCAATGAATCTTCTAAAAATACTTCGTTCTCTCTGGATACCAACAAACTAAGGAATGAGAGATGTGAAATACAGTCAACAGGGGAGGGCAGAGAGATAGCAGGAGCAGATATATATCCTTAATGGAACTGGATCTTTTCTATGTTCACCACCATAACTTCTACTGAGGTACTAAAATTAATAGATGGTATTTCTGGTAATATGATCACCAGAAATACAATGAACAAGCACAATATTAAACAAAGGAGATAACCTACCTTATCTCATAGTATTTTCATTAAAGTTTCTTTCTGCTGAGTGTGCAAGCAGAAGCAGATGGGGGCTCAGGTATGACCCCTGGTTCAGTACGAGTGGGATGCCTTGCCACACACTCGACCTGGTATTTCTCTCAGGGCAGTGGAGATATGATCTGGAATTAAGGGGTATAGAGGTCTCGCCCTTGTCGTGGTCAGATCATTTCATGTTGTGGCTGGACTTTAAGACGTCACTCCTCCATTGCAGGGAGGCGGAGCCGATTAAGTGGTTCCACCCCGGATGCCTAATGGACCCTGAGGAGTTTCAGAAGGAGCTTGGGGAGATATCTGACTCCCTTGTCCACAGTCCGGCCGAGACCCTAGTGGCTGCCTGGCATAAGGCAGCATCTGGGGCATTGGACCGGATTGCGCCTTTGTGCCTCTCAATGGCAGCAGATCCAGGAAAGCTCCCTGGTTTACTGAGGCGCTCCAGGAGATGAAGCGCCAGAAGAGACATCTAGAGCGACACTGGAGGACCAGTAAATCTGAATCCAACCAAACACTTTTAAGAGCCTTTGTTAGGACTTACTTAGTGGAGATACGGGCGGCAAAATGTTCACATTTTTCCACACTTATTGCATCCGCTGATTCTCGCCCAACCTCCCTATCTAGGGTAACTCGCTCCCTCCTTAAGGTTGGGGGAACGGAGAAGTCCTTGCAGGGTAGAGCTGAGGAATTTGTACAGTTTCTGTCAGATAAAAATCGCTCAGATTCAGATGGACCTGGACTCTGATTGGGCAATACCGACCGAGATGACAGGGGCGGGTCTTAGTCCTATTGTGTGGGAGGAGTTTGAGCCAGTGACTCCTGAGGAAGTGGACAAGGCTGTAGGGCAATGAGTTCCTCCACCTGTTTGTTGGACCCATGCTCCTCCTGGCTGGTTTCGGCCAGCAGGGAGATGACATGAGGCTGGGTCCAGGCTTTAGTTAACGCGTCCTTGAGGGAGGGGTCCTTCCTGCAGCCCTTAAAGGAAGCGGTTGTAAGGCCCCTCCTCAAGAAGCCTTCCCTGGATCCAACAGAATTTAAAAAACTTTCATCCAGTCTCCAACCTACCCTTTGTGGGAAAGGTTGTAGAGAAGGTGGTGGCACTTCAGCTCCTGTGGTCATTGGACGAAACGGATTATCTGGACCCTTTTCAGTCTGATTTCAGACCTGGCTATAGCATGGAAACTGCCTTGGTCATGCTAATGGATGATTTCTGGTGAACGAGACAGGGGTCATTCCTCTATCTTGGTGCTACTTGACCTCTCAGCAGCTTTCGATACCATTGACCATGGTATCCTTCTCGGGCGACTAAGGGAGCTAGGAGTGGGAGGCACCGTGTTGTGGTGGTTCACCTCCTATCTCTCTGGTTGATCACAGTTGGTTCTGGTAGGAGGACAGAGGTCGACCCCTAGGCCCCTCGTCTGTGGGGTGCCTCAGGACTCGGTCCTCTCTCCCCTCCTATTTAATATCTACATTAAACCACTGGGTGAAATCATCTGACGACACGGAGTGGGATATCAGCAATATGCTGATGATACCCAGCTGTATATCTCCACCCCTCATCAGTTCAGTGAGGCAGTAGATGTGATGTACCGGTGCCTGGAGGCTGTGAGGATCTGGATGGGAATCAACAGGCTCAGACTTAACCTAGATAAGACCAAATGGATCTGGGTATTGCCCCCTAAAGACTATGTCGATTGTCCATCCTTGGTTCTGGGCGGTGAAAGTGCCCCCCTCAGAATGGGCTCGCAATTTGAGTGTCCTTTTAGACTCACAGCTGAGACTGGAACAACATCTGACAGCTGTAGCTAGAGAGACCTTTGTACAGGTTCGTCTGGTGCACCAATTGCGACCCTACTTGGATCAGGAGGCTCTCCTCACAGTCACTCATGCCCTTGTCACCTCACGGTTGGATTATTGCAATGCACTCTACATAGGGCTACCCTTGAAAAGTGTTTGGAGACTACAGTTGGTCCAGAATGCAGCCGCGTGAGTTATAGTGGGTGAGCCTAGATACATCCACGTTACACCAATTCTCTGCGAGCTGCACTGGCTTCCTATTGGTCTCTGGGTGCAATTCAAGGTGTTGGTCATTACCTTTAAAGCCCTATATGGTTCAGGGCCAGGCTATCTTCGAGACCGCCTTCTACCACATAGCTCCCAGTGACCGGTAAGATCCCACAGAGTTTTTTTTTTTTTTTTTAATTTGATTTATATGCCGCCCTTCTCCGGAGACTCAGGGCGGCTTACAATGCGCTAAGCAATAGCCTTCATACTTTTTGTATATTTATACAAAGTCAGCTTATTGCCCCCACAATCTGGGTCCTCAATTTACCTACCTTAGAAAGGATGGAAGGCTGAGTCAACCTTGAGCCTTGGTGAGATTCAAACCTGCAATAATTGCAGGCAGCTGATGTTAATAACAGGGCTTTAGACCACTGTACTATCCAAGGCTCTTACTTAGAGTTGGTCTCCTCCAGGTCCCATCAGCTAAACAATGTCGGCTGGCGGGCCCGTGGGGGAGGGCCTTCTTTGTGGCTGCCCCGGCTCTCTGGAACCAATTACCTCCTGAGGTCTGGACCGCCCCCACCCTATTGGTCTTCCACAAAGCGGTGAAGACCTGGCTCTTCCAGCAGGCCTGGGATGTTGATCTCATTATAATGATCCTGCGAGACCTGGCCACGAATTGGAGTGCATGTGTTTTAACGTTTTTAAAGTTTTTAATGTTTTAATGTTTTAATGTTTTTCTTTTTAACATTTTTTATTGGATTGTTCGCATTATTTTATTCTTTCTTGTAAGCCGCCCAGAGTCCCTTGGGAGTTGGGCGGCATAGAAATGCGACAAAATAAATAAAATAAAAAATAAACATATAAATAACAGAAAAAGCTGAAGGAAACAGATGGTCCACTAAAGAGAGAAAATGGCAAGGAAGTAACAGGCAGTAGAGAGAAGCAGAGTTGCCAGTCGCCACTCACTCGCCCCGGCTGCCATGTTCATTGCCATCATGTTCTTCGCACACGCACATCCCATTGCCTTCCAAGTCCAATGGAATGCGCATGTGCGAAGAACATGGCGGCCACGACAGCTGCTTTTCCTCCAGTACTTTTTGGCAGCCTGCGGAGAAAGTACTGGCAAAGAAGCCTTTTCGGAGGCTGCTTTTAAAAAAAGAAATTATTTATATGCCGCCCTTCTCCGGAGACTCAGGGCGGCTTACAATGCATTAAGCAATAGCCTTCATACTTTTGTATATTTTATACAAAGTCAGCTTATTGCCCCCACAATCTGGGTCCACATTTTACCCACCTTAGAAAGGATGGAATTTGGAAAAGAAGAATGGAGTGGTGATATATATAAACAAGAGATTTGTAGCTAAAACTATAGAAGTAGATAAAGATGGAAGATATATTGCAATTGAAGTTATTACAGATGGTGGACCAATCTTGTTGGTTGGAATATATGCTCCAAATCAACAGCAGGAAAATTTTTACAAGTTGCTTCATTTAAAAATTCTGGATTGGGATTATTCAAATATTATAATAATGGGCGACTGGAATGGAGTAATTCAACCTAGATTGGATAAAAAAACTACGGCCAAAATAGGGAATAAACTACCACAAGCTTTTTTTGAACTGAAAGAGGATTTGGAATTGAAAGATATTTGGAGAATTCGAAATCCAAATGAATTGGACTTTACTTTTTACTCAGACAGGCACAAATCCTTTTCCAGGATAGACTTTTTTCTCTTAACTTCTAACTTACTTTCTAAAGTAAAGAAAATAAAGATATTTCCTAGGACTTTGACTGACCACAGTCCGGTCTGGATGGAAGTCGAGATGGGCAAAAGAGAAAGAAGATCATGGAGAGTAAATGAGAATCTATTTAGATATGAAAAAAATATAATTGAACTTAAAAAGCATTTAAAGGAGTTTTTTAAATTTAACCTGAATAAAGGTACCCCTATTGAAACAGTTTGGGACGCAGGTAAAGCATATATGCGGGGAGTACTAGTTCAAATGAACTCTAAACATAGACAGAATCAGCAGAAGAAAAGACTACAACTGGAATCTGAGATAAAAAAGAAAGAACAACAATTGATACAAAAACCAACAGATGGAAAATTGCAAATGGCTATAAAACTTTTGAAGGATCAATTTCAAATGCTTATAGCAGACCAAATGGCAACTAACTTACAATTTGCAAAGCATAATACCTTTTCCAATGCTAACAAACCGGGCAGGTGGTTGGCGTATACTTTGAGGAAACAAGCATTGACACGAATTATTGATAGTACTGAATATGCTGATAAACAAGTTTATCAACAAGATCTAATTAAAAAAAGCCTTTTTGGAATATTATACTAAGTTATATGCTAAAGATGATATACAGAATGTTACTATAGATGAATATTTAGAAAACAAGAGAGTTTCAAAAATTTCAACGATTCAAAAGAAAAGTTTGGAACAATTGATAACAGTGGAGGAGATCAGTTTTGCTATAAAACAATTAAAAACAGCTAAAGCTCCAGGGACGGATGGCTTGACTGCAATTTATTATAAAACTTTACAAGAAGAGATGATTGAGCATCTTAAAGATTTATTTCGTAATATACAACTAGGAGGTAAGATACCTTCCTCATGGAAAACAGCTTTTGTTTCATTGATTCCGAAAGAAGAATCAGGTCCTAAGAAACCAGAAAATTACAGACCAATATCTTTATTAAACAGACTATAAAATCTTTGAAAAAGTATTAGCCAACAGATTGATGCCAGTTATTCAAAAGATAATTCATCATGACCAAGTAGGATTTATTGAAGGCAGATATATGAAGGAGAATGTTAGGCAAGTTATAGACTTAATGGACTATCTAGATAAGAATAAACAGATCTCTGCAGTGCTAGTCTTCTTGGATGCGGAAAAAGCCTTTGATCGAGTGAATTGGAACTTTATAATTAAGACTTTGGAAAAAATGGATTTGGGGGAGCGGTTTATACAAGCGATTGGTGCAATTTACCAAGAACAATATGCACAACTTATTATTAATGGATGTTTAACATCGAATTTCAACATACAAAAAGGCACCAGACAAAGTTGTCCATTATCCCCGCTATTATTTATTCTAACTTTAGAAGTCTTACTTAACGCAATACGGGATTTGAACTCTTTGACTGGAATAGCTATAAGGCAAGAGGACTACAGAACCAGGGCATTTGCAGATGATCTGATTGTTACCCTATCACAACCTATGAATTCAATAATCCAGATGAAAAATATCATAGAAGATTATGGCATGGTATCTGGTTTTAGGCTGAATCAGAAGAAAACTAAAATGATTGTCAAAAATTTGATGGAGAGCAAAAAAAAGGAAGTGGAAAGAATGGCAGGTTTTGAGATTGTTTCAAAGGTCAAATATTTAGGAGTACAAATCACAGACTCCAATGCTAAACTGTTTCAAAATAACTATGAGGTTCTGTGGCAAAAGATACAAAAAGATATGCAAAACTGGAAGAAACTGCAGTTATCACTGCTTGGAAGAATATCAGCAGTAAAGATGAATGTTTTACCTAGACTTATCTTTTTATTTCAAATGATACCGGTGCTTAAATCAGACAAACCATTGCTAGAATGGCAAAAAGGACTGAATAAATTCATTTGGAATGATAAAAAACCAAGAGTTAAACTGAAAATAATGCAAGATACTCGTGAGAGAGGTGGTCTTAAACTCCCAAACCTTCGACTATATTATGAAGCAACTGCATTGATACAATTAAGTGATTGGTTTGGGAAAACTAAGACTGATTTGTTGAATATAGAAAGTCATGACCTGGTTTGGGGTTGGCATGCATACCTATTTTATGATAACAAAGTGGACAAAGTGTTCAATAGTCATCTACTCAGAAATGCCTTGTTGAGAGTCTGGAGAAGGCACCGAATTAATTGGGATTATAAGATTCCGTTTTGGCTGGATCTTGCTGATACCATGTGGAATACAAATATTAAGTCACTCGGGGGTTTTTTATATAAAGAGTTACTTTACTTTGAAGAGGGCAGGTGGCGATTGAAGACTTTGGATATGCTGTTGGAAGAAGGGAAATCGTTGACTTGGTTGCAGTACAATCAATTACAGATGAGATGGAAAGAAGATCAACAAACTGGTTTAATGGAATATGAAGTAGAATTGGTTGAACAGATAAAGCAGACAGGTCCAATGCATATTAAGAGAGTTTATAATGTTTTGTTAGAAAGGGATTCAGAAAATGAGCTAGTTAAAGATTGTATGATTAAATGGGCACAAAATTTCTCTCAACCAGTTATGATGGAAACATGGGAAAAAATATGGGTTCAGAATGTTAAATTTACACAGTCACAAAATTTACGAGAAAATTTTTATAAAATGTTTTATAGATGGCATTTAGACCCCAAGAAATTGTCTTGCATGTACCCTAATGTGCAGCCAAAATGTTGGAGATGTGATTGTTTAGATGCTACATATTATCATATATGGTGGACTTGCAGGAAAGTGAGGGCTTTTTGGATAAAAATTTGGTGGGTTATGCAAAATGTTTTAAAGAAAAAAATACAAATTTCTCCGCAATTTTTTCTATTGGGTATAGCTAAAGACTTTACACTGGGTGAAACTAAATTGATTTTGTATATGGTGACAGCAGCTAGGTTGTTGATTGCCCAACATTGGAAGAGTGATGTTTTACCGACTGTTGACCAATGGACCCAGAAGATGGCTGGATTTGCAGAAATGGCAAAGGTTTCAGCTTTTTTAAAAGACCAGACGCATGAGAAGTATATACAGGAATGGAAATTATGGATTGAGTATGTACAGAATAAGTATCAGACTAGAAAATATTATATCGCTTTTAGCTGAGATGATTATGTTAGTATGTTAGTAAATATAGAAAAAAGATATGGAAGATTGAATAACGTATATATTGTTTGGGAATATTAACATTGCATATAATGGAAGTCAATATATTGCATATAATGGGTTAGGGTGGGGATGGGATGGAATTATATATTGTTTTTATATGTATCTTATAATGTTGGGTTAGGGAGGGGGGGGAAAAGGGGGAAAATTTGTATTGGTAAAACTTTTTCAATAAAAAAAAAAAGAAAGGATGGAAGTCAACCTTGAGCCTGGTGGGATTTGAACTTGCAGTAATTGCAGGCAGCTGGATGTTAAATGCTGCCTTAGTAGGAGGCATTAGCCTCCTATGCCACTCAGGCTCCTTCCAGCAGCAGCGGCTGGCTGGGGCCGCTAAAAACTCCGGTCAGCTTGCCTTCTGAACTCTGGACCAGCCGCTGTGGAAGGTAAGCAGGCTGGCGGGTGGGCAGGGGAGGGAGAGCTGGCAGAGGGGCGATACCAGTGGCGGGTGGACCATTGTGCATGGGGAGGGAAGGAAGGGCGGGGGAGATTGCGGCACCAGAGCTCTTCCCCTGCCTTTCTCCAAGCCAGTCTGGCCTGTGAGCGAAGTGCACGGGAGTTTGCAGCACCAGAGCTCTTCCCTTGCCTTTCTCCAAGTTGGCCTGGCCTGCGAGCAAAGTGGGCGGGAGATCGCAGCATCAGAGCTCTTCCCCTGCCTTTCCCCAAGCCGGCCTGGCCTGCGAGGGAAGGGCGTGGAAGATTGCGGCACCAGAGCCGCAGCGCCATTGAACCAGCTGCCCTTCAGTGGCAGGCAGGCACAATCCTTATTTCAGGACCTCTATTTCTCTCAAGAGAGGCCCTGAGGCAGCTTTTTTGGTTTGGAGAACGGCGAAGCAGGAGGTGCAGGTTGTAGTCCTTGGCCGTCCCTGCGCCTCCCACCTTTCCCCAGCTGCGGACCAGTCTTTGTTAGAGGCTTCCTCAGTTTAAACACACTTTTCTGTCCCATAATGGTTTGGGGACGTTTAACGGGTCAGTGACGCTATCTTCGCCTTTTGTAACCGACACTCTGAGAGAGGCAGTCCAGGGCTGCGGGATTTCCTCAATGGGGATTTCGAAGCCAGTTTCAAAGGTTTGCCTACAGCCCCTTAAGTCGTGTGCCATGGTTTAGAAATTTTGTGTAATGTGCGAAGCCCAGGCCAAACAAGCCCCAAGGCTGTTTAGCAAATAAATCCAATCCACCACATGCTATTTCTGAAGAGGAACGTGGAAAACCACTCTATATTCTTGTGAACGCCCGATGAGACTACAACCAGCTTGCTTTTCTGAGAAGTATAAATCCTCCCCCACCTGATTTCCTTCTCCAAAATCCACAGATATATGTTGCTATGGAGATTCTCAACCATCCAAGTCATGGTTGTTCCCAAAGTGCTTTTCCAAAAGGCAACTGAACTTTCTTGGTTGTTTTCTTGAAAACGTTTTGCTTCTCATCCAAGAACTGAAGAAGCTTCTTAGATGAAAAACAAACCATTTTCAAAGAAAAAAAACAAAGAAAGTCCAGTTGCCTTTTGGAAAAGCATCTTTGCATCCACAAATCTATATATGTTATGCTGCTGTAAAAGTATTTCCTTTTTATTGTTTTAAGCATCTGTAAGAACATATGCCTGCAATCAATTGCTTCCTTCCTGCATTAAGATCTAAATCCTCCATAAATCCTTTTCCTTCTTCTATAAAATGCCACCCCATTTCCTCCAGGAATTGGCACATATCTCTCGGCTCACCTATCTCAAATTACCAGAGCAATCCACACACCTTTTGTACTGTTAATAGGGGACCAAGTGGCTAATTAGGAAAACAAAAGGAGGAAAAGATAACAAAAGATAAACACTGCAGGAAGATGTAAATCATAGATTAGATTATATGACTGACTTTTATAATGTAGTTAGATTATATGATTAGAGTAATAAGAATACTAAAATGACTTTTGTGGGTATAAGAGAGGACACAAAATTTTCCTTCCATGTCTCTTGTACATATGTTTGGAATTTCTTACCCAGAACTTTAACTTTGATCAAAGAATAAAGTCTGTTTTCTTTGGTTTTCAAGCCTCCGTTTAAGTCTTCGTTTTGGTTCATTTTTGGTTTAGGCGAATTGCCAGACTTTACAATAGGAGTCTGTCTTAAACTAGGAACAAATTCAGGGCAGATGTAATTTTAGGCAAAATTACGTAATAGCAAAGAATGTGAACTAAAGCAGACAATTATCCATGTTGTTCAGAATTTCTTGCCTTGTCTCCTCTAATATCTTGAATGTTGCATAAAAATAGAAGTTCCCCATTTATTAAAAGAATAATTTAGTTTTGGTAGTTCATACTAAAATTTTGTGCAAAAAATTAAGCAAAACCAGGTTCTTTTGCTTTTTAGAGTATTGTGCAACTCATTCATAGCATTATATGAACTTTGGCATGTACTCTTCCTCCTAACCAGAAGCACTCAAGCGACAAGAAGTGTGTTATTTTTGCGAGATTGCCAATCTATCTGGTCTTCAGTACGTGGGTCATCGGCCTCTGGATGTCAGAATCCCACCACCCAGCACCAATTGAGGGGTTCCGTCATCCCCCCTGCACCCGACAGAGAGAGGGAGGGAGGGAGGGAAAGAGAGATACAAGAGACACACACACACAGAGGGGGGAAAAAGAGAGACAAGAGACACAGAAAGAGGGAGGGAGGGAAAGAGAAAGGGACAAAAGACACAGAGAGGGGGAGGGAAAGAGAGACGCACACACACATACACAGAGAGAGAGATGAGAGAGAGATGAGAGAGAGGAGATGAGAGAGAGAGAGATAGGGAAAAAGAAAGAAATGAAAGAAAAAGATGAGAGAGATGAGAAAGAGAAATAGGGAGAAAGATAGAGATGAAAAAAATGAGAAAAAGAGAAGATGAGAGAGAGAGGGGGAGAAAGGTGAGAGAGGGAGAGAAAAGAGACAGAGAAAGAAAATAGAAAAATGGCTCTTTGAGTGTTTAAAGTTGCAGACCCCTGGGTTAGGCAAATACCATGGTTGTTAAGTGAACCTTGTAGTCATTAAGCGAACACTGTGGTTGTTAAGTCCATTTTCCCCAATGGGCATTTTTAACCGGAAACCAGAATGAATTTTATTTATTTATATTTAAATTTATATGCTACCCTTTAAATTTATATGCTGCCCTTCTCCCAAAGGACTCAGGGCGGTGAACAGCCAAAGGTAAAAAACATAAAATACAAAAAAATTTAAAAGCAATTTAAAATATATTAAACAATTTGGCCCAACAATTTAAATACCCCATTTAAAATTCAAATTCAAATTAAACAATTGGAGAAGTTAGGCCAGCCCGGCTTGTTGAAATAAAAAAGACGGAAAGTACGTAAATCCGGAATCGTCTGTAACTCCGGGGGGAACTCGTTCCAGAGGGCAGGTGCTCCCACAGAGAAAACTCTCCCCCTGGGGGCCGCCAGTCGACATTGTTTGACTGATGGCACCCCAAGGAGCCCCTCTCTGTGGGAGTGTACTGGCCGGTGGGAGGCTCTCGGTGGCAGAAGGCGGTCTCATAGATATCCAGGTCCTAAGCCATGGAGCGCTCTAAAGGTGGTAACCAACACCTTGAATCGCACCCAGGGGACCACCGGGAACAAGTGCAGCTTGCGCAGGAGAGGTGTTACATGGGAGCGCCATGACGCTCCCATAATCACCCGCGCGGCCGCATTCTGGACCAGTTGGAGCCTTCGGGTGCTCTTCAAGGGGAGCCCCATGTAGAGAGTATTATAGTAGTCCAGGCGGGAAGTGACAAGGGCATGAGTGACCGTGCGCAAGGAGTCCCGATCCAGAAAGGGACGCAACTGGCGATTCAGGCGAACCTGATAGAAAGCCCCCCTGGCCACAGCCGTCACATGTTCTTCTAAGGACAGCCGTGCATCCAGGAGGACACCCAAGTTGCGAGCCCTCTCCGTGGGGGCCAATGACTCATCCCCAATAGTCAGAGATGGCACCAACTGCCTATATTGGGATGCTGGAAACCACAGCCACTCGGTCTTGGATGGGTTGAGCTTGAGTCTGTTTCTCCCCATCCAATTGTTGGAAACAGGCAAAAAACATAGAAAACCTCAGTCACATGACTGTGTGGGATGTTGTAACTGGTCATAAGTGTGTGTGTGCGCGCATGGCTATCAAAACTCCAAAAACAGGTCAAGTAGTTCTGGGGTGGTCAGTCGTAAATTAGAACACTTGCTAAGCAAACAGCCATTAAGCAAGGACCACTTCTATTTGGTTTGCCTTAAGGGTTCAGAGTGTTGTGGCTCCGACCCCCGAGCCCATCATATCGGAGGAAGAAGACTCTGAACATGAAGGAGAGGAACCGGCCAGGCCTCCCTCTCCAGGCCCCTCCTCTCTGGCAATTCCTCAGGTGTCTGCCGAAGGAGAGGAGATTGGCCAGGAGCCAGGTGTCTCCGATCAGAGTGAGAATGAGGGTGATAAGTCATGGCTGGATCCACGCCAGTGTCGGCGAGATAAACGTTCGCAGCAGATGAGGAGGCATGCCACGGATTAAGCTGAGTCACTGGACCACACCCCACAGGCTATAAAAGGAAGTGTGGTGGCCATTCAAACTCTGTGATGGACAAAGCTAATTTCTGGAAGTCACTTTGTGCAACGCCTAAATCTGTTGAAGGCTTTTGAGCTGGACTGTTTCCAAATCGGTGTGTATTTCTGTATGTTATCTGGTGGAGGCACAGCCCCTCCTTCTTGTAGTAAAGTACTTGGCAGTCGGTTCTCGTGCTGCTGCCAAGTACCTGATAACGGACATTGTTTGTTTGAGCTATTCTTTAACCCACGGCTTACTGTTTGATGGTGTGTGTGTGTGTGGGAGACGGGGACAGAACACAGAGCTGTATGGAATCTGGTTTCCTTTGATTGCAAAAGGTCCGGATGGGGGAATCCTCATCGGGGGAACTAGGATTGTGACCACCTAGCCACACCCACCCAGTCACATGACTACCAAGCCACTCCCACTCAGTTACATTTTTTTCAGTTTTTTTTGGGCTTGCCACATTCTTAAGGTTGGGAGGAGGGAATAGTGAGGATTGTTTTGGCTAGGTGACAGTATTTCCCGTGGGAACAGAGGTTGTCCTTGCTGAGAGCTGGAGGTGGAGTTTGAAGACACCGAGCAATGTTGATTTTGCTTTTATTTGAGAATGTGACTTTTGTGGGGTGTTTCTAATTTACAATATTATGTGGTGTCATTCCGGTTTGTGTCAGATCCGGAATTACAACAGACTTTGCCAGTCTGATGTCTACCTAAATAAAAGAAATTTATTTTGGAAGATGGACTTTGTATATTTCTTTTCTGAATGGGTTTCATCTCTTGGAAGCCTGACACAAATGTTGTTTGCTCTTTATAAAAGCCATATGTCTTGATATCTTTCTTATATCTTGATTGTATTTGCATGTGTGGCCACCATAAGTCAACACCTTTCTGCAATTTTTGTTTAGTTTTAAGTTCCCCTTCCACATTCAAAATATCTTTTGATTTTTTCCAGATTTACTACATTTGGATGTATAAATGTTTCCATTGTTGAGAGCCAGACTGATATTTTTATTTAAATTTTTGCATTCACTTTTTCCCATACCAGAAATAGAGCATTTCTTACATAATGTGTTTGAAAGTATCTATGAGTTTTATTCTTATCATATCATAGAAAGGCATGCCATCCTAATTGGAGATCATGACCTTCCAAAAATGGGAGTTGGTCTTACCTGAGATGCCCTTTCTCAGGACGGAGGGAACAGCAGTCAGGAATGGGTTAACTCTCTCTGTTAGCTGCTAGGACTGAGTCCTGTTAAGCCACGCCTCTTCCTGTCGCTTCCCAGATTTTTGACACACTGACGTGCTGAGCTGTGAAAACAAAAGCAGGGCACTTCCCTCCCAAACCCCAGGGCCAGATGGAAAACCGGGCGGGGCTGACTGCTGTTCCCTCCCTCCTGAGAAAGGGCATCTCAGGTAAGACTAACGCCCATTCTCCGTAAAGGAGGGAACAGCAGTCAGGAATGGAACATACCAAAGCTGCCTGTCTTATTGGGAGGGTGTAGTCTGGGCCTGCGGTTCCTGCTCTGAATGGACTCCAAAAGCTGCCTCAGCCGAGGCGTAAGTGTCCAGTTTGTAGTGATGGACAAATGGTGATGGGGAAGACCAGGTAGCTGCTCTGCAGACTTCCTCCAGAGATGCCTGAGTAGCCCAGGCAGCTGAAGTCGCAGCGCTGTGGGTATAATGGGCAGCGATGCGTCTGGGCACTGGCAAAGCCTGAGCCTCATACGCTTTAGCAATACAAGCCCTAATCCATCTCTGCAAGATAGATGAAGTGACCCTACAACCGAGAGTTGCAGGTTGAAATGAGACAAAAAGGTACTCCGTTCTCCGAAGAGAAGAGGTCCATTTAACATAGATGCAGAGAGTCCTCTGCACATCTAATGCATGCCAAGTCAGTTCCAAATGGTCGGAAGGCTCAGGGCAAAAATTGGGCAATACCAGCTCCTGAGCGCTGTGGAACCCTGTGTTGATCTTGGGAATGGATGTTGGGTCCAGGCGTAAAACCACTCTTGTCAGCGTGGAAAACGCAGAGGTCCTCCCTGGTGGACAGAGCTGCCAGCTCAGTATACACCGAGCAGAGGTGATAGCCACCAGGAACGCCACCTTGTAGGAGAGAAAGCATAGGCTAACCTCCCATAGAGGTTCAAAGGGACCCTGGGTAAGGGCGTTTAAGTCCCATGTGGGGAAACAGTGTACCATGGGGGGGCCTAAGATTAGATGCCTCCCGAAGGAACTGCCAGACCAGTGGATGCCTAGAAAGGGAATCCCTGGTTCCACAAATCAGAATGGAAGAAAGGGGTGCTACCTGTCTCTGAAGGGTATTAGGGGCCAACCCAGCATCTAAACCCTCCTGTAAGAGGTCCAAAAGGTAAGTCACAGAAACATCCGTGGGAACCAGACCCCGTTTCCTGCACCAGCTACAAAATGCCTTCCATGTGGCATTATAGATACAGTTGGTGGAAGTTTGGATGGTAGTAATGACCCTGGAGGAAAAATTGTCCTCCCTCACCAGGCCCCGCTCAAGAACCAGGTGGTCAGTTGAAACCACTGAGGCTCCAGGTGTACCAATGCCCCCTGGCTGAGGGAAATCCTGTGCCTGGGGATCCTCCAGGGTTAATCCACTGAGAGCGTCACTAGGTCCGCAAACCAAGGTCTCTTGGGCCTATGAGGAGCTAGAAACAAGAGCTGTGCTTCCTCCTCCAGGAGCTTCCGGATGACTCTGGGAATCAGTGGAAGAGGAGGGAAAGCATACAGTAGCCCTGACGGCCACGGGCTCCGCAGAGCATCTACTGCTTCTGCCCCCGGAGTCGGAAACCTGGAGAAGAACCTCGGGATTTGACAGTTGTCCCGTGTGGTGAACAGGTCAACCTCTGGGAGGCCAAAGTGTTTCATTAGCTCTGGGAACAGGGATGGGTCCAGACGCCACTCCACCTAGTCGACTAAGGTCCGACTGAGCCAGTCCGCCTGGACGTTTGCCACCCCAAAAATATGGTCTGCACAGATGGAAGGCAGAGGGCCAGTTTCTCAGCCTCCTGAATGAGAGCCAGGGAACGGGTCCCTCCTTGGCGGTCTATGTGGGCTTTGGTGGCCACGTTGTCTGTCAGAATCAAAATGTCTTGTCCCGATACTAAGTCCTCGCAACTCTTGAGAGCCGGGTGTACTGCCCGGAGCTCCAACCAATTGATGTTGTGGCTCAGATCCTCTGGGGACCACCATCCCTGAACCATACGAAATCCGAGGTGGGCTCCCCAGCCGAAAAGGCTGGTGTTGGTCGTCAGGGTGAGGTGCTGAGGTTCCCGGAGCCTGCAACCCTGGGCAATGGCATCTGACATCCACCATGTGAAGGAGGAAAGGACCTCTGGAGGAACTCTCACTCTTGCTGTAGACGTACTTTGGTGAGTCCTTTGAAATGGTAGAAGAAACCACTGCTGAGCCCAAGGTGTGATGCCGAAACCACTGCAGTGCCCAAGGTGTGATGCCGAAACATGATACCATCTTTCCTAGCAGCTGCAAGAGAAACAGCAGGGAGGCAGCACATTCCGACTGGATGCGGAATGCCAAGTCCCGCAGACTGGATTGTCATCCAGAGAAAGATACACTCTTGACTCCACAGTGTCTATTATTACCCCTAGGTGGAGCAAGCAAGTAGTTGGAGTCAGATGGCTTTTGGCCCGGTTTATGGAGAAACCGTGACATTGAAGGACCTGTATGGTGGTCTCCAGGTCCTGCCTTGCCCAGAGGGCTGAACTGGACTGGATGAGGATGTTGTCCAGGTAAAATTGTATCCTTATAGGCAGAGTGCAGAGATGGCCCACCAGAACAGCCATCAGTTTGATAAACACCCTGGGGGCCAAGGACAGGCTGAAAGGCAATGCTTGGTATGGATAATGTTTTCCCACATACTGGAAATGGAGAAACTATCTGTAAGCCGGATGGATAGGGATATGAAGGTATGCCTCCATCAAGTCCAGCGACGTGAGAAGGTCGCCCTTTCTGATGCTCTCCAAGATGGTCTGGAAAGACTGCATCTTGAACCGTTGACAGACAATATGATGGTTCAAGGTCTTCAGATCAAGAAGTGCCCTCCAACCCCCCAAGGACATCTGAACCAAGAACAGTCTGGAATAAAATCCCTGACTGCTGTGCCTCCAGAATTGGTTGAATGGCCTGAATATCCAGTAGATGTTTTATGGCCAATTCCATGAGGCACCGCTTTGCCCGCTCTTGTGATACTGGACAGCAGACGAAGAGCCTCGGAGGAGTCGATAGGAATTTCAGGGAGAGGCCCGACTTTACCGTCTCCCTGACCCAAGAGTCCGAGGTGGAGTCCTCCCACTGGTTGGTAGAGAGAGCCAGCTGGCCCTCTATGGAAGGATCGGATGAGCAGTCATTTAGAACGCCAAAGGGAATGACCCCTCCCACCCCAAAAGGACCGTTTGGTATTGTTGCCCCTGCCTGCCTGTCCTGTCCCTGACCTTGCCTGAAGGGAAAGGAGCTCTGTGTTCACTGTGCCCCAAAACCACGGTCCGATCCCCAAAAGGAAGGATGAAAATACGGGGCTGGGCGGGAGTCAGCCCGTCTTTTTCATATTGGGCATGATTTTGCATTTGTCCCGAGACTCAATGAGAATAGGGTCCAGGGAGTTGCCAAACAATTTATCTCCTGCATATGGGGAGGCTGCCAGCTGCCACTTGTTCCTACTGTCTGCCTGCCATTGGCGAAGCCACAGGTGACGCAATGCAATGGAAGACCCAATGGCCTTAGCCACGAATCTAGACACATTTAGCATCACATCAGCAGAAAATACCACCACCATCATGATCTTATTGAAATCTTGGTGGGAGCGAGTATCTGCGACTGGCAATCGGTCCTGTAATTGTCTTAACCAGAGCAATGAAGCCCTGTTAAAAAAGGATGCCCCTGAGGCTCCCTTGACGGCCCAGGCCAAAGCCTGTTGGGCCTTGATCAGAGACTGCTCTGCTCTCTTATCCTCAGGGCAGGTGCTCCTCTGGGGGCCCTGGTAAATTGGACTGAGATGACAGTGCCACCACTGGAGCATCAACCACTGGAACGTTGAGACTTGGACATGTCTGAACCCATGTTGTATAGGCGCGTGTCCAAGCCACTGGGATTGGGCCCTGAACTGGGAGAGGACCACTGTCTTTGTACAATGTCCAGAAAAAGTCTGGGAGTGGGCTCTGCAAATAAAGAGCCTGGTGGCGCAGCAGACTAAAGCACTGTTATTAACATTCATTAACATTCAGCTGCCTGCAATTACTGCAAGTTCAAATCTCACCAGGCTCGAGGTTGACTCAGCCTTCCATTCTTTCTAAGGTAGGTAAAATGAGGACCCAGATTGTGGGGGCAATAAGCTGATTTTGTATAAATATACAAAAGTATGAAGGCTATTGTAAGCCGCCCTGAGTCTCCAGAGAAGGGCAGCATATAAATCAAATTTTTTAAAAAAAGAGTCTGCAGGATCAGCGGTATCCAAGACAGCACCAGGAGTTGCCTAAACTGTGCCCTGTTGAGTAGTTTGCTTAGCCTTGTGTAGCAAGGACCTAAAAAGATGGGACTGGATAAGCCCAAAAAAGACTGGCGGGTCAGGCATAAGACCTTCGTCGTCAGACACCTTAATATCACGCTGTATCTCCTCCCCTGAGAGGGAGGCCTGGCTGGAAGAGGCAGCTGAGCATCCAGATCATGGAAGGACAGGGGAGTACCCAAACCCTGAGGCCTGAGCCCTAGAGAAATCAGAGGCCACAGAAGCAGACTTTTGTTGTAACCTGCTTCAATGCCTTGCCTTATGGCATCAGAAATCAAGGCAGACAAATTGGGAGGAATTTGGGGATCACATGGCTGATCAGGCCTCAAGCCTGCAGCGGTGGGCATGAAGGTTGCCTCAGCTGAGGACATCCTACAGTATGTGCCACCAGTTACTCCCAAGGGGTTTCAGATAGCTCTTAAGGCCGGCATAACGCCAAAAAGCAACTCACTGTCGCTAGGCAAAACAGGAGCTTGCTCTGAGTCACCATCTGGGGACCAAGCAGTAGAAGGAATCTCCTCCAAAATATAAGGCAGCTGTGATTGCCCCGTAGAAGCAAGCTGGACTTTGCAAGTTCCTTGCTCTGGAGGCTTTTCCCCTTTCTCTCAGCCTGCTTTTGGGCCTTCTGTATTGTTTTTTCAATGGCCTTGTGCATCTGTTGAGCCACCCTTTCAGAAAGACTTAGAAGGCTGTGAATGAGGTTTTTTTGCTTAAGAACGAGCCTTGCCTCACCCAGGAGGTCTGGAACCCGAAGGCCCCTCCCTGGGATCACTGTCCTGATCAGGTAAACCTGACTCTGATCTGGGCTGGGAATGCCCCGGAGCTGTTGAGGCCATTGTGGAATCCTTGAAAGGGGAATCTAGGCCAGAGATATGAGGTCAAAAAAATTCCTTTGATAAATGCTAAGCTCGAAGAGCCCTCAGCGCAGGCAAGGACCCCTTAGTCCAACAGGATAATTAGGGAGAATTGGGGGGGGCAGGGCTGGGCAGATCCTCTCCCCAATCACTGCTCCTTCCCTGAGGCAACATGGTCCTGTGGACCCAGCGTTGCGAAGCTAGGCTGGTGAATGCTGACCCGATTAATAAAATAAGAGTGCCTGTGAGGGTCTATCCTCCCTCAAACCTCCGAAGGCTTCATTTTGGATCAGTCTTACCAAGGTCTCAAAATGGCCACCAAAGCTCTTCGCTGCAGCTCCCAAAATGGCCACTGAACCTCCTCGCTGAGGCTCCAAAATGGCCACTGATCCTCCACACCAGTCTCTCACTCTCTCAGGCCAGCGCTACAGAGGCAGGCTTGTGGGAGCTGCCTGCAGCGTCTTTCAATGGTGTCGATCCTGCGCACCCTCCAGGCAAACGCTACAGTCAGGCTCGTGGGCATTGCCTTCGCTTCACAAACAGGACTGAATCCTCTGGTCCTCTGTGGGTCAGTGTTTTGGGGCAAAGTCCGTGATTGCTGCCTGGACGTCTACCAGCCAATAGACCTCTCGTCGCCCACGTGACCTTCAGCGGGCTCGGGCTGAGTCACCCTTCACGCTTGAAAGTCAGCAAAGGTTTCTCCAAGACAACTGTGAACCTTCACTAGAATTTTAGCAGTAAAATAGAAGCTTTTTATTTTTATTTTATGGAGAACAATGATTTTCTAAGTCTGAGAGTTAGAGAGTTAGTCTTTCACCCATGTTAATACAGAAACTTGATAGTAAAGGTCTAATCTGGAAGCCCCAAGCCCCCATTATATTTAGATTCTTGCAACATTTTCAGTCTTATTCTTGCTTTTTTCCCCTTGCCAAATAAATTTCAAAATTCATCAAAGTATTTTTTCTCTCTACTTTTATAGGGATCGTTTGGAATAAAAAAAGTAGCTTCAGTAAAATATTCATTTTTATGGTTACAATTCTTCCTATCATTGATAGTTGCAAATTTTTCCATTTCTCCAAGTCCAGTTTAATTTGTTGTTATATAGTTATCTTCTTTAATTGTTGCACAATTTGCTGTTAAATATATTCCCAAATATCTTACATTCTTAACTATCTGACGATATCTCTTTTTTTTGTCAATTCACCTTTCTGTCTGGTTTTTACCTATTATTTTAGTTTTACCTTTATTTTCAGTGCTGCAACTTTTCCATTATCTTCTATTTTTTTCCATTAATTTAGGGCCAGTTTCCAGTGGTTCTTCTAGAATAAATACTAGATCATCTGCAAATCCTTGTAGTTTGTAATTTTCCCTTTTTATTACCTTATAAATTTCATGCCAAAATCCATACAGTCTAACTGTTGTGCCATAAATTGCCAATTTACATTGTCAAAGGCTTTCTGTGCTTCTAAGAAAATCAACACCAAACTTCCAGTTTGGTGTCACAGCGAGTTGGTCGGTGATAGCAGGACTCTGCAAATCCTGGCCGATTCTTCTTCACTTAGGAGGCCCTAAGGGTCCAAAGTCACCCTGGAGGGGTGATGAAGAAAGGAGGGATCTCTTGTTGATTGCGGGAGAGCGGTGGCTCTCCCGCTGGAGCTCAGGCAGCCTCCTGACTAATGAAGAAAAGAGATGGCCATTATGGCTGGACCGAAGCTGGGGGAACCAAAGAAACACTAACGAGCTATTTGTGAACAGAGCATTGGAACTAGGTGAGACTATTTTCAACTTCTACATTAGAGACCTATCCCTAAATAAATGTTTTTTGGCTGAAAGAAGGAGTCTCCAAAGCAGCAAGAAAGTGGCGAGTTAATACACAGAGATCGACTACAGACTCAAAAGAGGAATGAAATCTTAATGGGAGGCTATTAAGCCTTAAAATACAGAAAGACCAGATTGGAACTTATAATACTGTGGAAAGTGACTTAAACCTTTAAATAATATCCTTTGACTACTGGAAGAGCCTTATAAAGAAAAATGAACATTTTTATTATCTGACAATCACCTGCTATATCCTTCGCTTCAAAGTTGGAAGTTAGAACTGGGGTGACACTTACTGGTGAAAAAAGATATTATTCTATTACATTGCTGGGAAAGACCTTGAAAACAAGCCAAAGTGAAAGGTAAACAACACCTGGAAGATTGTTTTCTTGCTCTAGGGATAGGCAATGTTTTCCTTTTGAAACTTGCTTTACCTGTTATAATTGTTTGATAATTGAACAAAGTTTGTTTTAAAATTAAAAAAAAAAGAAACTTACTGTACCTGGTGGATTATGAACACTATTGGCATTGCAAAATGGTTGGAGACTGAGAGAATGGGTCTTTTTTTACAAATACTTTTGCAAGAGTGGATCAGTGGAATAAGTTGGAACTGTTTAGAGACTATGGCAAGTAGCTTCTTGATTTAGATTTTGGATTAACTTGGTGGGCCATCTGGATTTACACCAACACTAGCAACCTCCAGGCCATTAAAGCAAAGATTAAGAGACACAATGTCACAACAGGAAAAACCAAATACATTTCAAAAAGAAATAAAATGGATGCTTCAATCTATCCAGGAAGCTATGATAAAGAATTACAACAAGATGAAAAAGGACTTGGGGGGGGGGATCAAGAAACACGCACAATATGGTTGTGCAATTAGGAAACTCTCAGCAAATAATAACGGAAATTGAACAAAGAACCCAGAGAATAGAAGAGAAATCAGAAGGAGCAGAGGAAAGAATAGAGGAGATAAATCAACAATTGATACAAGTAGATAAAGATCTGGAAAGGATAGTAGTAATTCCTGAAATGGAGAAGATAGCTTACTCTCTAAGCTGTCAAAATATAGAAGAAGACAGAGAGGAAGATTACCTAAAAGTGATGGAGTTGTTGGCGAGTGCCCTAGAAATGGGAAGGCATGAGAGAGACATAGAGGCAGATGAAATACTTAAGACTAAATATGGGTGATGCAAGGAGACATAAGGTCCCAAGAAAGGAGCATGTGAGATTGGGTAAAAAGTCAACAAGAGTTGAAATACTAAAAAGGGCAAGAGATGATAGATAGATATATAATACTTTTTAATCTGGGATTTCTTTTATTAATGACTAGAAAATAGAGGTAGAAAGCAGAAATTAGGAAAATACTATTATGCATACTGTCATATAATATAATATACTATAATATACTATACTATACTATACTATACTATACTATACTATAATATAATATAATATAATATATACACATAAATATTAGAAGTTGAAAGACTATTACTATGTATATGTAAATAATAGTTACTGTTATTATTATGTATAAGTAAATTGACCCAGACAATACACTGTTCACTAAGCACTTACGTGTGTTAAAGAAAGAAGTATAAATAAAATTTTAAAAAAAGAAAGAAAATCAACGCCATTTCTTTTTCTGAGTGTGTTTCATAGTATTCCAACGTGTCTAAAATAAATCTTACGTTATTTTTTGTCTTTTTGGTACGAATCCATTCTGATCCGGGTGGATAAATCCATTTAAAAATCTTTTTAATCTCTCTGCCATTATTGATGCAAATATTTTATAATCTTTATTTAGTAATGATATAGACCTATAGTTCTTTATCTGTGTCAGGTATTTCAGGATTAGAGTAATGTTTGCTTCTATCCAAGAATTTGCTATCTTAGCCTCTAGCAATACCTCATTGTAAACCTCTAACATTGACAAATTCAGTGTATCCTATAAGTGTTTATATACTTCTGCTAGTAGTCCATCTGGTCCTGGGGACTTGTTATTTTTTTATTTCTATATCGCATCTGTCAGCTCCATCATTGTTATTCTTTCATTTAATATATTTAATGTTTTCAGGCACTTTTGGTAGTTTAACTTTTTCCAACCATTGTATTATCATTTCCTCTGGAATTTTTTCTTTATCTTATAGTTTTTCATAATATTCCTGAATTATTATTTTTTTAAATCTCATTTAGAAATTGTAGGTTTCCTTTCACATCTTGTAGTTTGCTTATCAGTTTCTTCTCTCTTTTTTCAGTTTATAATCTAACCATCTTCCTGGTTTGTTGGCGTTTTCAAATAATTTTTGTTTTGCTCTTTTAATTTTTTTGCGCCAATTCTTTTTCTATTACATTTAATTTGTGTTTTATTATTTCCATTTGATTTTTTTAAACTTTCTTTTGTGGATCTTTTTGCAGTTCTAATTCAAGTTTTCTATGTTCTCCTAATGACTTTTAATGTTGTTTTTTCTTATTTTTCCTCACTATGTAGATTATAGCTACTCCCCTAATGTATGCTTTAGTTGTATCCCATAAATTTTGTAGTGATGTGTCTTCTTTTTTCTTTGAATTGAATTCCATTTCTTTTACTATTGTTTGCATAAACTCTTTCTGTTTTAATATGGATTGATTCAATGTCCATCTCAACCTTTTCTTTTCTTCTTTCCATCTTACTTTTATTGGGTTATGGTCGGCCCATATGTTAGTTTCTATCTCACGCACGTTAAATCTTAGTTCAGGTGACATCTAGATCATGTCAATTCTGGACCATGCCTGTTTGAATAAAATGTGTATTGATTTTTTCCCTGATTCATGTCTCTCCATGTATCCCGTATACAAGTTTCTTCTACCATTTAAAAAAATACCTTAGGAAATATCTTAGCCTTTTCCCGGTCTTACTACTTCTATAATCTAATTTTGCATCTACAATTGCATTGAAATCTTCTACAACACAAATGTTTTTATATTTTGTTTCCAATATCTTTATACAGTTTTTGATAAAAAGTTTTCTTGGTTGTTATTCGGCGCATATATTGCTGTCAAAAGTATCTTTGTTGGGTTCATCTCTATCTCCATTAAAATGCTACCTTTTTCATATGGATATATATATATATCTTTAGCCAGGTTCTTCCTACGTAAACCAAGATTTTTATGCAGCCCTAGTTCAGTGAAATCACAATCCACTAGTTTCTAGGCTTTTTTTTCTTTCTGGCAGCCAGCAAACACTCTGCTGCCCATTGGGAGACTAAGGAGACTAAGATAGATCTATTTCGGACTTATAAGTCCTCATCAGTTAGCCACATCCTCTCATATATATATATATATATATATATATATATATATATATATATATAGTTTAGAGTTTATTCTTTCCTGAATGTATAGAACTACCCCTCTTTTCTTTTGTTGTGCTGATGAAAAATATAATTTCCCAATTTTGGGGCACTCCAATAATTTCCTGTTTTGCTTTTTTATGTGGGTTTCTTGAAGGCAAATTATATCTATCTTCAACTTTTGTAATCAAGTATAATTTTTTCCCCTTTTTATGGGGGAATTCAGTCCATTTATATTTATTGACAACAGCTTGTTTCCCCCCTCTATCTCCTTTACTTATATATAGGTCTTATTCTCCTAGTTGTTCTTATTTGTCTTTGATCTTTTGCCCTTGTTCCTTCTCGTTCTGCTTTCTCTGTTTCTCCTTCTTGTGCATTCCTCTCTTCTCCTGTTGGTTCCTTTTGTCTTTGATATTCCAATTTTCAGCTTATTTCTTGTCCCTCATTTGCAGCAATGTAACTATCATAGAATTCTATCGCCTTATCTAACAAATCCAGTCTGTATCTTTTACCATCCCAATCCACTAATATTCCCTCTGGTATCAACCATCTGAAATTTACTACTCTTTTAATCAGTTTAATAGTCAAGAATTAATATTGCTTCTGTAAATCTCTTACCCTCCTACTAATCTGTTTCAGAACCACAATTTCTTTCCATCTGTAGTGCAATGGATCATCGCCTTTTTAAATATTTCATCTCTTGTTGATTTAACAAATCTCACGTGTACCTTCCTTGGGACCTTATGTCTCCTTGCATAGCTTGTGTTTATTTAAACATTTGTCTATCTTGTTTCCTATCTCTAGGGCACTTGCCAATAACTCAGTCATCACTTCTGGGAGGTCTTCTTCTTTATCATCCTCTATGTTCTGAAATCATAGGAAATGAACTGCTTTCTCCAACTCTAAAATTATGACTGTCTCTTCCAGGTTCTTGTTTGCTTGTGTCAACTTTTGATTTATTTCCTCCATTTTTTTCTTGGTTTCTTCTGATTTGTCCGCTATTTTCTGGATCCTTTGTTCATTTTTTTATCATTTGCTGAAATTTTCCTAGTCTCACGTCCATATTCTGAATCTGTTCCTTCATCTCCCCCAAATCACCTTTCACCACATTATTTTTCCTTGCTTCCTCTTTCTGTGAAGTAATTACTTCTTGAATGGATTGGAGCCGATTGTATTTGTTTTTGGAAAGTATTTGTATTTTCTTGTTGTAACTGTGTCTATTGATCTTTGGTTTGATGGGCGGGATGCTGCAGATGCCAGTGTGGAAGATTTTTTTCTTTCGAATTTTTGTTAAGTTTAGAGCACTCATTTTTTTTATCTTCTATAATCAATCTACAATTTATTTTATAGTCTTACAGTCTTACAAATCTAATCTTACAAATCTATATAATGATCAGCTAATAACATATAATATCTTACTATCTACAGTTACTCCATCAATACCCTATTACAGTCTATTTCTAAATTTCAACTTTATATAAATTCCAATATTAGAATATTAAATCTATAGAAAAAGAAAAAAACCACTTTAAAGTCAGGAGTTTTATAATCCAACTTTTCCTCCAAGTATCTTGTCCAAATATGTGTATATTGTTTCACTTTTCTTCTTTCACCCCTCAGTGTGTTTTGTCAAATGATGTTTGTAATCCAAAATGGCCCTCCAAACTCCCCAATGTCCCAGCAATCCAAAAAAAGCCAAAGAACCAAAAAGCCAATTCACTCAGTGAGACTTTGTGAAATTGCTCTGTGAAAGCAATTTCACAAAGTCAGCAATGTTTATAATACACAGAGTTCAGCAAGCTTCAAAGATCACACTGCCTGTCCCCAAACAACAAGCAAACAGCCTTGCAGCTGTTTTCTTATCTCCTGTCTTCTTATCTATTTCAATTCTATTTTTTCTTCTTTTTTATTTCCCAAATTCACTTCCATCTGTGTTATACCTTTTTTCCACCATTAGGTGTCGTCCCAGCTCTATCTCCTAGCTCGGGTGTCAGCAACCCATGGCTCCAGAGCCACTTGCAGCTCTTTGGGCCCTCTGCTGTGGCTCCCTGTCCCATCACTGGCTGGTCCCGTCCCTCACCCTCCCCTCCCAGTCACTCCTTGCCTGGCCTGAGAAGGTAAGGGTGACGGTGAGGGGTGAAAAAGCAGCCAGGGCTGATTCTCCGATGCCTCACTTTTGCTGGAGCTTCTTCTGGCCCTTGTTGGTGCTGGGCTTTCCTCGGTCGCTTGGGGAGATGTTCATTCTGCTCTCCGCTCCAAGACACTTACCTGACCCGGCAACCCAACCAACACCGGCCTCGCTAACACCAGGGCTGGTGTGATGGGAATGGAATCTGGGAGGATGGGATGATGGAAAAGGGGACAGGCCCGCAGCTTTAAGAAGCTCAGGGCAGCGGGAAAAGGTGCTGCCCTGCCAAACCTCGCATGCCCACCCCGGGAGTCAGGAAAGCCAAGGCTAAGCCAAGCTGGCAAGCTCTCCTTGGGGCTCTTTACTACTGCTTTTCTTTTTTCTTTTTGGAAATCCAGACTGGCTGAGGAACAAGCATGAAGTGCAGTGGAGGCTTCCCTTCGGGCAACCCTCCTCCCCCTTCTCCTCTTGTGACCCCCTGGCTGGCTGTGGTGGGGCTGGGAGTGTGTGCACGAGTGGGGAGACACTCAAGCAAGGGCTGCCTGCCCTGCATGTGCCTTTGCTGCGCTTTGGCCGAGCCTGCCAGCTCGCTTGAGGAGGGTCTCTCCACTCGTGCACACACTCCCAGCCCTGCCACAGCTGGCCAAGGGGTTTTGAGAGGAGAAAGAAGGTCGCCCAAAGGGAAGCCTACGCTACGCTTCGCGCTTGTTCCTCAGCCAGCCTGGATTTCCAAAAAGAAGAAAGAAAAGCAGTAGCAAAGAGCCCCAATGAGAGCTCGCTGAGCTTTCCAAGAGTGTGAAAAGAGACACAGACACAGAGAGATAGATACAGAGATACACGCATACACACACAGAGAGAGAGAGAGAGACACACACACACATACAGAGAGAGGGGGAGACAGGGGGAGATAGAGAGACATAGATACAGAGAGAGGAGAGAGGAAGAAGAGAGGGAGAAGGGGAGAGATACAGGGAGAGGGAAAGAGGGAGACATAGATAGAGGGGAGAAGGAAAGAGAGATAGAGAGGGGAAAGGGGGAAGAGAAATATAGAGAGAGGGGAAGATAGAGAGGGAGGGAGAGACAGAGAGGAGGAGAGAGGGGGGAAGATAGAGAGGGAGAGAGAGATACAGAGATACAGGGAGAGGGGGACAGAGAGGGAAAGGGGGAAAGAGATACAGAGGGGGGAGAGATACAGTGAGATACAGAGAGGGGGAGAAAGGGGAATATAAGAGAGTGGGAGGGGGAGAAATACAGGGAGAGGGAAAGAGAAAGACATAGATAGAGAGA